>VZSZ01006916.1:173094-269506 GCA_013398815.1 Ibidorhyncha struthersii | reverse complement strand
CCCTCCCATCCCTTCCCATCCCCTTCTATCCCTTCCCATCCCCTTCCCTCCCTTCCCATCCCTTCCCATCCCTTCTATTTGCAGAGGGACAGGTGGGAGACTCAGTATTGAAAAATAATGAAATCTTCCTGATCTAACCCAGCGCTTTTCTGGCGGAGCGGCAAGCTTCGTGCTGCCTTTGCTGAACAAAGCTGGGCTCTGGGGGGGAAATGGAGCAGAGGGAGAGCAAAAGGAAAATAGAGAGCCTTAGCTAGATGGGTCTCAGGTGATTTCACAGCCTGCTCGAAATGCTCGTGCCATCTTCCCCGCCAGGCTGGCCGGGGACCAGGGCACAGCCCCTCGCAGCGGGGGACGGGCTGGGACCCCACAGGATTGGCTTTAGGGGCTTCAGGGCTGTCGGGAGCTCGCTGCGATAACAACAGCGCTGCTCCCAAGGCTGATGCTTCCAGGTGTCAGCATTTATCCTTTTGTATAAACATCCCGTGTAAGAAATTGATGTATGTGATAGCAAACCGGAGTCTGAGCTGCGGGAAAGCCCCGTCACCACTTTGGCCCCCACCAGGCAGGAGTACGCCAAGGCAGTACAGAAGCTGAGAGCGAGAGGAAGGAAGGGTCTTGTGTGTTTTGGGGGTTTGTGGGGTTTTGTTCCCCCTGCTGCAGTGATAACTGAAGTGGTGTGGGCAGATGATTAGATCCTTCATGCGCGTATGTCTCATTTAGGTTTTAACGTATGGAAGTAGGTGCTTAGTTCTGGGGGTATGGGCAAAAATACTTCCCAGTCCTGGGCAACAATAACACACGTGTCTTGCGCTACATTTCCTCCTGATGTTCTAGATATGCAAGATCTTCTTTTTGTGTAAACTCTTTCTTCTTGGTTATTTCAAGTTTCAGCAGAGTAAGGCACTTGTGCTGTGCGGAGTGTCATCTTTGCTTTGCTGCGGCGCTCTCTACCCTGAGACGTCTCAGCAGCCCGCTTTCCTATTCACGAGACGCTGGATTTGCCCAGTTCCTCCTCTTGGTACCACTGCCGGCTCTGCGCCGGGAACTGTTGGGATTATAGCATTTCATGGGAAAACGCTTGGGGAAGGAAGCAAAACATCAAGAATAGGGCAGGCGCTTAATTTTGCTGCAGTTAAAGCAGCAAGTGGGTTTTCGTATTCAGGTCTTTCAGTTGCTCACGTTTGTTTATCCTAATCCTTAATTGCTTTTTGTCATTTCATTAAAGCTGGCAGTCTTAATGCTGCTTGCACTTCCACCTCCAAAGACATTTGGGGAGGTAAGAGGAGGACAAACGCAGATGAGCCCCGTCAGGCTGAAAGTGGTGGGACCGGAGGCGACGCCGGGGTCTGGCGGGACGTGCCGCGGGCTGCGGGAAGCCCGACCGTTCCAGGGCTCCGCAGAGGCGCGCCATGGGGCAGACAGCTCTGCGCCGCCGGCAGCAGCATTGGAATTTGTGATGTAAATTATGACGAGGGGCTCAAACGGCGCAGGGTGCTTCGTGGCTCTCGGGGCAGTCCGTAGCCTGATGCCGTCTGTACCCAGAGCTCCATCCCGACTTGCTTTTTTTTTCGGAAAACTCACCGTGTCCCCCAACAGTTCCGTGTAACAGTGTTTTCTGAAGCAAGTGCTTGAAAGAATGTGGTAGGGAGAATTTCCATGTCTCTCTGCTCAAATATGCTACTTGAAGATTTAGTTTAATTAATTTGTCTTGCAGATATTTTTTGTTACTTGCATTTAAGAATTATTTCACCACTGAGCTAATAGAAAATGTATGCAATTTTCAAGGCAGTTTCAAGAGAAGGAAAGGTGTGGAATTAACTGGGCATGCTAAAGGAGAAACATTTGACACAAAATACACAATTGCAAAACTCAAATTTGCTTTGCACAGAAGGTAATAAGATCTTGAAAAAAAATCAAACATCAGTTCCCTTCGAAAGCGGGAGATGAATCTGAGTCTATAGCAATCGGCAAAACAAAAAGAGGACATATAATAGATAAATTACTAATCTTATTCCTGAAATTAACATTTTGACACTTCTCTTTGATATATGTTTCTGCGTTATGACAGACTCGAGATAATGTGCCGTATTTTAATGTGATCGCAGTCCTTTCCCAAAGACAGAAAGCCAATGTGGTTAAAGGTATCTAAAAATAGACCTGAAATGTAAAGCAGTAAATGTTCAAAATAGTGCATTACACTGAAGAGGAACACCTGAAACTTTGTCAGCACGAGGGAGTTCTCTCCTCATGCACAACTACTGCAGAACCCCTCTGGAAATATCGATCTGCGCTTCAAGGCAAGCTGGGACGACAAGAAAGTCTGTTAAAAGTAGCAAATAACAAGCGGGAAAACATGCATATAGTCTGACCTACTTGAAATGTGTATTTTTAAGTACTTGTTTCAGTTACTGTATCGATCCTTTTGGCATTCTGTATCTATCGTTCTACAGTCCCTCAAATCACTCAGGCAGATAAGTTTGACACTTTATTGGAAAATAAGTTTGGGGTGTTTTTGGGTTGTTTGGTTTGGGGGTTTTTTTTTGCTTTTTTTAAAATGAGGATGTCGTTGATAGGACTCTTGAGTAGTAGCCCACACTTGGACACATAGGAGACAAGTACATAGAATTTACACAAATATACTCGTATCTAAATCTGGAAATGCTTTAGAAATCTGAGCAGCACCAGCAGTGTGTTCCTGCTGTGGAAGCGTCAGTAGTTCGTGGTAAAGAAGTCAGAGCTTTCTTCTGGAAGCTATAAACCTGGAGGATTTAAGTACACATCTTAGAAACTGTGCTGTGTACGCACATCAACTATTTATAGGGGCTAATACGGTATGTTTTTCCGCTAGCTAAACCAGAAGAAGTTGAGGGGGCTCTCCCCTAGAGCGACAGCAGCTCTGCTGGAGCTTCACCATGTCACTTCTGACAATGCAGCATCGGGTTTCAAAGTCGTTTCAGGGTCTTTGAACGCGCCAGGCTACTGCCATAGATGTCTGTTAGCGTTTCTGCCCGTCGCAGGGTCGACCACCGGACCTGCCCGGGCGCTGCGGGGCCACTTGGGGGATGGATCCTCTCCGCAGAGCTGGCGCCTGGCTCAGGGACTGCCCGAAACCCCGGGGCTTCTCCTGGAGGAAAGCAGATTTGTGTTAGGTTTTTCTTTTCTCTGTTCTTTACTTATTATCGTTTTCCAGAAATAACTCTTGAGTATGCAATAGGAGAATGTGAGGTACCTAATTGCAACTGGTACGGCAACAAAAGGGAGGTAGTGTCAGAAAGCAACTTTGAACCATCTCCCTTCATTAAAAAATAATGCCCTTCCGTCATGGATTTTGCAGAGAAAATTCCCTAAGCCTTCGTTTTTCTGATGTTACAATAGATTCTTAGTGTTTGTTTTGAAAAAGGGCAGAGTAGCAGCAACCATTCTGTTAACTGGAAATTGCAGGGTGCAGATTTCTGGGGTCACAGGTTTAGGAAGAAAAGGGAAAGCCCAAAACACGGCCGTGGCAAAAGCCCGGTGTGGGGAGCGCAGCCCAGCGATGGCTCTGCCCCGAACCCTCTGCACCTCTGAGCCCTGCGTGAAATCCTTCTCCTGAGCGCTGCGGCTGGATGCTTTGTGGTACTGCCTGCGTTATTTCTAATGTTATAATGTGTCAGTTGAGATCTAATTTTTTACACATTTTATTTAAATGCCAACTAATTAATTATTCTAGGTGCACCACAGAGAAAAATTTAATAACTTATTTTTTCTGAAGTTGAACTAGTTTTCTGGAACCACAATCTCTAACGTATTTTGTAACTCTCTCATATCTAATCAACTAGTAGGTAAATTAATACAGAATTACAACTCATTAGCGAATGATGCATTGATGTCTAATAATTCCCTGCTTTCTTATTTGGAAGAAAGTAGGTTATGCTGTTATTGAGTTAGTGCATTAAGTTTCAATGCTTTTTGTCGTGAGCATTAAGCGCTTTTTAAAATATGTGTTAATTAAGAGATTACACCCACATCAACATTAAAGCATTACAGTTACTGTAATTACGGAGCTAGATTCTGGTTTCTCCAACCATGACATAATAGTGAAGATCCCGTTGCTCTGATGGCAGCGGAATGACTCACATAATAAAAAGCAACTTACCAAGACACGGGGAACCATCATGAAGCAGCGGGATCGGACGCTGCTCCGAGGCCCCTCGTTCTGGCTCAGGGAGGGTGACGAGGTGTTTCCCTGTACGGGGGGGGGTTGTCGTTCAGAGAAGAGAAGACAGAAGCAGAGAGATGTTAGGCTGTAAAGTCACAATAGGTACACAACGTATGAACTGTTATCAGCTGTTTCTCAAAAATATGAGCTTAAAGGAGGTGGTACAACTGCCAAGAGATGGTTTAAAACAATAAATGAAGCTGTGGAGCTTGGTTTTGTTCTAGTGGAAAATATTAAGTTTTGAAAATGATGTCTTGGTAGCTGCAACGCATCAATATTGAACACAGACATCAAAGAACTAAAAGTCTTTTATTAAGTGTTCTAGTTGAGTTTGTTTTGTTTATTTAACTTGACTAGTATTTTCTAATCTCCGTGCAGCCTGATGAATGCAGCTCAGGTAGCACAGTGGCACCCTGTTTTATTTCATGCCCTATCACTACCAAGATAAACAACAGAGAAACCTTCTGTCTGGTGCGGTAGTGTTATACTGCTTATCAACCCACGTTCAAAGCAAACTCCATTTGTATAGGATCAACTCATCCCATGAAGCAATTTATCTTTGACAGGAATGAGGCTGATTGTAAGAGGTAGAAATGCCCGTGAGGCAAGTAAATTTAATGAAGTTTGTAATGGACGGCAGGAATATCAACCAAATGATCAAGAATTTGCCACAAGAAACAGTTAATTAAGACTGTCCATCCGTCTTTCTCCTGCCCAGGTGGTTTGTTGTTTCAAGTTTCCGTACATACAAGCAAACTTGCTTTCAGCAGGTCTCGACGGCTTTGTAGCCGCCTGAGCAGGAGCCTTTTCGCCTCCCCAAAGCTGTGCCCCAGACGTCCGTCGCGGGCTGCCTCGCCAGGCGCACCCGGGAGCTGTGGGACATCTCCTGGCACCGGGCACGCTGAGGCACAGGGCCACCAAGGCTTCTCCCAGGTCCCTCCGTGCAGAGCAGAGCAAGGGGACACCACGGACGAAGGGACAGAAGTATATGAGGCAGAAAAATCTATTTCTTCCCTTTAACCTCCGGGCGTCGGGGGTACCTCCCTGCCCGCTGCTTTTAGTTTCTGTTTACGAACCCACTGTCCGTGAATCCACCTCATTCCTTTTCATGCTCCAGCTTCACGGCCTCCCCTGGCAGCACTTTCCAGTTCACTACCTGCTCTAAAAAACGAACTGAAGCCAGACGACTCAAGAACCCTCCCTTTTATCGGCTTCAATGAGTTCGATTGTGGAGGGATTTGGTGAATAACAGTTCTACATCGACCTTCTCTTCTGCCTTGATGATTTTGCAAATCTCTCGAGCCTCGAGAACGTGGGTCCCATTCACATGAATATCATTAAGAAAAAAGTGCATTATACATCTTTCTTCACTCCAGTTTGCACCGCCGGGCAGGGAGGGGGACAGCTGCGCTGGGCGAAGAACGGAGCTACGACGGCCGGTTAACACTGCGGCCCTGAGCAGTCGGGCTAGAAATGCATCAAAACATGTGTTAGTTTTAATTATCCCCACAGCCTCACAGAATCGCTTCCCTGGTCAATTAATTTAATTACTTTTTGGATAATTATTTTTCTCAATGGTGCATTGGCTCCAGACTGTGATAGTTGTTGTGCTGCAGAACTATGAGATGGGAGAGACTGTGCTTTGAATGACACGCAGAACATATCGGCAAAATACACATTTATAACATAGACACCTGAATTAATGACGTCCCTTTGGAGAGAAACGGAACAATTCATCCTCTGAATGGGAGAGGGGAAAAGAAGCACCTCATGGCAACACTAAAATTGCTCAAAACATGTCAAAAGACCTCTTTTTGCCTCTGGAGCCTGCTGGGAATCAGAGCCCGGGCTGAACTTCAGGAACGCGTTTGAGCATACAGCTGGGTGGCTGCAGCGGGGTTTATGCGGGCACCGAAGCGGTGGGCGCTTTCTGGGTACGAGGCCTCGGTAGCAGCGTCTTTCCGTCGGGATAAAGGCAACAGAGTGTCTGCCAATGCAAAGTGGGGAAATGAACTTGCGCCGGTGTCAGCCCGGCACCCTGGCTGGAGCAGGAGCTGCGGGATCTGGAATCTGCTGAGGTAATTGTAAACCCACGTATTTGCCAGCTCGGATCGCCAGCCTGAGACGGGGGTGATGGAGCGATCATTACCAAACAGCGAGGACTGGGAGAGACTCTTTTGAAAGTGATCTGTTAAGGTAATTGTGATCTTAAATGAAAGTCGTCATAACTCTGCGACCCCCACCCGCCCCCGGTGCCAATTACCGCCTGAAGAGCAGAGCGGGGAGTGATGTTAAAACCGTTGACTTAAAATCTCTACTGGTGCAACTGCTGTGTCTGACCGGACCACGGTGCCTTAACCAGCTTTGCTGTCTCAGAACCGGGAAACTCTGGGAGGTGAAAACTCTGCACGAAAATGAGGAAAACCCACTCGTGCCCACCCAACAGAAAATTCTGAAGCAATGCAATTACGTGTCAGAAAGTTTGCCACTTATTTGGAGGAGAAGGTGCCAGTAAACATTGCTGTTTTGGTTCCAAATCTGCCTCCCAGCTCTCCGAGTGTTAACAGAATAAGGAGGTGATGCCCAATGAAAGTCTAAATATTGACAAAAAGTAGAAGAGGGCATTACTGGAGGTTTCCTAAATATACCAGCAAACGGCTGGTTCTGTTGGTTGCTGACACGCTCGGGGGGCTGTAATCCTGTGCTGCTGTCGCTCGTTCAAATAGTTCAACGCAGATTTTCTCAGCGAATCCATCTATTCAGGCGGCTTCTTTCTCCAACACTCATTAATAACCGCATTGATTCCTGAGCTTGCCCACTGGTTTGATCTCCTGTTTTCGAGGGCACCTGGCTCTATTTGAATTAAGTTTGGCATCTCTCTCATGATTTCGATGAAAATGGATGCTCTCTGGTGTCAGCAGTGTCTGACTCCAGCCAGACCTCATCTCTCCAACGTCTTTGGGTTTCCAGGCTCTGCCCATATTGGAGCTGCAGCTCCTGCTGGAAAGCGGACAGACCTCCCACGGGGATTCGAAATGTCAGGAGGGAGAAATTGGTTTTGAGGTATTGCTGATTGGACCAGAAATTGAAATACCGGGGAAAAAAAACTTATAATAAAGCTAATGATTTTTAGGTTTCTGGTTTAATTCTGCAGAACCAAGAGGCTCCTAAGGCTTTGGAGAAGCGTAGAAACTAGCAGGATCCTTGTCAGGATTGCTTATCTTTACCGCAGTCATTACGGTACCTGGTTTTGTTCATGTTTACTAACACGTCTGTGATAAACTGCTTGCCTTATCGTTATTTATTCTTCACATGTCTAAAGTGCTTATATGTTCTAGTCAAATTTACCTCAACTTAGGAGGCCGATCGCCAGGAGCTCGTGTCCTGGGGTGGCGACGCGGGAGCATCCCGCACGGGAGGGGGTTCTTAGCTCCAGCACGTCGGTGCAGCCTCGGTTGCGCGCTCTTACCTGGAACATCTGTCTGCTTAAAGAACTTTAAAAGGATTGCTAATACAAAAAGCACATTATCTCATATAAATCTATTACCTCTCTGGGGTAGGTATGTATTATGGGATGCAAAGTAAGATATCTTCATGTGGTTGACTACAGAGTTTTAAGTATAACTTCATGGTGGTTTAAAGCCTTTGGTCAAGTAGCCGGGTTTGATAATTGAGGTGATTTACTCGGGTGCACAGCTCTTCAGATCGCTCTTTGATATAAACAAGGTGATAAATTGAGTGCATGGGGACATGTCTATTAAAAGCCAAAGTAAGAATGAGTGAAACCCCAGGTGCATTGTCAAGATTAATATGCTTGCTGGATAAAACTGGACTGGTGCCAGCTAACACGATGACTGAGTGATGAAACAAGATAATATGGTTTGACTACAAACAACAGAAAAACAAATAGAAGGTGATGCGCAAAGAGGAAAAGTACAAAACGTACTAATAAGTTGAATAACCAGATATCACACAGTTTCCATAAGGATGTAAATTTTTAGCGATAAAGCATGTCTACTTAGTGTTTGACTCCATTGCTTTTGAACATGAGAGTATTTTTGATTTTAACCTCTGAAGCATCTGGATGGATGGTGTACCCCTGGCATGACAGTAATGGATCCCCTATTGTTATCAATTTTGTTCAACAGATGTTAGTAACAGACAAGGAAGAAAAATGAGAAAGAATATTAGGCGAGAAAAGCTACTTAACGTGAATTCTTTCACTAGCAAAAAGCTTATTATGGAAATACTAATTAGAAAAATTAGAGAACCAGCTTAGGACGCTTCTGCCAGTGCCACAGCAGAAGCCCGCTCACTTGGGGGACAGCAGAGGAGATGGCAGATCCTGTTGGATAGGTGGGGGCTGAAAACTGCCGTCACCATTTCAGAGGGTTAGTGGTGGGACCAGGACAGCCACCGGGATGGATCTCCCTGCCTGGGGCGGGAAGGGCCTGGAAAGCCCTTGGAATCCTCTGTTTGTGTCATCTGGTCTCACCATCTCCTGTGTCTGCCATTCCCTGTGCAAACAGTGCACAGTGATGGAGAGAGGCACCAGGTCTGCATAAAAATGTTGGTAGCAACAGCCAGCATCATTTATTTAGAAATACACATGTATAATGTTGCGCACTCCCAAACCCAGTAAAAAGGCACCTTCCCGTAAGCCATAATTACCATAGTCATAACATAAAACTGCTCACATGAAAAAATAATAACTAAAATGTGGTATAAACCAGCAGAAAGAATAAGGAGCACACCAAGCAATTAGGAGCATTTCCAGCCTTTGCCCGCTTCAAAACAAGTGGAAAAGGATGAGCATACCGTAAGGTTTGGGCTAATTAGTGTACAGAGTTTTTGTTGAGTGTTTGAGTTTTACAAAAGTGCTCTGTAAGTTTTTTTGTATCCTGAAGTTTAACTCAAAGACCAGTCCTTTAGGTGAGCGAGCAGAAAGCGTTTCACTGGTGAGGTGGGAGGGGGGGGATCCATGGCTCCAGCCTTTTCCAGGTTACACCTGTACCTGACCCAGAGGGGGAGGTCTGAAGCTCAGAAACGGGCCAGAAGATACCAGTGCCTTGAACTGTGTTAAAAACTATTGCAAAACTGGACCCTGTCTGTGCACCGTGTCCTTCACGCGCCGCCTCTGGGAGCGCTGGACGCGCTGGTCGGTACCTGGGCAGGAACCATCGATCGGCAGAAAGGTCTCCCTTAGCCCCAGGTGGAGACACTTTAAAAAAAAAATAAATCCTGTTATCTGGTTTCTTTCAGGCTAAGTAAGTTAGCCAAAGACAGATGGAATTGACTCTGATAGCGGATATTATTTGTGCTCCAGACCCACTTGGTTTGCTCTGTAAGCTGGCTGTGACACGGCGGTCCTCTTCTGGAGTATGTTTTGAACAGTTACCTTCTCTGATCTGGCTCCTGATGCAGGGGCGCTCACCGGTGCCCCGGTCCCCTAAGGATGGGCGCACGGTCTGCGTCCCCAGTGCTGTTTGGCCGTGCAGAGCGGCTCCGGAGGGCGGCGCATTCCCTTCGGGCTGTGCGAGTTCATAGCCTGGTTCACAGCCATCTTCAGGCGAATCCTTAGGTATAAGTAGAAACACAAAAGTGGTGTGAACCAAATGAAAGCTTTTTCCTATTTGCAGATGATGATTAATGAAAGCTATCAGACATCCCACTTTAAAGTCCTTTCCATCAGATAAAGCCCCTTCTGTCACCTCGTTCCTTATTTTATTTGAATCCATTTTAGCTCATCTTTCTCTTAATGTGAGCTGTCAAAAGCAGTCTTTGCTTTTTTTGTATCTGTGTGTCACATTTGCTGACAGCCCAAAAGAGAGGATCCTCCGGCTGAAAGCGGTGTCAGCGGGGGGTGTCCGTGCCCCCGCCTGGCTGACAGCAGTGGTGGGGCTTCCATCAGTTCAGCTCAGTGGCCAGCGCGTTGCTCTGGCGTAGGTACCGTCTCCTGTCCTCTGCTCCCCTTCGCCCTTGCTATGCGTGGGTCTCTGGGCTGTTTCAATGGACAGGGTCGCGTATCCGGAGCAGTCGGGTTTCCCCGGCGGGAAGGAGTTCCCATAACAGAGCTGTCTTAATGGAAAAGGTAACAACGCTCATCTCCTCTGTCCCACAAAGTAATTCCGTCAGTTAGTGTTATGAAAGAAGCAAGCTTGCTCCTTAACAGTGTTATACCAAATAAAGATAATTTTTGAAATACGAGTATTTTCCAAACCAGAAGGCAGTAGACCAGCCCAGCCCTTTCTGCCGCTCTACCCATGCACCTCTTCTCACCAGCCCTCCGTCCTCTGTCCCAGGGCTCCTTTTTTTCCTGTCGGCGCATCTCGGAGATGGCAAATAGACTGTCTGTACACTTGGTGCTGACTCCCCCGCAGCGCGGCGGCTGGTGTGTTGGCAGGGTTGTCCTGCCCTGGCTTCGCCTTGGCTGCCTGCGCGCACGGGGGTGGGTGAATGGCACAAACCGCCGTTCAGGGGTAAGTTCCTGCCATCGTGACAGCACCGAGTTCTCTTTCTCCTGGCCGTATAGGTGCTCCTTTGCATCTTTAATGAAAAGCTCACAAACCCCCCAAAGTTGTATCTGGTTGTGCAGCAAAAATTAAGGTGGATTTTTTTTAAAATGCAATTTTAGTCAGGACTCGGGCTTGTTGTTTTTCATGGCATGGAGCTGTGTTGTGCAGATGCACAGCTTCCAGATAAAGACAGCTCAGAATGGAGGAAGATGAGCATCTGTCTGTCTCTCCCCACGGTGACTCTCCTGTCTCTCTTCCCTCCCATAAAGTAAGGCTAATAGTTTTACTTTGCTTTATGGCAATGTTTTGAGGATACAGAATCACAGAATCACAGAATAGTCAGGGTTGGAAGGGACCTCTGGAGATCATCTAGTCCACGCCCCCCGCCAGAGCAGGGTCACCTACAACAGGTGGCACAGGACAGCGTCCAGGCGGGTTTGGAATGTCTCCAGAGTGGGAGACTCCACAACCTCTCTGGGCAGCCTGTGCCAGTGCTCCACCACCCTCAAAGTAAAGAAGTTCCTCCTCATGTTAAGATGGAACTTCCTATGTTCAAGCTTGTGCCCATTACCCCTCGTCCTATCAATGGGCACCACTGGAAAAAGACTGCTCCCATCCCCCTGGCATCCTCCCTTCAGGTATTTGAAATACTAATGTGAAAGATTATGAATTCAGGAACTATGGTTACTGGAGATACAAGACCCATAGCCAGTGTTTTATTCTCTTGCAGAGAACCTTTGGTATTAATAAAGGTGCGTGGAGAACATGAAGGCACTTCCATTGCGTGTGAATAAATAAATGTATATATATTTGAGCACGTGTGTGAGTGTTCATAAACGTGCAAGGGATACTCATCCATTTTTGTGTCTAAGTCAATAATTGTAGAAGAAACCAAATACTGAGAAGATTGAGAAAATGCTTAAGGATTTGCACAAAAAAATCTGAACCTTGTAAAGCATTCAGCCTTAGTGAACTTTGTTTAAATCAGTGGATCTTCTGGAAAATTATTAAAGGATGTAATCAAACTAGCTAAAGCGGCAAATATTGACAGTATGGATTGTCCAAAGCTCCTGAAGTAAAAGAATTACTTTGTGGTTACAGTAGTTTATGGTTGACTTTTGCGCTGAAACAAAGGCCAGCGCTGTGACTGGTGCGGCTGGAGCGGTGACGGGAGGGCGAGGTGGCCCGTGCCGCCGGAGGGCTGGCGCGGTGGCTGGAGGTGGCCTGGGCCACCGTCCGCTCCCCGTCACGCTGCGAGAATCTCCCTGGTATCTTCCTGGCACAAACCCCTTAAGCGTTTGGGTGCTTCCAGGTTTCTGTCGGCAGCAGTGAAGGCAGCTGCTAGTTCGGTATTTCTTCTTCTCCATAAGCAAATTTAGTAGCTGATAATTAATTACTAACAGCAAGGGGAGAAAGTTAATGGTATTTTCTCGAGCTCCTGCATGTGCACAGTTCCAGATGCAGGCGGAGGTTCAGCCCCTCCTCGCCAGCTCATCCATTAGCTCGTACTCGGAGGGGCAGAAAGTCTATTTTATGTTCTCGGTGCTTAAGTGCTCAAAGATTAGCAGACAGCAAACATGAAGGAGTAATAAGCATGATCTAATTGAAATTTCCTCTTGGATTTGAATGACTACTCAGAGACACTTCTCTCTAAGCCCTAATTGTCTACTTTTAGCTATTCTTTGTTTTGTAGTTTGAAAGCTGTTTAGGTATAGTAGGCAAATACCTGACCTTCAAAACAGCAGAGAATGGAAAAATTAAGCAGATAATGTGCCTGCTATTTGAGCGTGCGTGGTGGGTGGTATTTTTGGCTGCCAAAGCCCTACTCTGTGAACAGGAGACATCAAGGCCACGGATATTTCAACACACATTTTACCAGCAGCGCAAACAGACACTCAGCACAAGGCGTTTTGCATACAGAACTTAATGTATTCACTTCAGCAGGTTATTTTTAGCTCCCAAGTGCAGTCATGTGGACGGCTGATCTGTTTGTGTTGCCCCTGTAGATCGCAGACATATGTCGGAGTAGATGTGGCAGGGAAAGCACGACTGAGATGAGCATAAATCCTTTTAAGATCAATTATTGACATGCTCCTTAGAAAACCACCGCACTGAGTTCACCGGGCGAGGGCGGGAAGGGTAACGCTGGGGTTTGCTAACGGAACACACGTCTCCTACCCGGCACAGGCAGAGGGTTGTTTGGTTCCACAGGCGCCATGGGATGGGTTTAGCATTTCCTACGTTTAATTGCAATAGGAACGCTAAAGAAAAGCGACAGAAAGAGAAAAGTAATGTAGTAAAGCCAAAGAGAGGAAGATGCAGTTTAGTAGCATCTTTCAATGTACTCCCTCAAATCCACAGCAATAGACTCATTAAAATGTGCTTCTACTGAATATAAACCAAGAAATGATCCAGAATAGACTGTTATTACAATGATCATAAAATGGGGTGAATAAGCTCAATTTTCATTTTAATGGAAATTGTTTTTAACTCGGTAATAAATCTGATCTCAAAAGTCCGTCATAAATATATACACTTGAAACTGTATGTTTGGCAGTATGAAATAAATAACTCTAATCTCTGCGTGTGTTTGAAAACCAAGCAGTTGGGAAAGAAAAACCTTTGCACTGAAGGGAACATTTTGTTCCACCTAAAGTGTTTTTTCCTAACTCTTTGGCTATATAAAAAAATTACTTAAAAATGCCTCGCATCAACTCAAACCAATTAAAAAGTAGTTTGGAGCTGCAAGGAGAACAGAAAACCTTATAAATGGTTTGTATCTAATGAGCAGCTCTGTTTCTTTATCCTTCGTGGCAGAACAGGGAAGCTCGACGCACGAAGGCTCCTGCTCGTCCTGCTGCCGGAGCAAAGGCAGTCGTTTCACAGGGGCAGGTTTGATACGTTTCTAATCGTCCATTTTTTTCTTCGTGGTTTAATAAACCCTTTGATTAATGAAACTGCGAGCTGAAGTGAAGCTTCCCAGCACGCCAGCCTGGTATCTGCCTCTTCAAAGAGGAGTCAGGGTCTGCTCACCAGGTGAGCAAGAGCATCCAAACAAGACCGCTATCAGACGCTGGCGGTTGTTTTCCCTGGAGCAGCCGTTCCGAGACAGGCTGCCCGGCCGATTCCTGAATAAGCAGACATTGAAATGAAGAGGCCAGCCTCAAGGGAACACAGAGAAAAGACAAGACAGGTTGATTCAAGGAAGAAGTTCAAATGGAAAAAAGGCCATATATAATTCTGCTATGAAGTAGAAAAAATAAGGATAGGTCTTTTTGATTCCATTCCTGTTCCATTTCTTAGACTCTAGGTGTCTCAAAGGAGTTTCTGTGTGCACTCTACAAACATTGAGTAACTCTTCAAATTCTCTTTTTTTCTTTCTTAAAAAAACCCAAAACAAACCAAAACCAACAACAAACCCCAATTTTAGGCCTGAACGGAAAAGCAGAGGCACGCTGAACTGAGCGTCACTAGAGATCCGCAGTCCTCCTTCCCTAGAGGGAGTGCGACTTGGACAGCGTTCTACTGCATCGCTCTGTACTCGTTCTTGGGGGTTTTAGAATGAAAATTCAGATGACTTGTCATTATTGCTGTTGCTGAGATAAACACAAAATATTTTGAAAAGGCTCATAAAGCATTGAATTGTCACTTCTAACAGTGGCTCAAAACTGCTCAGCCAGTTGTAGCTCAGGTACTTTGAGGAACCCAATAAAACAAGTTGGAAGAAGCCTATGAGCAGCACTGGGCCTGCGGCTGTCCGGAAGGGTTAAACCCTTGAACAATGTAAAGATAACCTGATCTGCTAACGCAGTAACGGGAGGAACGGCTGTCTGCTGTTGCCAGCAAACCCTTGTGCAAGTGACTGCGGGGCAGTTTTTCCCAGCAAGTTTCAAAGGAAGCCAATTTTATCTCTTCTGACATTTGCCAAACTCAGGGTGGGGAATGAAGGAGTCACAGCAAAAAGCATTTCCCTGCTTTCTCCCTCATGAGAAAGAATTAAAATTACACAGTGGTGGCACAATTATATTCCCGCGAGCACTGTGGTGCGGTAGCTGATGTGAAGGAGCGCTGGCTTTTGCTGCGGTTCCCAGCAGGTCCAGAACTGAAGTCCATTGTCAATAAACATTGATGGAGAAAACCACTTTTTCTCCATCTAGTTTTTGGTTGTTGATTTAAATTAGCCCCACGCCCCGCAGCTAGGCACAGCGCAAGGGTACAGAACGTGATAAATGCCATCATCACCTGCCTGGGCTAGCAGAAAACAAGTAACTTCCAGCACCTTAGCCAGGCCGGCGTCAGCGATGCTGATGCCCTCTCTGGCAGCAAAGGCCCTGCTGAAAACATTCTGCACTGCCGTGATAAATGGAGCTGCCTTCATGAATCGGTTATTCCATGATCCACTGTGATGTGCTAATTATCTCCACGTGTGCCCTGGGTACCGGTAGCAGCCACGGGCATAAGGAGCGTGTTGGGGATTGCCCGGGACAGCGGCCGATGCTGCTGATGGCTTAGAAGATCCCCTGGGCAATGTGCTTTGCGTGATGGGCCGTGCCGTTCTCGTACCCGGGCCCAGCGCTGCAGGAACGTGTTTTCCCTTGACACGCATCCTCCGTGGCCGCCTCTCCCCACGTACGTTCAGCCCGGCTCTTTGCCTCCCCCTCTCCTCGGTGGCCCGTTGTCAGAGCAGAGGTGGCACCTCCTCAGCACCCGCCTGCGCCCCAGGCGTGCAGGAGGAATTCAGTTCTTGCTGGGGTAGACCGTTGCCCAGCACCTGTGCGCAGGGGATATGTTTGCAACAGTTCTTAGTGTGAGCCCTGATCTCTCTCGAGGTTGCGTCTTCTGGGCCAGGATGGCTTTGCCGGCAAAAACGGTCTCCGAGTAGGACCAGAGTCTTTGGGAGCTCACCCGGTGATTTGCTTTGCACATGCTTTCTGCAAATGGTGTTCCAGGTCAGTGGCCAAGAGGGGGTAAGTGCAGATCGACACAGGAAATGGGTTATTTTATTACCCGAGCGTCCACACTTGACAGTTTTAATGCCATACCCCCAGAGCAATCGCTCAGGCACCCGAACACCAAGCCTGCATGATTTTACTGCTGAGCAGGAGGAGTATGGATTTTTGGTCCATGTTCTCTAGGAAAGCGTATTGATTTGGCACAAGAGACATCAATAGGTCCGAGTAACTGAATAAAGAGTCTAAAGCTAGTCTTAAAAAATAATAATAATAAAAAGTGCAGTTGATAAGTGGAATGAGCCATTTATTATTCTGAATGCCACATTGGTCACACCATTTGAATTCTTTGCTGAGTCTTTGTTGACTTCTCCTCTTGCCTTCCATACAGTTTCCCTCCTTCCTTTTGGAACACAACTTACTGGGACAAGGGAAGGAAGGGTAAGGGCTGGCGGAGATCGGGGCTCTCTGTTACCTGCCTGTGTTTCTGGGGACTTTTCAATGCTTTTCTTTTTATCTGTAGGTATTTAGGCTCACAAATACCAATGATGCATTCTTGAAAACACAGAATTTCTTTGAAATGGAAGGAAAGAAAAGCTTCATACATTTTCTTTTCTAGTTTTCATCAAAATTTTATTCTTTGAAAGTTTCTGTTCATCTCCACAGCTTGCAGGCAGCTCTGACAACTGCACCCTGCGCTCTCTTCTCCCCTTCTCAGCCACTTTGATTTAAAAGGGAGGCTGGTATGAAAACAAGTGTGTAAGGCCTGAGGTTCGAAAAACGCTCCTATAAATTTGCACTTTTGTATACCTTAATGTCTGCGAATGACAACACGTTAACAGTGCTTTGCATTCCCTTCAACTTGCTCACGCAGGCCGGATTAGCTCTTTGCCAATTTGTGTGGTTAGGCTGTAAACCAGACGCGTGAAATCCAGCTCCAAAGAAATAAATCATTATTTGGTATAATCTGCTGTAATCTGTTAAATCTAGCGTCTTTTGGCCAATTGTCCACTGAAGTTCTGGTCTAATGTGCCCTTATTCCTGCCCTGTGCTTTGGGCACAGTGCAGCGTTCAGGCAGCTGATCAGACCATTAAATCCATTTCCCCTCAGATTTATGCCGCCGCCTTTATTCAGCGCTTTCTGCGTTTCCACCTTTACTTTGAGCTTCCTCATTTTCTCCACTTTTACGAAGTGGCTCTACAAAAAGAGGCAGAATAAAATGGGAATTGTCTTTGGCAAAAGAAACTGAAGGCAGTGGGATAATGCCATTCAGTGTGTCCCTCCAGAGCACGGAGCTGTGCTATTAGTCCCGTGTGCCATCAGCTGAGACGACTATTGCCAGGCAAAAGCAAATATTAATGGGACTTTGATTTTCTGGCCAATTATTTATAAAATAGCAATGTTCATTTTGCTCCTTTCTCCTTCTTTCACGGCCACTGCCGCGGGCCGTGGCAGCGTGCAGTCCGCAGGGTGGCAGTGAGCGGTCACCCCCAGGCAAGGCGGCTCCTCCGTGCTGCCACCCCGTTCCCTGAAGGATGGACATACTGTCCCCAGCATCCCTTGGAATGCCGTAACGCAGCGAGTGTGTACTCCAGCACAGCACTGCGGGATCGCCCCACTCTCCCCAGTTCCTCCCCCCAGGACCGACCTGAGAGCAGCGCTCGCCTGCGTTCCCAAGGGTGTTTGAGCTCCCCTCTTCCCAGGCAGGTGTTAAAGCACAGAGTGACGTGGACCATTAGCACTAACTATTTTTTTCCGAAGATGGGGAATGCTGAGGGTCGTGCTCGCGGTCAGCCCGGGGGTGGCAGCTCAGCCGGGCTGTCATCGGGGTGTTTGCCGTGGCAGTCGGATCCCCTGTCCATTTTGTGGTAGGGACTGTTCATCTTCTTCTTGCCCTGGGAAACTCGTATGTGTGTTATGGCACCTTCTGCCCTGCCTGGGTGGAGACCGGCTCAGCACCAGCTATGACCCCACTGCTCAGCTTAACCAAGGGCATCATCATCCCATTGGTTTTTTTCACCATCTGTGGGCCCATTTACTCGTAGACAGGACTCGTGAACACTGGTGGAAAGCAGAAGTGCTGCTCTATTTCAAGCAGGGTATAATCAGGGAGGAAGAGTATAAAACCAAAACATCTTGCCTCGTTTTGTGGCAGGCTGAGGCTTTCCATCTGCCTCTGCCTCGCGGGGGACAGGACGCCTCGTGCAGAGGCATGGGGTTGGCTGCGAGAGGAGGGGACCGAGTTCCCCGGCTGGCTCCTGGTGCTGCCTGGCGAGCCGAGGATGCCATGGGCTGGTGCTTCAAAACCTGTGTAACTGGCAAGTGAGAGCGATTCATTTCCCTCCCTCGTTCCTGTGTTATGCTATCAGTCTGTATACCCGAGTTAAGAGGAATGAGTTATTTTGCTCGTCTGTAAATTACCCTTTCCGCAGTTATGTGCTTTGCATGTAGCAGTCGCTCCTTTAATCATCTTCTCTTTGTGCTATGAGGGGTGGCTGTAGGGTGACCTGCTCTCTGGGGAGCCGCGCTATTGTCTCTGCAGCCGGTAAATCCCTTTACTGCTTGTAAATGGCACCCGTGCAGCATTTGGGAGAATTGATCCTCCCTTCCCCTTGGGACATTTTTTCCTCCTCTGTCTTCGTCAGTGCCTCCCCCCTCACACTCACGGTCTGTCCCGGAGGGGTGAGAGTTGCCCCTTTTTGGAGATGTCGTCTGCACTGGGCTCTTCGGTGTTTGTCAACAGAAAATTTTATCGGTCCATACAATTTTTGGTGAGAGGAAGCCATTTTCCAGAATGTAATAAAAAATATATTTCTGTCGACAGTTCTCAAGGTTATATCTTTAAAAGCCTAGAGGAGAGCTGCTGTTTTCTGCTGGGCTCTGCGAAGGTGTTCGAGCCATCTCTGCCGAGCCCTCCCTGCTCCGTCTCTTCCCTCCACAGACACGCTCCGACGCCGCCTGGCCCCGTGGCGCTCGGTGGCACCTCTGCCCAGCGCGGGGATCACCCTGCGGCGGGGATGCATCCCCTCTGGCGCCCAGGCTGCCCGCGTGCCCGTCCCCGCGGCCCGGGGCAGCTGCAGTCTATCAGCCTCAGCCAGCGGGCACGGAGGTCCTGCCTGGGGCAACTCCTGGCGCAAAAATGAGTTTTAGGCCCTTTCTTCCTTAGGGAACGATAGCCCTTTTTCGCCCTGGCTGGCGATGTCCCCGGTGGCTCCTGGCCCCGGCTGGGGGCTCTGCCCTGCGCGGGGGTGGCCACAGCCTCCAGCCTCTCTTTACGGTCTAGGAAGAAGTTTTTCCATTCCTCTTCAGTGCTACTGCAGATATTTGCAATTAGAACATCTTCATTACCCCTTTATAAATGTACTAAATATAAAGGGGAAAAACAAAAGAAATATTCGCTGAAAAAAAAAGCTGTAATTAACCAATGTCAGATGCCTGCAATGGAGAGGGGAAATCTGAATAAAGACAATGGCGTGTGTGAGTTAAGGATGTGAGTCAGCCTGAAGTCAGCGTGGATTGTAATAGCTGCCTCTGGATTGTCTCCAAGACCTAATGCTATACAAAAATAGGCTTCTATTTGTATTACACTAGCGTGGGACATCCTACACAGGCTATTTGGCCTTAGAGAGAGTTATACATTGGCTCTGAGGACAAGTCAAATTTCTCTCTCTTTGTGATACACATTTACTTCAAGACCTTGTATTTTTGACTTGGAGTTCAATGTTCAGGCACACTCATCTGAATTTCATGAAGGATATGTTTTTGCACCATAAAAAGTTGCAGGTGTATAAAAAAGGAAGAAGTTTGATCAAAACCTCTGATGTTTCATTGTTGGTTTGGGGTTTTTTTAAATGTTTTCAAGTCCACAAGAGAACATCATTCAGTGTTTGTCTTTCCCGGAGTTTGGGGTATGAAATGAAGTGACCGTATGTCTTTCATCGCATCTGTTCTATGCATCCCTGATGTGCTCTGCTTTTCTTTTAAATGACAAGATTTTTTTTTCTTGAAGAAGAAAATGTATTTCTCAGTGTTGCTGATTTGACCCCCTGTGACATCTTGGGTTTCCTTTCAAGCAACTGCTGCCTTTAGGAGAAGGCAGGCAGATCTGCCGCGCAGGCAGATGGGACGTAAGCAGTGTGATTCAGGAGGAGTATCAGGATCTGGGCGCACTCAGCAACGCTCGGAATGAACAGGTCAAGCCTTGTCCCAGGAATGTTACTCTGGGAAGACCCCCATACCAGTCTCAAGCCCCATAGAGTTAAGTGGCACTTAAAACCCAGTCGCAGCCAGTATGCACAAAGTATCCTGGAGGATTTTCCACTAATACAGGTTAAATTAGCAGGCTTCTGTGGAGTGCAGTAGTATTTGGAAGAAATTACTCTATAGGTGTACAGTATTAAGTAGAGAATGATAACCACCCTGGAAAATTTAATAGGAAACTCTGTCCCCATGAGAGAGGTTTGTGGGGCGGTTCCGCAGACCTGGAGGGGGTTGTCGCCCCACACGGAGCCCCGCTGGTCCCCTGGGAGTGTGTCCTGCAGGGAGCACTGGCTCCCACCGTGCGCTAAGGCCGCCATGGCCAAGGTTAAGGAGAGCTTCCACGGACGGAGCCCACGGTCAGCCGAGGTGTCACCACGGTGCAGTCAGCCAGCGAGCCCGTCACCTCGCAGAGGGAACAGATGGCAGTGGTAATCTTTAATAGGCTGTCACAGAAATCAGAGTAATGAAGCAGCTGCACGTTTTCGCACTGGAGCGGTTGAAAGCAGAATCTTCTATCGGTGCTGATGCTCTGCGTGTAGCAGGGAAGAAAATTGGCATTGTTTAGTTTGGGGAACGATTTCTTCTTCTTTCCTTTAAGCCTCCATCTAGCTCATTTCTCGTCTCACAAGCTAAAAGGGAGTTGACATGTTTCAAAATTTCCGTGACGTCTCACCAGCTGAGAGCGTTAAGGGTGCCTGGGCTTTTTCAGTGATCAGCGTCTCAGAGGGGCAAAGGAACGACTCGCAGGGACAACTTCGTCTTCAGATTACGGAACCATTTGCGTGCTAGATGGTGTGGTTGAGAAAAGCCTGCAGGGGAAAGCAAACAAATAAAGCGACCAAGTAATAATTTAATCAGAAAACCCTTAGCAGAACTGTAAACAAGAGAATACCTGTCCCAAGGGACAGCGCAGAGCAAGGGCAGTGTGCTGAGTTCGGAGGTGGCAAAGACCGAGATCCAGAGTGCCGGGTCCTGAGAGACGGGCCAGGAGCGGGCAGGAGGGTGGAGATGGCACCGGCTTGTCCGGCCGGTCGAGTACCAAAGGGGAAGCCTCTTCACGCAAGAGCGATCCAGACAGACCCTTACGATGTTGTGAAAGGACCATTTGTCAGTCCAAACGTAACCTCGGGAAGTGCAGGGCGCTTGCAGTCACAGAAGGGAGAGAGTCTCCGTGAACCACGGGTGATTTATGTGCCTCAGGCGCTCTCGGTTAATGGGAGGTTGAACCTTTGCTCTGGTGGCCAAAGCAGGTGATTAAGAAGCCAGAAAGCCCAAATGTTACCGGCCCTGGGGGAAGTCGGTGTCCTCCTCCAGTGATTGCTCTGTTCCAGCCTCTGCCTGGGTAGAAGGAGTCGGACCTGCAAACGGCTGCTCTGGGAATGTCAAAATTAACCCCTCTCTCTCAGCCTCACGGGGACCTTTCTGATCTCAAACTGAATCGCAGAACAACAAGTTTGTAATTAAAACAGCAGACAAAATAACCATAAATCACAGCCTGTCACAGCGCGGCTATCCAGCAGCTGAAGAGATAACTGTAAATAGAGCCCGACTGAAGTTCGCAGCAATCGGCAAAGACAATGGGTGAGGGTAGTGCAGTAGACAGTGAATTATCTTTGCCATCTGCTTTTTGCTAACACCCATTTATAGAAGAAACTAACATTTGGAAACACTGAGTGCTGATTGTTGTGCCTGTGGAATAATTTTCCACTGGATACAATTAATCATTAAGCCAATAGAAGCCTTATCCCAGCATCGCTCCAGCTGCAGCCGGAGCACCTGCTGAAATCCCCAAGTTCAGCACGCAGTAAGTGTTTAAGGGCTCAGTCCCAAAGTTCCATCAGAAGTTCCAGAGTTCCCCTCCAAAGTGGAGAGGGAAGCTGGGATGACGATGTGAGCTCTGCGAGGAGTGCAGGACCACGGGGGATTTTTAGGAGAAATGCCCTCATTTCTGCTGATGTGTTTGGCTGATGTAGCTTGAAATTCGGGTTTGGCTGTGTGCTTGCCAGGGGAAGGAGGCGGCAGGGCTGCAGGCGTCTCCGCGCACACGTGGAGCGAGACAGCCCCTGCCCTGAGCACGTGGAACAAGCCAGGCAGGCTCAAGAGCAGCTCGTGGTAATCACAATCAATTACAGTTGATTAAAAGCCTCGAGAATCCAATATATTGCAAAGAAAAACAAATAGCAACTCTGCAAAAAAGGTAATCAATAGCTAGCCAAGCAGCAAACAATTAAAAGGGGAAAAATATCCCCATTCTCCTTGACTTGGGTAATACCCTTTCTTCGGCTTCTCCGCACGTGTTGTTCCCAGCGTACAGGCTGACGTGTGCGGGCGGAGGGCACGCACCGTCCCCGCCGCAAGCATCCCGCCACCGCCGGCCCGTGCCGCAGGGCGGGAGGAGCTCCTGGGGTTGTGCAGTTCTTTTCTCTCTCTGAGCAATTAGAGGAACTGGAAACTTGCTCTGTGCCAAACTCGGCGCTTGTGCAAAACGCGGTTAGCGGGACCCGGGCTAGTTTGAAGCTCTCCCAGCGCCGCGGTGACGAGCAGAGAGCCTTGAGATTGCTCTCACCGCGCACCAGCCCTCGCGTGGTCCCCAGAAAGAGGAGCGGGAGCTTCCAGCGGCTTCCTGGTGCGCTGGGAGCACAGGGAAAGCCCACAGCAGTTCTCCTCGCTCTGCGCTGGTGAGAGCTGCGCTGCGTGGTGCCAGGTGGGTCCTGCCCGTCCGGGGCGTTGGCGTTCCCATCACCGGCGCAGCCGCCCCGGCAGCAGCGGCTCTGCTCCGCTGGGGGCTGCGGTGCCGCGGGGACACAGCCAGGGTCCCCGCGGGGGTAGGGCTCGGCACAGGGCAGGAGCGAGGTCCGGTCCTGCCCCGCTGCGGCTCGGGGCAGAGCGGCCCCAAACCTGCCGTCGGCCCCCGAAGGTCTGGTGAGGGGATGCTGCTGTACGCAGCCTCCGCTTCTGCTTCAGTGTTTTGGATGAAATGGAAAAGTGGTGTAAACAGTCACATGGTCATGGAAAAGCCATGTTCGTAGGGTGGAAAGTTAGGACATTTGTTCCCTGAATTAGATGGGGAATAACATCCCCAACATTTTTTTTTTTTTTATCTGAACATCAAACTTGATTTTTCCACAAGCTCCTAGCTCATTTTTACAACATATAATTGATTTTTTAAAATTTTATTTATTTTACTAGAAATCCTTACCCTTCCTCTTTTTCTGAAATAGAAATATAGACAATTAAAGTAGACTTTTTATTTCCTTTTTAAAATTATTATCCATTTTGTCTGCCAGACATTTTCTGCTGAGGATAGAAAAGCTATCAGGGACAATGTTTTCAGTTTTGGAAGAATAATAGTCTTAAAGGATAAACTTCACATCGCGTAGGCCCCTGTATTAATGAGTAGCTGTGGCATTTGTTGAAACCCAGTTTTCCCCGCGGGGCGCAGCNCCGCCGCTCGCGTCTCCTTCCAGATTTTCACACGGCGTCCGACGCGCGTGCGGGTGCCGAGGGCAGGGTCTTTGCTCTGCACTGTTTATGTGTTTTCCGAACAGCTCGTGGGTACTTCACGTAACATCAAGAAAGAAAAGGAAAATCGATGCCGGTGTATAGCCCGGGGGAGAGGAGGAAAAGAAGGTTTGGGGGTGTCGCTGTTTGTTGCCTGTTGAAACGTCTTCCAGACATAGTGTTAGTACCAGAATCTTGACTTAAATTTCTGATTTTGGAGACCCTTGTAGTAAGCTGGATCGCCGTCACTGAGGTGCGGGGCACTGAGACTGTGCTCAGCCTGGAGCGCGGGTGCCAGGGCTGCTCATTCAGAGGTCGCACAGAGCGCGCCACGACAGGGTTTGTACCCAAAAGCCTGGGCTGCCTCGCTTGATTAGTGTGATAGAAAAGTTTATTCTCTGGCATGAAGTGACAAAGAGAATTTTCTATGAAGAAAACTGAAAGTGAACAAGACGTTACACAAACCATTAGAAATTTCCCTTTTTTTGCTAGCAACAGCTTCTGGCAAGATGAATAATTTGGAAGTGAAAATCATAGTTTGAGACAGAGCAGGAGCCCTTGATCTGCAACTAATTTGTTGTCAAAAAGAGTTAAGGGATTTTAAGTTGGGCTTTATCTCGAGCAGTATAACGCAATGTAAATACATATACCCGCTCAGCTTCTCCACTCTGCCACAACAACTTTCTGCTACTCCAAATCCTCTTTAAAATGGTGTGAAACCAACGAGGCAGGTCCAGCACGTACTCATTCCTCTTTAGCTCCATTTGCTCTGGCGAATAATCGAAGAGGTGACTCAAGTCAGTGCCGGAAAAGCCTGAGGCCACGTCCCAGCAGAGGTGTGGGGCAGCGGTGGAGGGGCACTGGGTTGGGTGGTGGGTGAGGATGGGGGGTGAGGTCCTGCACGGACAGAGCGGGGGGCAGCAGTACCAAGCCCGAACCCTTATTTGTGTGACATTTTGCTTATTTTGCACGGGGCAGGTGCATAAACACCCTTTTGGACAGCCCGCCGGGGCTGACGCCCAGTGCCCAGAAGTGGAGTGCCGCTCCTGGAGCTCTGTCCCCACGGCAGCCGTGGTCTGGGGGGGCCGATCCTGGTCTGTAGAGAAGGTGATAAATCCCACCTGCCCCGAGAAGTCACTGGCAACGCAGTCTGAAACCTTCCTAGGAAATGAGCAGAGGAATTGATAAGGGTTGGTCAGATTATTTATTGCCAGCAATTTACACAAATAATTTTGATATTTTTGTTCAATACATTATTTGTGGTTGCTTTTTTTCCTCATTAATTGCCCAGCCATATAAATAGCGATATAATGCTCAATTAATGATTAATTCAATGATCGCCACCTTTCACCCTCAGCCATACATAAGTGAATGCAGCCGTTGTTCCCTTCTGGAATGAATATTGATGGGCCGATGAATCACCCACGTCTTTATTCACAAGTAGCAAAGCTCCCATTTGGCTGCGATTTCCATGAAGGAAAAACCGGTTGCAGAAGGAGGGCTGGGGGAAAACCTGAAGCGTGTCTTTTCCCATGCAACGAATACAGCCAGCAAACACGCCGGGCCCCTGCGTTTCCAGTCCCACCTCCCCTTGCTAATCGCATTCAGCCCCTCTCAGGGTAGTACAGGAGCGTTTAACTGCTGCCGGCTGGGGATGCGGACAGCCGTGGGGTGTCCTCTCGTCTTTGGCCAGGCGGCTGTGATACCCTCAGGGTGATTCTCCCTCTGGAACAAACGGGGCATCTCCACTGAAGTTAATGCAAAGGCGATGCTCCAGCGTGGAGCTTCTCGGGGGATGGGGATGGATGGCGCCGCGCTGCTTCACATCAGCCACAGCATCGGTTCCGTGTCAGCGTTACTTTACGTTTCCTGCTGAAATTGCCTCTCCCGTCGCCTGCAGTCGCGATCTCGGGTGCTGTCGGAGGAGCTCAGCCATCATTTGCGAAGTTGCGCTGCGACACAAGTCACTTCTGAACTGTGTGACGGCGTGCGGGATGGCTGTCAGATTCCTGTGTGTGCTGAGTAAACAGGATCACATAATAAAGACTTAATTATAAAGCCTAATGGTGTAAGACTATTATGATTTGTGGAAAATTGGTCATTAGCTGCAGGAGTATGAAAAACAAACATTTTTCCCTGACACTTCCACTCAGCCACACTGAACAAACACATGCTGGAAAATGTAGAAATGTAACACATTATTCAAAGCGGTTAAACATGATGGGCTTAATTTTACTCAGCTCGTTTCTAGTTGCTGAAGTGAGTTTGGCTGACACATTTACAGCCCGGGCTACTCCGCAGCTATAAGCACTTTTCCCCAAAACGTGGCTGTGGCCTGTCGGGGCTGGCGGGCAGCGATGGACCTCTCTGGGGAGGGCTGAAAAACAGCTGAACGTGGAGGCAGGGATTCACCTCCCGCTGCCCTGAGCGCAGCTCCCCACCTCGTTCCCTGTCGGAGCTAAAGCAGAGACCTCCCAGCTGGCATCAGCTGGGGAGACACGTGCCGACGCTCCCAATTAGCCTTCCAGATTCAAGTTTGTATCCAGTCAAACAAAGTATTAATGAGAACTAGGTCACTTTTAATTAGCTGCAGTTAGCATAGTAGGTTCCCCTCTCCCAAATACATCACTTCTTCTGATATTAACCGTCAAGTAGTCTTTCTCAGAGCAATTATCCTATCAAAACCGGTGTTCTCATGGTTAACGATTTTTATACTAATGCATTAATTGCCCCTGGCTTACCCACCATCTAATCAGCAAGGTGGGTATTAGTTTCTGGAAGTGATTGATTTCAAGGGACTTAGCGCTTAATTACATTTTAGCAAAGTCTGTTTTGAATCCTTAGAGAAGAGAGACGTTCTCTGTTTGGCTTTGAACTTGTCATGTTGGAGGGATCTAAGTATCTAAATTATTCCATTCATTCTTAAGCACGCTCGTCACAAGATGGTCGAGTTTTGTCACTTCTGATTCATCTTTGCCCAGAAGAGCTCACCCCAATTGTAGGGTTTGCATTAATAAGTAAGTTTGCTTTAAAAAATAATGATTACATTATATATATCTGCATGTCAGGGATGGATAGAGTGATCTCTCAAAATGTAATTTGTATATCAATCAGTTAACTCGATGGTTTGGGATGAAATGTGCTATATAAATGCAAGGCCATAATTTATCTTCTTTCTTCTTGTGTCTCAACATAATTGCACCTTTATTGCCCACTCTCACTCACCAGAAACGGGAGCTGCAGGGCTGGGGCAGAACAAGTGTCCATCTCAAGCGGTGCCTGTCTCTGACAGCGCTCGTCTCGGTGGCTTCGGAGGACGTTACGGAAACCTCACATAGCCAGGTCTGGAATAAGCGGCTGCCAGCCATTTTCGGTTTGCTTCCTCCACCTTGGTTATCCAGAGGTGGGATTAAACCCACAAGGTTGATGTTAACATACCGCAGGTTAAAAAAAAAAAAACGGCACCATTGTCACAATCCTGGAGAGTCTGCTTTCCTCCTCGTCTTGCATATCCCACCTATCTGTACAAAGCCACAGGCTCAGTACGCCTTCGGTACCTGTTTCTCTGCACAGTATGGACTCATTTCTTTCACTACTCTCTGCCACTTTCTAATTGTATTGACAATTCCTGCTGGGCTTGTATCGTCCGCGTGGTACAAGAAAGGACAAATAATATTTCCCTGGTTGGTCATTGCTGCAAGTCCAAATTTAAGTTCCTCATACAAAATCTGGTGTAGAAATAGATAACTGTGTATCTGAGAACCTATACAAGCCTTTCAGGGCCCTCGGACGGGAGAGAGCGCATAAGGGCATTTAACCAAAGAAATTCCTTACTGCTACAAGGACATAGAAGTGTGGCCGTGACCGTCCTCTCTCCTGTGCTCCTGCTCTTCCATCGGCTTGGGGATTTGTTGTGGCCCGTTGGAAAAAGGCTCGCAGAGGGTGGCGTTTGTGGAGGTGACATTCTGGGGCCATCTCTGAGCTGACCCTCACCACCTACTCGCCTGCCGAGAACGGGCTGTGCTGCGCGGTGGCCCTGGCCCTGCGGGCATGAGCCCTCGGGCCGTCCGGGCGAAGAGTTGCCTGTGTGAATTTTGCAGTGGCAGCAGAGGCTCCCACTGGTCAGCAGGAGTCGAGCTCTGATCCCCCTTCACTGCTTCTGAAACTCACTTTTGTTATGATTAGAAATACTTTGGTATTATCTGGCTGCAACCCCGAAGCAAGAGATCTACAGCTCATGTGTGGATTCCTAATGATGCAAGTAGCTTGTGGGAGAGGGAAAGGGAAACGGGAGGAAGAAAACCATTATACAGCTTTTGTTTACAAGCTTTAGGAATTTCTTTACAGTCGGGGCCTTTTATGAGAGAGAAATACAGACAGATCTCTCTGTTCCTGTCATGTTTTTGCCACGGGCTTATTATTTCTTCTTAGAAACGGTCTCATTAATCAAATGTCCTGAGAATGCATGTGATCAGTGGTATCAAAATCACTAATCGTCATTAAGAAGCAATGAAAATTCATTTTTGCCTACAGTATGCTAGCCCTTACTTACAGCACGGGATGTTTTCCCCATCTTCTCCCCAGCGGTAAGCCAAACGCTGGCAGTCACACCAGGATCTGCAGGTTCCAGGAGAGGGTTGCCAATTCCAAAGATGAAGACCAAGAAAAGCATGTCCTGTGGGCTACATCTGGAGGCACTAGCGAAGTTTGAAATAACGTGCAATACTTACTATAGAGAGACAAATATTTGGAGTTAGGTGACGTACCCGAATTCAGCACGGCTTACAAAGCGTAGGGACCGAACCAAAACCACAGCAGTTCTCCGGAGGCGTCCTGCTCTCTGCCTGCATAGGTGGGAGCTTACCCTTGAATTCCCTATGGATAAATTGCTTTGACCAGCTTTAACTTCTTTGGAGCAAGCAACTAACAAACATACAAGTGGAGGAGGAATACAAGGAATTAAGCAAGTCACGGCAAAGAAAGTTGTCCCTCTTTCATACTGCCACCAACTTTCCCACCCACCCACGTCTGCAGCAGCCCCCCGCTCTCGCGGGCTGCCGGGCTGACCAGGCGATGGCAAGGGGCGTTCGAAGCTCGAAGCATCGTCCCTGCTAACCCTCCCTCGCCTAAATGCCATCACAGCTGCTGCTTTCGCCTGCCCTGCCCAAGTCGTGGCACAGTCAAGAGCTGATCCCTGATTAGATGCAGCACAGCCCCAGAGGCTCTTTCCGTGGGGACCCCGGCGCGGTGGCGGGGGCTGGCTGCAGGCGGGCTGCGTTCCGAAGAAAACCGGTGGAAGAAAGTGTTTTTATACTTGAAAAGTGATAAAACTTTGATAACTTCAGGCCAACTCAAATGGCAGACTGGCAGCTCAGACAAATGTATAAAACATCAAAAGCCACAGAACGGAGAGCGGTGCCTGAGAGCTCCAAATATAGCTGCCGCAGTGTAATTCGTTCCTAAAGCAGAAAGGGGGAACTTCACCATAACATGTTGTGTTGCAGTCCCGTTTCCACATGTGCAGTGAGCCAAAATGAAAAGGATTGCAGAGACCTGTGCATCTCTCTGTAAGTGATTAAATTAAAAACCTCACAAAAATTAAATATGTGCATAATAAGTTAACAGAGGATATGCTAAAAGTGTTATAAAACATTTTGCAGCTTGCTAAAGAGAGAAAGAAAAAACACTTCACCCCAAACCCCAACATGTGAAGACTTCGAAATTATGACGAGGACAGAAAGGTTATATTTGGAATTCAGTTTTTGTAGTTCATTATATAAAGTGTTTAATTATTTTATTTGCATGTACAATTGAACTATGAGAGGGATCGTTTCTTGTTTCCTGGATGAGCGGGGTACAACCATTCCTACGGCAGCAGCACGCAGCGAGACAGCGCCTTCCAAAAGCTTTTGCTTCTGGAAGAGCAAAACTCCTCCCGACAGCCAGCGGGAGATGGAGGCCTGATTCTTATCGCCACTTAAGCACATGCTCAGTGGGAGACTCGAGTCCTCTCGACCTCAATTACTTAAAAAAAAATAAATCAGTGGAAGTCGATAATGCGCTGCCGGCTCCCGTGCCCTTAAAGGTGCTTGAGGTTTATTCTGAACTCATCCTCCAGCCCTGGGGAAGGGACGGCCGCGGTGCTGAGTGCCGCACAGACCCCTGGCAGCCCCACGGAGGGCAGGGTTCCCCCGCGCCGTGCTGGTGATTGCAGCTCGTTAGCGGCCAGGGCAGCCGCAGCATTAGCGGAGAAGAGCTCGTGCACTGCCCGGCAGCCGCGGGAGCAGCCGGGGGTGTGGTGCGGGACAAGACACCCTATGGCACCGTAATTACACATTTGGCTTTTCTGGAATTATCAGCTAATTTATTCCTTCTGACTTGGGCAGTTCTTTTCAATAAGCTGTAAACATTACTGATTCATCTGGCTTTCATTGCTGTAGCATTAAACAGGAGAAGGTCTCCGGATAAGCAAGTGGGTGTAGTAAGAATCTCATTATTAGTCAATGCTAATTAATGTCCACTTAAACTAGTTATTAACCGGGTTTAATAATTTGTAATTCTGATCTCACTAAATAACCAAAAATTATTACAGGAAATGCTCAGCCGAGAACGTGATTAACCAGTTGTTGCACAGGTCTTCTGTGTGAATTGTGTGGCAGTTGACAGCATCCTACGCGCCGTTAGTAAAGAGCACTTCTTTGATGATTTATATCTATCTATGGATATAAATGTTATTAAACTGTTATTAAATCTAAGTTAAAGGCTTAATTAGGCAGTTTAGAACACTGCTGTGTATTTATCACAACCCAGGAGCCACACGTAAAGAGGACAGTTTCTCAGTGCGTTGCCCGGAGGAGCCCCGTCCCCGCAGGACTGGGACGCCGCAGGAGGTGACAGATGGTCAGCACGAGGCGGTGGCTTTGGGCTGCCCCGACAGCCACCCAGCGAGTCCACCAGAGACAGCCTGAGGTGGAAGGGGTTAGCAGCCGCGCCAGTCTGGGCTCTCTGTATGCTTTCTAAGGAAGTTAGGACACAACCCTCTTTTTTTGCCTTGTAAAAGAGGGGTCTGGCTGACTGCGGTCCAGGCGCGTGTGCTTCTCGCATCCTATGGGAATCCTCAGCCCAGGGCTCGAGGGAGCAGGGTTCTCCGGCTGCTTCTTCCAACAGGGACAATCTTCCTTCTGAGATGGTTTTCAGAAGAGCAAATCTGCCCAGATGGGATTGAACCTGCATTTCTAGAGCAGCCTGAGCGCTACCAACCTGGTGTGCAGAGCACTGGGGCTCTGTAACAGACCCAGGCAGGACATCAGCGGCGAGATTATCTTCACAGAAGCCATTAAGAGCACATAATAGGGAATTAGGAAGCTTTCATCAGCAGTGTGGGGATGAGGAATAAGCGTGCACCTAATCTCTAAGCAGAAAGCTTCTGCAGTGAGCGTTGCTCTTTCTGTTGGTGTGATTGTTAAATATACAAATTATGTGAAGATAAAAAAATCATTAAAATGCAATTATTTCAGCGATATAAGTTTATGGCTATATAAGTACATTAAAAGACCAACTTTGTAGGTCTTTAAGTGCTTAATAAAACTGAATAATTTGCCAGAAAAAATCTTTGGTGGCAGGAGGAAGTAAATTTTGTATCTCCATTTGACTTCAAGCATACTCCAGGTATATAAAGAAAAAAGATTACTATATTTCAAACCACGTGTTTCCATACTGGGTTGAAGAACGACAATTCTAGGGCAGGGGAAAAAAAAAAAAAAAGAGAATAATGTGGAGATTATCTGTCCCTCACAGCATGGTCTGAGGTTGAAACTATTGTCAATGGAGAGTGCTCAACCAGATATGGAACAGGACAAAAAAAGCTTTAAACCACACATGGTCATCGACAAATTCTCAGGTGAAACACACACAACAGTTTCAGTATCGCTGCTGTGCTAAAGATGAACTGTCATGGGGATTTGTGTCTGGCTCTGCAGTTTCACGGGGGCCAACGTGTCGAGCAGCGCCCCGCGGTGTCTGGGGAACCTCTGGACATGCGTGCGCAAGGAAGGGCAACATGCGCCGGCAGTCTGTGGAAGACTGAAGAAGATTGTTGATGCTCTCATTTGTAATTCTTTGCCCTGACTTTTGCTTGATGAGGATACCCGACAGACGTAAACCTCCCTCGGTCCACCCCGCGTGGCAGGGTTTATTTGGAAGGGTGTTGGGCCATTGGGTGGAGACCCGGAGACCTGATGGGCTTCCAGCACGGCAGCTTCACAGCCGACCACGTCCAGGTGATGAGCTGACTTGTAGAGAAGATAACCAAATACAACCTCCAGCTGAAGCCGTGGCACCCAGCTGTGATGAAGGCTGGAAGAGATTTCTCCGTTAAACGATCCTTGGGGCCTGGGGTGTACGTGAAGTCTGGCTGCGCCTTCAGGGACTGCGTCCTACAGGGACCACATCATGCCCTCGGGGGGGCAAACGCAGCAAGAGACTGTAACTTTTGCCCTTACTGAGTGAGGCAGAAGCACACGGTGAAAGGAAAAGTGCAAAAAAGACTGTTTTGTTTCTCAAAGTGGCATTTTCAAAGAAGGTGGCTGCAAGAGTTCTTTAGCTGTTAATCATTTAATGGACAGAGTGGCATTTCCAAGTCAGACCTAACCCGGGATAAATAAATACGCTGTGGTAAGGCTACAGCTTTGTGTTCATCCTTGTATGAAAAGGCAATTATAAAGCAGTGACATTGCCTCAATCTATAAAACCTGCAATTCACTATCATTAATAGAGATTACAGTGTGGTGCCTGGTCATATTTTAGAGAGTAACATCTATCCTGATATTTATTTCTGCATACAAGTGTGTGTAAATATAAGGATCTGTCTCTTTGCGGACAGCTGGAGGAAAAAGAGGCAAATGAAAAATGGTGGAAAAGTAGAGGAAGATCAGTACAGTGAGTGTTGTAAGAATCCTGCAAAAATGCACTTCTCTTTAAATGGAAATGGGATAAAAATCTGCACAATCAAACCTGCACCTCCCTAGCACCGGGCTCGCTTTCCATTTTAATCCTTTTTCATCCTCCTCCTCCTCCCAGGACGAAAGGGAAGAAAAAGTTCTTTGGTCAGATTCGTTTGTTACAAGTAGAGGTTGCTCATATGGGGCCCTGTTTCTCTAGAAAGTGGGTTCTCTGCGAGCGTGTCTCGCTGTCGGTACAGCCATTAAAGGACCGTGTAGCACAATAGAAAACATTCCCTGCAAAATCCAAATGCTCATTAAAATACTGGAAGGTGCTTAACAATCTGCGAGCGCATATGCAATAGTATTTCTGGCACCGACTCTTCCAGTGTTGACTCTGAAGATGGTCTTATTGTGGCTTCTCACTGTCCTCCTGTGGTGAGACCTCTGAGGACGTCTCACCCCGGAACGCAGTACCTTTTGGCAGCGGAGACTGAACGAGAACGTTCTTCCCAAAGGAATCTCTGCCAAAAGCCGAAACAGGAGTTTTGTTGAGTTTAGTCGTTTAATATTTTCCCCAGTCTTTTTACTTCTCTGCATATCTGCTGGTTCTAGCAGGTCCGTGGAGCAGGGTGAGGACCTGCCCAGGAAGCCTGTCCTGTCCCGCGGGGTGCCCCGGTCCGTGTCCCCGTCCCCCGTCCCCCGTCCCGCAGCGGGGCCGCCCCGGCGGCAGGGAGTGCGCGTCCCCACCCGGCCCAGCCTTGACTTCGTCGCTCTATATAGGAATGAGGGCAGTAAGGCACAGCGCTACGGGATGGTATGTCAGATGCCCCAATCCTTAGGCATCAGAGGACCTCACGGTAAAACAGATTATTAGTTAAACGTCGCTGTGTTTGTGCTTGAATAATTGCTGTACCTGAAATCCTCTTCAATCAGCATCCTGTGCTGCGAATGCCAGGCATCATAAATAAGGGCTTTCGCCTGGCTCTTTTGCAGCTGCCCCTGGAGACAGCAGAAGGAATCAATAATGAATTTAAGACCTGGCAGGTTTGAGGCTGCTTGAGCTCCTGAAGCCAGACCCCCCCTCACCGCGACACAGGCTGTAAGGACAAGCGGACGCCAATGAAAATGTTGTTTCCACGTTCATTTAACTTGAGGGTAAAAGGTACAAAAGGCTGAGATCAATGTCCCGCTTCTCACATCCGCCTTTGCAGGTACATAGGAAGGGCAGACTGGCAAAAATTCTTTGCAAATCACGATTATTTGGGCTTGTGCGCAGGAGGTAAGCGTGCGCTGTGCAGGCAGCCTGCCGGGCTGCGGGCTGACGGGGCTGCGCCTTCCACCCGCTTTAGAAAGGGCCGGGCACCAAAAAAGCCACGTTTCCAAGTGCTCGGAAGCTCAGGAGGTATGAGGTTTATATTTAGCTTCATCGCCGTGAGCAGACTGACATTGCATTCAGGAAATCGCTTTAGGCTTGAGTGCATGAGACCAAATACACGTACGTGAGTGCATGGAAATACTGAAGCAGTTGTGTTTAAAGGCACAGGAGGGTCTGTGTGTGTGTGTGTGCACGCACGTGTTTGTGTGTGTGTGTGCACGTGCACGCACAGTGTGAGTGTCAGGGTGTAAGTGCATATAGAACAGGGATTTATCCAGTATGACTGTTTAGCGGAAAGTAGAAAAATGAGAGATACACTCAAGAGTGGATGTGGATCAATAATTTTCCAAACAATAATTCTTTGAGAAAAAGTGTGTGCGTCTCCGTATGTGATGATAAATGAGGATTTTCAGCTGTGAAAGTATACTCTTTTTTGTTTCAGCTGGTACCCATTTCCTGCTCCTTTTTATTTTACTTTATGCTATTTGTGATCCCTTTCCCTGGAGACTATCGTTCAAAACTTTTTTCTTTTTCTACCGGGAACACTTTAATTCCTAAAATAACCCTTTTAGCTCTTCTGCGAGGGAATGCTCAGCTGCTCGTCCTTGCGCTCTCCCTCCACTGCCACCAGTTGTGGGCAGCTCGGAGGTGCCGACCGCTGCCCTGCGCAGGACGTGGCTCCGAGCCGGGCGAGGGACGAGCGGCCGGGCCCAGGCTGCGCTCACACACACGTCCTTCTCTGCGACGGTAATTATTGCCGAGAAGCCTTTCTCTTGCGTACCTGGCAAACTGGCAGAGTGAGGACGCACCCGACGCTGGCCAGCCCTCCGCTGGTCTCCCCCAGCCCCTCCAGCGCCCGCGGGAGATGCCACCAGCAGAACCGCTGCTCTTCCCTTTCCTCGGGAGCTCAAGTGATTCAGTGCATCGCAGAAGCTCACCCAGGGGTATTACAGAAATGTCTTAACCACGTTAAGCTATTTTAAGAATAAGGGGAAAAAATATGAGCTATGAGATACCAGTGTGGGCTGTAACCTTGCTGGGTAAAGTCAAGGTGGCAGCACGTAAGCACCGAGAGTCCATTCGGCATTGCTGGAAGCTATTTCCTATTCCTCTTTTCCTCTTGCTGATTTATATTATTGTTGGGGAATGAAGTGTTAAAAGTAAATCAGTAAATTGCGGCGAGGCTCTCTGTGGCCAGCAGCAGCTTTTTGTCACGTTGGGGTGCGAGAGCATACAGCAGCCCTGCGTTAACCCGCGTGCCAGCAAAGCCGCCGGCGCCATCGCTGGGTGCGGGCGCTGTACGGGCGCGCGCTGCCTCCTGCGTGTCGTGCAGGGCCCTTCTGGCCGCGGCCATGTGTGCGCTGCGCCGCAGACACCGGCAGAGACGGCGGAAGAGATCTGAAGGCATCTGGAATGGTGCTTCCAAAAATAGCTCATTGACATTAACGGGCCAGATCAAAGCAAAAAGGGTTGGAAAGCAGCCCAGAGGAAAGCAGGCACAAAAGGTAGAGTGAAATGATGCCGGCTGGGGACGGAGGAGCGGGACAGGCAGGGAGGACCCCACGGAGCACAGGAGAGCCGTACCAGGAGGCAGCTGCAGCGAGTGCGGTGTGAGGATGGGATGAGGCAGAGGCCGGGGGAAGCTCCATCCCCAGGAGCCCATGGTGCATCTCCTGCTGCCGTTTCCTTCCGCTTTCCAAGGTGGGGACAGAGGCACTTGGCAAGAATTAGTCAACAATTCTTCTTCCCAGAGTCCATCTAACTGGGGGTTCAAAGGCCGCTCTAGCCCCGCTCTCTGGTGGTGCCGGGAGCCCAGTGCCAGCGCGGAGGGGCTGCCTTTTGTCTTTGCGGTCATCCAGGTATCCTCCAGGGCTCCTTCAGCCACTTTTCTAACCTCATCGCGCCAAGAACATGATCCACAGTGCTCGGCGCCACGTGCTCAGCGAGGGTGTCGGGGTCCCAGGGGCTGTGGAATATTTATAGGAAATTACACAGCTGGTTGAAAGTTTGCTGTTGCTCTCACCCCCCAGGAAATTCTTGTCCTTTTTAAACCCCAAGCAAAACAGCTTAAATAGATCAAGACTTGATTCCAACACAGCTTGTGGTGTGACTTTCGCCGAAATAGAGGACATTATTTCAAAATACATTATGCCGTGTCATTTGTTCAGATTCTTTCCCGTTGACAGGCGTCAGCCCAGACAGATCGTCCTCCCGCTCCCTCCTGGCCGGCACCGATCTGCGCTGAACGCGGCGATGCCACGGCGGCTTTGACCTTCACCCGGCAGAGCCCCCTGGGTGTGAGCGGCAGAGCTCGCTGATGCCTCTGAGGCGGGCGAATGCCATCTCCATTTCAGAGATATGGAAAGGGAAGAACAGCGGCATTAAGCTGTGGCTGAACACGCTGCTCAGCAGCAGAAATTCCTGAGGCTCCGGCACCGCTCAGAGGGTACCCATCTCCCAAACCCATCCCGCAGCCCCCCCGGCCCTGCCCCGCTGCCAGGGCTGCGGGGGCAGCTCAGAACAAGCCCTGGCACCTTCCGGGGGGGGCAGACGTTTGCTCTTCCCCGCGTTGGAATTTGAGTATCTCATTCTGGGGAGTTAAATGCGACTCCCTCCACCCCGCACGGTTTTCATTTCTGTCCTCCTTGATTACTTGAATTTGACAGCTCTTATTCATCCTCTCTCCGTGGCCGGCAACCTTGGCATTCAGCTCAGCCCTGTTCTCCCGGGGATGGTATTAATTAGACGCTAAAACTGTCGCCATGCTACCACGGCAGAAAACCTTCGCAGCCGGTGACCTGTGCTCTCCCCTGGTGCGCAGTGACTCTCGGCAGCTTTCCCGCGGCCGCTGCTCACGCTGCTGGGCACGGACCAAACCGCGTCGCGATAAGGGGTTTGCAGAGATCGGGGAAACAGAGCAGGTGCTATTCGTGGCCAAACCCAATGCCACCATCCCAAGAAATGGTGTTCGGGCATGGGCTGTGAGCCCAGCACGGGGATGGAGCTGGGCACGCGCAGGCTGTATCGCCAGTCCTCAGCCCCTGGGGTTGTTTATTCAGGTTCACCAGTCTGGCTGGATTTAGTCCCTGTTTTGATATATCACAGCTTACTTGAGAATTACAATTCTAAATGGAGTTTGAGACTTAGAGATCTCATTATAATGAACGGTTATGTGGATTTCCAACTTGGAGCTACTTTTCTGTTCCTTTCGATTAATTACAAGCATCCAATTTTTAGCAATACCATGCTCAAATCCCACACTTATTTTCACCTTTTTTAAAAAAGTCAAGGAAGGCTGTAAAAAGATTTTCATTCTTAACAACATGTTTCTGTGACATTTCAGCTCTCCGTATCTGTAAGATTAAAAGAAACACTGAGCCGTATTCCCCTTGCTTTGCTGCTTGAGAGGGGAGTTTGATTTTATACACAAGCATTTTGTTAAATGTACCAAAAAAAGAGGCAATCCAAGGCCTTATCTCATTTGAATCATAGTCCGGAGTCCTTTGTTACGGGGAGAAAAATCATGAATCAGTTGCAAATACAACAGCGAGCAAAAGGCAGGAGGGGAGGGCTGCTATAAAAGAGCAAGCGGAGACCTCCCGGCAGGGCGGTGAGCCCCCGGGACACTCTCCTGCTCCCCACGTTCTGCCTCGCGCAGTAACAAACTCGCTCCGTCCTGCAGCGCTCAGTTAAGATCATACAGGACGTTGCAGCAGAGATCACGGGGAACGAGGGCCAGCTCGGGAACGGGCACACAAAAATTGTGTAAGAATTAAGAATTTTCATTTCTAATTTCATAATTGTCGTAAGAATAGAACAAGCTCAGACACCTGAGGGACTTACAGTAGCCTTACTGCGTACCGTGGGCAAGCAAAGACATTATTTCATATAACTACGTTCAGCTTGGGCTGTCTGCCTTCCCGTATTTTGGAAATACTCCGAATTTTTACCTAGCAGAGTACTTAAGGCTTTCCTACCTAGTGCATTTGGAAAATTAGTTGGCTAATTGGTTGGTTGGTGGCTGTATGCACGCACGTGCCCACACCGGTCTGTGCAGGTGCAAAGCGTCGGTGTATGGGAATAGAACACATCTCGAGGGAGCGGAGTTTGAGGAGGCACGCTGCTCGAGCAGGCTGGTCTGATCGGTTCACATGGCATCAACTTTTTGTGTTGGTTCACATCGCATGAGAGAGGCACGCACCTCCTAAGGCTCAACAAGTCTTGGAAATATAAAGACAAAGCTCTCTCTTTCCTCCAGCAAGATGTTGCTGCTATTTAAGGTCTATTATCCTCCCTCAGCTCACACATTGCTGCCATTAGTGTTATAAATGGGCTGGGCATACAGAGAGGAGAAGAGACCCCCAGGGTAGCAATTACTAGAACTGAATTGTCTGATGCAAAAGGCAGCATTACCCTGGTGTAATTTGATCATAAAATAAATTGCATTGCCCATAAACTTGCTGAACGGTAGAGTTTCCCCCACAGTTGTTCCCATGCATTTGGAGCCAGAAGTACCACAGGGAAACAGCCCAGCTCCGGCCTGCTGTGGCCACAGCCGCCCTGAGACTCCAAGGAAAATTGTCACGGAACACAAACAAATGAATATTCATAATGAGGTTGAACTCATCTTTGACATGGTGCCAATGCTAATCTTCCCCAAACAGGCCTGGATGGAAACTGCGGAAAAACGCACCTACGCTCTTGAGCATCAGCTCTTGGGTCTCCTGCAGGAAGGTATTGTCCAGTGGGCTCCTGTCCCCCTCCTGTCCCCAGCCTGTCCCCAGCCCGGCCAGCACCTGCCCCTGAGCCGGGGAGGAGCAGAGCCCCCGGGGGCCAAACCCAGCTCCGTGCTGGGAAACCCTGGTGCTCCCCACCAGTGCCCCCATCTCCGGGGCTTCACACCCAGCCCGGGTCCCCTCCTGGCAAAAGAGGCGTCTCGGGCGCTGGGGTTGTAGAGTTGACGACAGGTCTCTCTGTTAGCCGGGTAAACCACAGCGCTGATGACAGGTCTCCTTTCAGGCAGGTAAATAACAGGCAGTCATCCCGATCCGTAATGGGATTCTGGGGCTGCTGTAACTTCAACGGGTTTGAAGAGGGTCAGGGTTTGTATGGGGAACCCGCAGGGAAAAAGCAGTAAGAAGTGGTGTTTATACTCCAGGATGCGGTGATAGTGAACCAGCGTCCTGTCTGATGCTAGGAGACGCTGCTATATTTTAGATTAAACTGAAGCTCCAGTTATTCGTGGTTGTCAGAAATTCCAGTGTATAGAACAGATCTGCAGTCCAGGCAGAAAGCAGGGTGAGTGCTGTACTGGACGCTGCCACCTTCACTTCTTGGCTTTTATTGCTGTGTATTGCTGCAGATAATATCTGTGAGAATGCTAATTGCGTCTTTAGCACACCGCTATGCGCTGGTCAGATAGCAACGTGATAAATTGAGGGGACTAGAACGGAGTAGCTGCTGAAAACCAGCAGGCGTTTTACTGCAGGGCTGGGCGTGCGGTGCCTTGTATCCCTCCTATCTCTAAATTCTGTCTGTACCTTCTGTAAGAATCCGAAGTAGCCACCAGGTTCTTGTAAAGAAGGGGAAACGTACCCTGGGCCCCCGGGGCTGCTGGTGGCCCAGTGCCCCCTGCCCGAGCCCTGCTGCTCCCGGCACCTTTGGGGGCTGCAGAACATTCCCGGCGGCCCCCCATCTCCCGGCACCTGTTCCTCCGGCTGCTTTGGTCATCTTTCCCCTCGCTCCATCACGGCGGGGGTCCGCGGCAGCGCAGCCGCTGCTGGGCCTGGCAGGAGGCGGGTGGCAGCGCCGGGGGGAGCCCAGCTCAGGGACCCCGGTCCGGGTGTCGGGGGTCTGTCAGCACAGCTCCTCTTCTCCCGTCCCCCTGCGCTCCGCGGCCAGCTGGGGGCCGGCGAGCCTGGGGGGGAGAAGGTGAATTCGTTTCCTATCCAAGGCGTGTGACAATTGAATCAAATGACGTAATTTAAAAATATATTTTGTGTGCCCGTTCCCACTGTGGGGGCAGCGGACTCTGGAGGGTTCCAATTACGGCCCCCAGATCCGCCTTAAACTGAGGGTGTCTGCGCTCTGTGGATTAAAAATCAGAGGAAGAAGCCGCAGCCGCAGCAGGGACAGGAACGCAGTGGAGCTGGGAGGCTGACCGCGTAACAGCCCTCTTTCTCGGGAGCGGTGTGAAAAACCACAGAATGCAGCAGCAGAGAGAAAATCACAGTCCACGGAGAGATGTAGATTCAAGAAGAGCTTCATCTCGATACCACTTGATGTTGAGATTTTTAACTCAAAGCAGTCATTGTTGATGAAGTTTTGCTGCAAGCCGTGAAACAGGGGGGTCAAGAGCTTGCCAGGAGAAGACATCATCATGAATAAATAAATAAACCTGAGTGAAGACGAGAGATCTAAAGCATGTGAAGTTTCAATAGCAGCGATCACAGGGCTTCACTGCCGTGCGTTTGATCTGCCAGTATCACCCTAAAATGGGAACGGCCTACAAATTGAAGAATTTGGATTTGCCTAAAAAACTGTGTCATGCATTTGAGGAGATCACACATTTTAATTGCAAATGACTGTGGTATCTATAGCTGCCTTTTCCAGAGCAGGTAGAACTATTGTACTGAGGTTTTACTGTACAATATCTAAGTTTTACCCCCCAAAATGCCGACGGTGCCGGCACGCCAGCTTGAGTGTTAACATCAGGAACTCCATCCCACGTCCCTCGGATGTAGCCGAGGAACAAAGGGAGTTCAAAGGGGATCTGGGTACCATCGTACAGTTGCTAGAAAGGTCAGGGGTTCTAGTTCTTTCTAACTATTGCAAGCGGAGGTGAGGGATGGGGGAGGGTGCGGGCAGCAGTCGGGGACAAGGACATGCCGAGCGTGGGCAGGGCCCCACTGCAAACTCCGCTTGTGCCCAGCCCCGGGTTCCAGCAGCACTTTCTCTCCCCAGAACTGCCACTTTCCCTGACGGATAGTCCACGTTACGCAATACTTAATTTTCTGGTTTATTATCTAAAAAAGCTGCTAGCTTTGGAGACACGCAAGCACGAACTTTGTAACCTTTTTGGCGGTTTACTCAATACCATTCACAAGCAGCCGGCAGCGGGGACCAGTCGGGGGCACAGCCCACGCACAGTCACCCCCACATCCACCGGCAGCCCGGCCTGAGCCGCGCGTGGAATGGGCCGTTTCACGCAGAACGCACACACACCGCACTTTTCCTACGCGAGGGGTTGTTTGCGCGATCCAGGCTGCCGGCGCCGGGAGGGGTTCCTCGCCCCTCTTTTGGCAGTTGAGCTACACAAACATCCCCTCTGTTGCTCTGTAATTATAGAATCATAGAATAGTTTGGGTTGGAAGGGACCTTGATGCACACGTTTTCCATAGTTTTGTGAGTGTTTTCTACATCTTTTGATTGTCACAAGAGAAGAAAAGCTCCATAACGTGTTGGGAATGAGGAGGAACCTGGGAGGAGACCAGAGATTATCTCGACAGACCAGGAAGGCTGCAGGAAAGCAATAATCTGATAATTTGGAGGTCCTTTGACGACAGACCAACTCCCTATGGCTATGGAGAGACACGTGAGTGCTGGAGGGATGTTTTGGGGAAAAGTTTCTTCATTTATATGCCTAACGCTCCTTTCAGTGGGGGTACGAGTATGTTTGTCTCCACACCTTTGGTGTTTATCAGTTGCAAATTTAATAACTCATTAGGATTAATAAATTCATTCAAAGGTTACTTCCAGGTTAGCCTCCTGATGAAATAAATGGCATTGGAAATCCAATTAGACTCAATGGTACAATAATTATATAAGAACATAATCCCATCTCCGCAAAAGCAAGACAGGTGCGGAATTTCAAACCTTTTTGCCACGGAAAACCAGTAGATTACATGCGGTCCAATGGGATTTGCAGCTGTAAATTCATGCATTCGTGCTTATCCTAAGGTGGTGGTGGAATAACGATTGCTCAAGACAAGCCCAAAGATAAACACACTTTCAGGGTCACAGGCAGGAGACCTGAGCTCATTAAAGTATGTTCTGATACCTTTCAAGTTATTTTCCTTTCCACGGTACGCTGTGTACGGCATGAATTCAGAGGCTCAGAAATTCTATGTTATTTTTATAGAGATGCTACTAAATCTGTTGACCCTGAACAGGTCCTGCAAACAGCAACTTTTTTATAAAATGTAAGTGAAAAAGAAATGAAAAGGTTTCAAATCTTTGAAAACAGATCATGGAAAATCTTCTAAGAGCTGAGTGTCTTACCTGTCGCAGACCTGCGTATAACGAACCCTGGTGCTGCACACATGCAGCCGGCTTGGTACACACGCTGCTGCATTTTAGGGAGCTGGGATGGAGGTGACAAGTAGGTGCTGTAAAAGTTAGGTTAAATGCTCTGAATATAATTAACGAGTTTCCATGAAAAGCAGGCAGTTTCTGTACATCAGGTCCCGTACTGCCTCCAGGAGACGGGCTGCGGGTACGTGGGCACACTGGGCAGACCTCCTTAGGGGGTGTGCAGACCTCGTTAGGGGTTGTGCAATTACCAGCCCAGATTTCAGGCAGCTTCAGGGTTTGGACATTGCAGTCCATCATGCTGTCCAGCGGGACCCAGGGAGCATCTGCAAGATGAAAGGCAGTTGGTGGCTATAGCCTGGGTATATATAGCCTTAATAACCTGGGGAATAACAGCATCGGGAGAAGCTGCTGTATATTGCTCCCAGGATTGGCAGGACACGCCATATTTTTTAGTGGCTTTTGAACCGAAACATGTATGCCTTTTCCCCCCAACTTTCACACCCTTTCTTCTGGGTTTGAGGAAATGCAATATAATATTGTGCCGCAGGTTACAATCACAATGACAGGAAAATAACCGGGAGCAGCCGGGCTTTGCAGTGCGGGTAGGCAGTAGTTTGCCTTGTCTATAAAGCAGTTGAAAGGCAGGTCCCAAGGAGTAATTAGCACTACCCAGAACCATGTACAGCTACTCCACAAGAAAAGAGTGGGCTCGCTGCAGTGTTATTACCTCCTGGTCCTTCATGCCAATTTTCTGATTAATAACATCCCAAGCCACTTGATGCATTATTGATTCTAAATTCAATAGAAAGAACTGGCGGCTGCTGGCAAGACCACATCATTTTTCCTCTAGAAATGCCGGGCAGCAGCAGGTTTCCAGGCAGGGTAAGTGGTGGGGAAGCCCCCCGAGAGCTGCCGCCCTCCCTCGGGGGACAGCCCGGGTCTGGTCTCCGGCTCTCCCGGGGCTCAGACAGCAAAGGGCAGCCCGGTGTCCCTCGGGATTTGGTGGCAGGTCCTGGCGTTCACTCTGATGATGCTGCAGGAGGGGCAGGAGAGCGTTTCTGGAGTCCCCATACTGTTATCGAGACATCAGTGCATTGAAGGAAAAACCTCACTTTGTTTCGGTTGATTCGATACCTGAGCACAAGGGTTTTGCCTAAGAAAGTAGCTCAGTACTATGGACTGCTTTAATATTAAGCAGAACAGCTGTCTCCCGAGTTGCTGAAAGCAGAGCAAGAAGAACAAGGTGGGGTTGGATTGTGTTGCAAAGAACCTGGCTTCTAAAGTGTCAGAGTTTTTCGCATAAAGATAGCTTGTTGGTGTTTTGAAACACTCCAGTAAATCTAAGGCCAAGAAAGAGAAATTGCCGGCTGGTTTCCTTCATCCCAGCTGCACGCTGGTAGCGGAGAGGGGAAAGGTGTGAGAGAGGCCAAAGCACTTTGGTGGGTCAATGCGAGAGGAACCCCGACCAATAAACAAAAGCTGTTCAATCCCATTAACAACCTGGGAGAGAAAGGCAAATGTGTAACAGTGAGCAGAAGGCAGCTCAGAGAGTGTAGGGAAGCCAAGAAATATTGAGCTTTGATCCAGAGAGAATATTTCAACAAACACGATTGCAAATATCCAGCGCTTGCAATAGCCAAAAGTCACGGCAGGGGAGGAGCGAGGAACACATCCCCGTCTTCCCGGGTGGGCGGTGGGAAAGGGTTAATAAGTTTGCAGAAGAGGAGCACACATCTTCTGGCTGGTTGGTACAGGGAAAGGCCTCCTTTTCTAATGCAAAACTTCACCTGAATGCAGTTTTCCACCGGAGCTGGGAGCTGCGCCGGAGCACCTCTGAACTGGGAAGGAGGCAGCTCCCTCCCGAAGCCGGGTCTGAGGACATGCTGCTGAGCAGGGCAGAAGGGAAAGCGTTTTGTTTCTTAAAATGACAAAGGGAAACAGCAAAGTGAGTTTTTTCCTGCTTTTTGGCAGGGAGTTGCATTCGCTCAGGGCTGGATTTTCAAGGGTGACAAAGAAGCTGTCAGCAGGGAGAGAGATGAGACTTAAAGTGTTGCTCTGGGTAAAACCAAAGCTCGGAGTGCTCAGCTCCAGCAGAGCCCTGGGCGAGAGGTGATTTATAACCCAGATGGTCCCTTTTTCTCCTTCTATACTTGTTGAAAGCCGCAGACCCACCACTGCTGGCCCGTTTGGCCGGGGCAGCGTTGCCCAGGTCCCCGGTGCCCTGCGGGCGGGCTGTGGGCGCCGTGCGGGTGACACCCCCAGCAGCGCAGCGCAGCGCGGGGGCTCTCGTCCTGCACACCCATCGCCCAGTGCCATCGCCCAGACAAGGAGCGCCGGGACTGAGGCACTGGCATAAGCACATGCGAATGTGATGAGCTGAGAATTAATAACAGCCCAAGAAACAAACAAGCAAGAAGAGGAGGACGTGGTCACTGAAACAGTGGCCTCTGTTGGGGAAGCCTTGGCAGTAGTCGCGGTCCTGTCGGAGCCGGCCTGACCCGCCAGCCTCACCGGCATCCGCTAATAAAAGGGAATGAAAGAGGTTATCTATCCGCTCTATTGAGACCTTCAAATTTTCATCTTAATGGGACATGGTGCTTGACAGATCGAGCTCCGCTGCGCAGCTCATTGTAAATTCAAATGCGGGCTTCTGGGGCTTATTCGAGCCACTGAGCCTATTTTCTTCCCTTGTTTGCTGGCTGAGCAGGCGGCTGCTGGGAGTGATGACTGTGCGGTTTGTCAGCATCGCTTTCCTGAGCATCAGGCTCTAATCTCGCTGCAGCCTCTCGCATTCGCCTGCCTCCCACCCAAACAGGCGTGAGCTGCCTGGAGGGAAAGGGGAGATGCAGAGCTGGGAGGGGAGGTNCTCATGTTCAGGTATACATTTAATTTCACACACGCAATCACACACGTGTGTCGGCAGAAAGCAAGCACGCAGGTCTGCCAGCACTCGGGGGAAAGCAGGCAGGTACGGCAGCGGGGTGTGAAGGAGGCAAAGGTAGGGACAGACACGGGGACAGCCCCTGGCTGAGCCACAGCCCGGCAGAGCCGGGCGCTCCAGCTTGGAAGCAGTTGGCACCACGGCAGGGATTTGCCCGGCTGGGTGGGTCTGGGGCAGGGGGAGCAGGGAGCTCCAGCCAGGCCGTGGTGCCAGCGGGTCTAAAGGCTTCTGTGGCTGCTGGCGCAGTCTCACCCGGAAGGCAGCGGAGCGCCGTACTCGTCCAGCCGGCAGGAGCCGTTGCATGTGCCGGAAAACCAGATTTTTTTTGTGCTTACCTCCCCAGGCTGGCGTTCAGCCGCAAGCAGAGAAAGGCTGTTACTCTAAAATCTGTTACTCTAACAGCGCGGCGTTTGTGCCAAACCCCCAGAGCCATTTACCTGAATTCTCAGCCTTCTTCCAACTCCATTCTCCCGCGTTTCCCGCGCCGTGTGGCAGCGAGGGGCATCTCCCGCCTGCGGGACTCACGGCCGGGCTGCCCCTGCAGGGAAACCGCCTTTCGTGGCTGCAGAAGGGTACAAGCTTCTCCCGTTCAGCGCCTGATGCGGTTCGTTAAAGCCCATTCCAGCCTAAGGGAGGAGGAAGAGTGTGGCAGCCGGAGGAGCAGCAGCGGGACCCGCCGCCACCAGACCTCTGTGCCTCGTGCCCTCAGGAACTGCCCACAGAGCGTGTGCCCTGAGCGGCGGGAAAAACGCCTTGAAAGCGTGTTCTCCCAGGTGGTGGTCTCCACAGAGCAGCAGTGGAGGGGTCGCTGCTGCGGACCTGAAAGCTGGCTGGAGAAATGGCTAGAAAATACCGGGAAATGGGGAAGCACCAAGGCAGGAGAGATCAGGCTGCGGGGAACCGCACTGGCGTTTCTGCCTCTGCCTGCTCTAAGCCCTTTCTGTGCCTGCAAATGCCCCACAGGACATAGATTCTTTTCTTTCCTTCTCCTCATCTCATCAGAACTAGCCCCAGGCTTCCAAACACAAAAGACACATCGATTTCTTCCAAAAATTTAAAAGGAAAAATGCAGTTGCTTCTTGCTGGCTGGAAATGCCGTTCAGCCCATGGTTAGATTTGGGCCAAATTCAGCAGAGGGAGACCATGCTTTTCATTTAGCTGTGTTTTGCTGTGTGAAAACCAGACCAAAAATACCGGTTTTGCTGCCTTATTTATTGCCCCTGATTTTCAGCCATCTCTGAGATATGAATTATGTAGAAGGTGCATAGCAAATGAACTGAAGTGCTGGCGGGTTTTAGCACAGCCAGAGCATTCCCCGTGCCCAACTCCGTCCGTCGGCAGCAGCTCCTCCAGCAGCTCGCTCCGGTCCCACCGTCCTCCGAAGAGCGTTTCACTGGTGAACGTGGGGGCCTCTCTGAAACCTGTGAAAACTCTGTGGGCAAAGGGGGTGATAACCTCTGCCGGTCCCTGTGGCCCCAGTGAAGCTCTGCAGGGTGGAGGGACCAGTTTGATCGCACATCCATGCCCCATGTCCAAACAAGCCAAATATGACCCGGTGATATAAACCTAACCCCAAAACCAAGGGTGTGAATTCTCTCCTTAAAAATAAACCCTCATTTGTGACTTGGAGCCTGGAAGCTGCACTGCCTTCCTCAGCTTGCCACCAGGTCTCAGAGTCGCTAGCATTTTGGTCATGGTTTTGTTTTTTAAATCCAAAGTTCTACCATTTTTAGTTTCAGTCCACATTTAAGCTTGCATTTGTGTGCACTAGGGGATAAGAGAAAGGTTTTATTGCTTGCATTATTTATGAATGGTATAATTTCAGGGCATCTGTATTAAAATAAGGTTCCAACTGGAAAATAATATTAAACAAGATAAGTGTGTATATTTGTTTCATAAATCCATAAAACCTGATTAACAATGATGCTCATAATGTTTGTTTCATCATTAGAAGACTTCCTGTGTCTGTACCACAGTGCTGCTCTGGATGCTTTGATGCATTAGGACAGTGCCCTGCAAAGCCGTTCAGTTTACACTGAACTTTGCTGTGCAGCAGGGTATGCTTTAATCAAGGGTTTGCTTTGGGGTTTTAATTATCATTATTTTCTTTGTCCATGAATTTTTGAGCTGATTAACAGTAGAAGAGATTGAAACTTTACTGAATTCTGCCAACGCAGCTGCTGCCTCCCAAAGCCGTGACTAATACTTTCTGTTTACTCTTAAGGTTTTCTTACTGAATTTGTTGCTGCTCCATCCAGCTGCTGGCTGGGAACGCTCTCGAACAAACATCGCCCTTCCCTCCACGCGGGGCTGGTGTGCCCTGCGACGCATTCCTGTAAGTGCTAGCGGCTCACAACCCGTGGGCAGTGGAACAGCCAGAAAATAGAGTTTTCTGTCAATTTGCCCATATTATTTGGTAGCAAAGACTGACTTCCAAACTAAAGCCTGGAGAGAAAAGGGCAGATGAGGACTCTTTCTTGGGTACAGTTAAGGAACTGTCAGCCCTCTCTGGGTCTCCTTCCTGTGCCGAGGGCTGGTAATTTATTTCCTTGAGAACAGGGTTTGTCAGTCTGGAGGGGACAGAGTCTGTGGGGTCTGAAGGTTCCTCAGAGCCCATGTGACAGAAAGTGGTGATGTTCTGCGTGTTACAAAAGCCTCATCTCCACGTCCCCCGAATCTAAACTGGCGCTCTCGCTGGTAGCACTTAGTGGAGTCACTAAAATCCTGAGTGATGCTGGGCAAGAGTCAGAGGCAAAAGAAGACCCTGGGAGGTTGCACGTAGTGGCTGCTCAGAGAAAGAAGAGAATATTTTAGATAAGAAAAATAAAAGGATCTCAGGAAATTCATATGCAGCTCTTAGGGAAACAGCAAGTGTGTCTCCCTTGCAGTGAGACTCCCCATATGGCTCCTCCACAAGTGGTGATAGAGAGAATTTTCTGCTGAAAAAAAATAAGCCTGGAGGTGAAAACTTCAAAGGGGCTGAACTCTGAATCCAGCAAGAGCCTTATGCACATCCAGGAGCTGAGAAGAGCAAGTGTTGATAAAGCACTTCAAAACCTCGCCAAGCCTGTGATCAGGTTTCTCCTGCAGCTCCGCTGCGGTGGGAGACCGGACTTTGGCTGGCCTTACGAGCACCAGCGCCGGCGGGGACCAAATGCGAATCAAACCCTTTGAAATTACACAAAGGTGTTGTGTGAATGGAGACGGAGGTGAGGACAGCAGAGGTGTCCGGTGCAGGATGGCGCTGGGCAGGTTAAGGGAAACACGTAGGGAACAGCCTGAGCTCACCAGCCCCGGGGCCCCACTCATGTAGGCTTTGGGCAGTGGTCAAGGCTCAAAATCGGATGGGGTATTCATGAGAGATCCCCTTTCTTTGGGTGAAGAAAGTCTACCGTTCAAGCTTGCAATGGAAGACGCTGGGGGCTTTGAGCTTTTGGTGCTCCTAAATGGTCTGAGGTTTCTCAAGACAAGTGGTTCCTAGAGAGGCAGACAGGCATCGCGGGCTTGAGGCAGAGCCTGTTGTAGCCAGGGAAAGATCCTCAGGGACTTCAAGTCCCTAATTATCTGGTTTTGTATAGTATGCTACCCCTAAACTTTTGGAGGCGTGCGTTCCTCTACTTCGCTTGAACTATTAACATACCCCAAAGGAAACGCAGAAGCCCAGAGAGGTTCTTGGCAAAGAAAGGAGCGGCACAGGATGGGTGGCAGAAGTTGGAAGAGCAGAAGGGAACGTTTCTTGGCATGGCGCTGCTCAAGAGCCCCGTGCACTCGCTGGTGGCACACCAGCACCATGCTGCCATCCCGCTGGCCGAGGCACAGGACAAGATCCCGCTCTGGGTTATACCAGTGTATCTCTGCCCTGTCTCTGTACATCTCAAACCACCCGGAGCTCGTGACCACCATGGCCGGTGTTTCACCTCTCCTGGAGTGGCGTGAGAGGAGAAGCCGCCCCGTTCAGCCCTGTAACGGCAGCTGGCAACGCCAAACCAAACGGAGCCGAGCAAGAGCTGCAGGAGCCCAACGTCTCTGGAAATCAGGCCACCTCTGTTGAGATGATGCGCCTGAGCCTCGGTGGTTTGAAGCCTCTCATTTGGTGCTGCCGATCCCTCCGGGCAGGTGGAGGACGTGCGTGGACCCGTCGGGCAGGAGGTGCTCGGCCCCGGCCGTGTCACCAGGGTCACCACAGGCTGCGATCGCCTCCGCCTGCCGGTACTTTCCCCCTTGGAAAAGTTGAATTGCTGTGTTGCTGGCACATGAAAGAAATAGGAGTTTTCTTGCTGCAAGCCATAGAAAGCAGGCTTCATTCAGTTCCTGAATAATTTACAATACAAGCCTTTGATTAATTTCATGAGAAAAAGGAAACAAAGTTAGCTATAACTATAGGCCATTCAAAGTATGGATTGCCAGCAAAAATGTGCAAAGCGCTGTCATGAGAGGATTAATTACATAGATTAAATATTTTATAAGTTAAATAATGTGTATTTTTTGGAGACAAAATGGAATGTCATTTTTTCCCCCAAGACAGGGAAAGGAACTGTACTCACTTCCATTTAGCCCACAGAGTAACACAGACTCCAGTGACAGAGGAGGATGGATCAGGGCTGTAATTCCCATCTGGCACCGAAATCTATATTCTGAGCAGCATTTCATCTTCTCCCCAAGAGCCCGGCTCCGAGCTTTCAAGTCTCTGTCAGTCGTGAGGTTCTTCTGGGGGGAGAAGAAAAGGGTCCCGGCAATTGTTATTCTGTCTATTATAGTCTTCCAAGATCTGGAAGGAAAATGGACTGTGTAGGGTGGTTTTAATTATTGTGTTATTGTCCCGAAGGATAATGGCAGAGTCTTTCAAACTGTCTTCCTTTTTCCTTTGCAGAAGCCAATTTCTGACTCTGAACCATCCAGAAAGCGCAATCCCTCTGCAGAAGCGTTGGCTCAGTGGCTCACAGGACACCTCCAGCCGCTCTCCCGGGGGAGTCACTGCCAGAGGTGCGGGAGCAGCTGAGGTTTTCAAACCACGGGGTGGATTTGGCCACAGGGGCCGCCCCACAAGCCCCGTGCGGGGCAGGACCAGCGCCTGAGCCCAGCTGGCCGGCGAGTGCTGCGACGTCCCCCGGAGCCTGGCGAGGAGGCACTCGACACCGCTCTCTGAAATCCCCGGGGTACCCAGAAGTTTTGTCAGCCGCTCATTTGAAGGAACCATTCCGCACTTGACTCTCACTGCTCATTAAAAGCCCGCTCGCCGGGCCGCGTCTGCGGGCGCCCGGCTGGGAACGGGACCACAGCCGGTGGGAGCCTCAGCGTTTGCTGCTCGCCCTCCCCAGCGCTCGGCAGCAGGGACGGCCGACGGCCTGTCCCTCCCGAGCGCTGCCCACCGGCAGCTCAGGCAAATGAAATAAGTCACTGGGTCAGAAGAGCACGCAAAAAAGGTCCCTCTGGGAGACTTTGGGGAGGAGTAAGCAGGAGGTTTTGCCTTAAATCAGTTCTGCAAAACTGCTGACCTTGTCACTGCAGAACCGTGGGTACGGGAAAACTCTGTAGTCTGGATTCAAGTTTAAATGTCTAATTGCTTTTGAATATGCTTAGATAGATATTCCTTCTCTATTCACTCTGTTCCAGAGGCTCCCGCACTGCTCAGGCACAGCCCAGTGGCCACGCTGGGAGCCAGGACCAGCAAGAGCGGGGAATGCCGGAGCTGGCTCCCGCGGGAGCACGCCATGGAAAGGCTCACCATGCCCTTCAGCTTGGGCACCAGATGCTGCTCTCTGCCAAAAGGGCAAAGTTTTGGCAAGCAAGGGTGAAACCTGCAAAACACATGACAAGAGCAGGTTAAAAGCATGACCAGCTTCCCCAGTAGTTAGAAGATTCACAGCTACCGGCAGTGACCCTCTAATGAGGCTTTAACGAGGCAGGAGGAGGAGGTCTGGGTGGGGGGAGGAGGACAACAACAAGGCTTATTGAGGTCACTTGCTTGTCCAGAGGAAATAAAAATGGCAGCACAGGCAGCCCTGGGAGAGATTTTGGAAGGTGAAGGGTGGTGGAGGTGGGACTTGCTGCCTGCTCAAATTGTGAGTAGTTGTTTTTCTTTTTTTTTTTCTCTATTTTTTTTTCCCCCAGTACAGTTTCCTGAGGGTTGCCTCATGTCTTTCTCCCTGCTGAGTGTGGCAGGGGATGTATTTGGGGGCTGGGGCGTGAGCAGTGCTTTGTGTCCAGGGTGCTTCCCTGAGCTTGGCTCGCTCTGCTCGTCGCTGGGTCTCGGGGGTCAGTGCCCATCGGTGCGTGCGCTCAACAGGGCGCTCGCGTCAGGGGTTTCTTTGCTGTGTGTGGGGACAGGAGGGGAACCCATGAGTATGGGGACATCAAAGTATTCAGTAATTAGTTACCACTGGAATGTCTCTGCTGTGAAAAAGAGAGTGGGAAGCTCCGCCTGTGGTTACAGTCCTGGTGCGCTTGGTGCTGCACAGATGCAGAAGGGTTGTTCTTGCTAATTAGGCTGTGCTGCCTCAGTGGAGGAGAGAGGAGGAGGATCCTCAGGTGTGTGCTGCCCTGCCAGCCCCTGGCGGTGGTCCCCCTGTCCCCTCCAGCATCTGGCCCAGCAGTAGCCCAGGCTGGTCCAGGGAATCTGCCTTCCTCTCCCCAAGGTGAAGCGTCCCTGTGTTGGTGACAGGGCTTCTGACTTTTATGACTGTATTTTGTTGCATATTAATGCCACTAATGACCTGAGCAGAACCATGGTCTGCTGGGTTACCTTTCCTCCAATCTAAACTGCTTCCATCCCACCTTGAGCATCAGTCTTTGTGCTGGTATTTACTGCTTGATTCAAGGCTGAAACGTCTGATGGCTATTGTATTTTTCTTATTGCAAATATTTTATTTCCTAAAAGCTAAAAAAAACACCCCAACAGACACCACCACCACCACCACACACCCCCCATGCCTGCATAATCTCCACTTGGAGCTGACATACATACTAATAAAGGTGTGAAGGAGATCACCCTTGTGAGGCAAAAGAGAGATGGAGCCCAGTAATGAGTCTGAGCCAAAGATGCGCTCGCTGCCTGGCACTCTTCATGCTAATCTATAGCAATTAAAATATAGTAGCTTCTATTTTACATTGAACAATGAGGGCCGCTAAAGAATGGCGATGCAGTCATAGATACTCCTTTGAGCCTTTGATCTTTAAGTGTTTCTTCTGAATTTTGAAAAACAAATCACGCTTATACTCCCTAAGCATTGAAACAAAAGGCGGGGTTTAGTCTCATACAAGGCAGTTGTATAATGATTAATTAGTTTTCAACATGATACACTGAAACTTTGGATGAGGCAGCTAGGAATTTAATTAGGGCTTTCGTGCTACTGGGCAGACTCGGGCAGCCCAGTTAGTGGGTCATCTTCTTGGATGGAAATGACCCTCTGCCATTATCTGCACTTGGATTCAACGTCCTGCCACTGCCTGCTCCATCCCCATGGGTCCTTCTCGCCACGTGCCAGCTCCACCTCGATACCGCTCTCCCCGCACCTCCGGAACACCTGTAACCCCACCACCACCCCGCTGCATTTCCACTCAGCTCTTGCATTTCCCCAGTCGATCTCCAGCAAAGCTCTCCTCTGACGTGCTGAGCCCTCGTCTCTCCCAGCGCATCTCAGAGCGCTCGGGCTGCTCAGGACCATCCTTTGGCAACCGCACGAAAGTGGCGTGCGAGCTGTCGGAGAGCTGTGATGGAGCAGAGACCCCTCCTCTGTCAGGGGGATGCTCATCCCCGGTGCGAGCCGAGCCCTGCCCTGACTGCTCCGGGTGCCCTGGACCTCTGCCTTGCAGGCAGGGGAGGGTCGCACACACACACACTTGCCGCTTCAGTAATTTCTCAGTCCTTGTCCCATTTGTGCCACTCTCTCCTTGAGAAAAGGGAGTTAAGAGGCAATTTGCTTTGGAAAATTACAATTATGTTATTGGTTGGGTAAAAAGGAACTGTTTTATTAAGGCTTACAATCCTGCGTGATTCTTTTCCTCACAAATATCCTATTACATGCTCAGAGACCACCCACACGCTTTACTGCTTTTACATTTGCCCTGCAATCTTTCATGGCAGTTGACTTTTCATTTCCAAATCCCTTTTTACATTAAACACAGACCCACACACTCTGACCCATTTTTCTTTGAAATAAATCATAAGTCCATGCCAGCAATGACTCGAGGTGTTCTTCAGAATTTGTAAACAGCACTAAAGTCTTGTGGGAAATGTCACAAAGCGTTGGTCTGAATTTATTAAGTAGTTTCTCAGCTTAAATGTATATGTTCCTGTGTGCAGCCTGACAACATTTCTACCTGTAATGGCATTTGATGGGCGGGCAGGCGTCGGGTGACCCTCGGGTCCAGCGTGGGGCTCCTGAAAGCTCCTGTGGAGCCCTGCAGATCAATAAATGGGAAGGAGCTTTGTGGCTGCGCAGGCTGATTTCATAAAGGGACGAAGAATCCGTTTTGCAGCTTACTATTAGCATTTCGCTTGATAAAAGAGAGGAAAAAGTGCAATTTCTTTGGCCCTGGCCAGGATCTGCTGGATCTTGCCTGCTCAAGGGATAACCGCTGGGACCTTTGCGGAGTCAGCGCTAAAGCAGCCGCCGGTGATGCCCGAAGCGGTGCCCAGCTCTCGTAAGGGCACGGGGCACAGAGCCGCCCTCCCTGGCACAGGGGGAGTTGGTGCCTGCGCTGTGCAGCCGGCAAACAGCCGCGGGCGGTTCAGCAGCCCCGAAGTTCAGGCTGCTGCTTCTCCCTCTTATTATTCTCTTTCATTCCCCAGCGTTTTCTTTTCTGCCAAACTGTATGCCCTTCTCAGTGCCACGGGCAGTCATTCCCCGCGCAGACCACAACAAACCATATTATTCAGGACTGACAAGACCTTTTTTTTTTTTTCTTTTAATCCAAAAGGAAAAGGTATGATCCAGACGGTGCTCCTGCGTGTCGCTCGTGCGTGGAGAGCAGTGGGGTCACACCGGTGCCGCCCCGGAGGGTGTTGCGACTGAGGCAGTTTCTGTACATCTCATGGCAGGGGTGGAGGGGGATGTAAATTCGGGAGGATGCTTCATCCCCGTCAGTGAAGTCTCTCCTCCTGCTCTACAGAGGAACAGTCCTTTATTTGAGACAGTTTCCAGTGTTGCTAAATGGAACACGGGGCGCAGAAGACGGCGAGCCGCCCGCGAGGGGATGCCTGGATAGGTTTTAGCACATTTTCCCTAATCTCTAGGCCCGCAGTCTCCTTTTCCGGGGGCATCAGCTGGAATCCAGCCACTGCTATAATTAGTAGCGTTAATGGAGATGCCGAGGATTTTGCGGCCACACCATGCGGTTTCCATCCAGCTCCGTATCCTAATTTGAGTGCTGCCTTGCACCAGCTGCTTCGAGAGTGTAAGAAGAACTAAGTAGGCAATTCCGGCATCAGAAAGATGTATTGCCCATTGAAGCATGTTGGACATAAAAGCAGAACAGCTTTTAATTAAAATTTCCTCCACCAGCCATGTAGGGCCTAAACAAGGAACAGGAACAAAAACTCCCAGCACTTTACTGTAACAAGAGAAAAGCATCTTTGAAGTTGGGAGTAGAAAACGCTGATGGAGAGGGGGCTGTGCCCAGGGAGCGATGCGGGGAGCAGTGGGCAGGAGGGCAAACGTGGCTTTTTATCAGGGTTTTGCTGAAACGCCATCTGTGGGAAGCTTTTCTTGAGCCTCGTGGCCTGGTCACCAAGCGCAAGTTTTCTGGATGCGATGGCCGTGCAGCGCTACGAAGAGTATGGTGGAGGGGTGGAGCAGAGAGCTGACAGTCCAGCTTCGTGCTCGTTTAATTTTCATCCCCTGTACATCAGCGCAGATACCAAAGGAGATGGCTCAGCCCCCGAGTGATCTTTTAACGAATTTGCGCCACGGCAGCGGCTTGGCTGTAGCCTGGGATGAGACGGGGCTGGGAGGAGGACCCCAGCAGCAGAGTGCCTGCGGGCCAGGGCGTCTCTGCGCTGCCTTGGTCTGGCAGGCGTTCCCACCGGTGCAGCCGTTCCCAGGGTGGCACAAAGCGCTCTCAAAGGGCGTCTTTCACTCTAAGGCAGATGCCGTTCCTGATGACTTGTGTGAGTGTAAAAGCTAATTTTGTGGCAGGGAGATATGAGAGGGCAGCACTGCTTGCCTGCTCTTCCTGGGAAGGATCGTAGCATTAGTGTGGAACTATTAATACAACTATTGGAAAAAACAGTGGTTTGAGTTTATTGGGAATGACCTTAATTGTTTATTATACCTGCTTCTTTACTTTTAGAAGATTCTGACCTGACTTGTAGCTGGCTGGTAGATAGACACCATCTCACTTTCTAGATCTATTTAGACAGAAGATGTGCTCCTGTGCCCTGAGCCCCGCAGAGGTCCTGGCTGTCCTTCCGGACGTTGGGGTGGGATCCCAGCAGGCCACACGGAGCAACTTACCCACCTTCCCTCCTGGGACCAGACTGTCATGGCGGGGCAAGTCACTGAGTGCTGGCGAAGACCTGCTCGTGCTCTTGGCTTTGCCATCGGGACGCTGTCCCCTCTGCCCCGTGGAAGGAAGCACAGGGCTGTCCCTGGCTGTGACCCTGCCAAGGCAGCCTGGGTGCAGGCGGGTGGGACCAGACCCATTTTCCCTCCTCTCCCCCCCGCAGACTCTGACCCATTTGGGTTGTGCTTATTCAGAGCAGTTTAAGGGAAAATATCTTGTGGCAGCCCCACTCCTCCCGGAGCATCTCTGTGCATGCATGGGCACGTCGCAAGTATAGCAAGTTCCTTAAAGAGCACGTTAAGTGTAAATATGTGGCATCGCTGTGTAGAACGGTCCTCTAGAGAAAACCTGCATAAATACACATTCTACAGAAATCAAGTGAGAATGACACAGGAAATGTTAAAATATTGCCCTGAGGGCATTGAAACTGACTGGGAGGAACTGAGAGGCCTTTTCTCTGTGCACCAAGGGACGGTGATTAGCGAAAGCGTTATGCAGCAGGAGGAGGAGTGCTGCCGGGGCAGGAGGGAAGGGAGCTGCGTGGAGCTGCGCGTGATCCGGAGAGCGTGTCGAGGTTAAGCGCTGCTCTCTGTTTGGGATGCATCTGTATTCTTGAAGAGTTTATTGTTAGCAATCGCGTTACAGCAGCACCTGAGGCTTTGAAATAAATGAGAGCTCTGCAGTGCTCACCGCTGCGCAGATGGAGCCGGCTCAAAAGGCTCCGCAGTGTGAAGGGGGGCTGGAACGGTGCTGGCTGTCCCTGCCCTGCGGTGGGCACGGGCTGTGCTCTGCCATACGTGGGGGCTGCTGGAGAGCCACGGTTTGTACTTTGCCAGGCTCTGACCTGCCTCCGGAGACGGGGCTGCAGGATTCAAGCTTTCCTGCGGCACCTGGAGCTTTGGGGGAGCGTGCCGGGGCCGAGGCTGGTGCCTGTGGCTCGCTATGGTGCCAGCCCCGACAGCAGCCGGGTTCCTCAGGGCAGCATCCGACCTCAGCTGGGCTGGAGCAAGCGCGGGGCGCTCCTCTGCTGCTGCGCACAGGGCAGTGACCGCTCACGAAACCACAGAGGTTCAAAGGGTTTTGGCTGCTGTACCCTGACGTGCTGGTCAGTACGCAGCTACAGCAGGGAGAGTGATGAGCGAGACCCCGGTCGATGAACAACCAGGTCACAGCCCACAGCCTCATCCGTCTTCCCCGCGCCTTGTCCCCAGGGAGGGTGGGCCACCACGAGGGGTCGTCTCTCTGGCATCAGTCAGGCTGTACCTGCCGGATAGGTGAAATGCCCAACTGCAGCGCCTGGCAATTGTCAGAAGCACCAAATTTGGTGTATGAGCAGGAAAAAATCCAAGCAGAGGAGTCTCTCTGTTCTCTTGGATTTAATGACAATGAGTGAAATGAGCTTTAGCTGGCTTCTGTCACTGATGATGTATTTTCCAGATGCAAACAGCACTTCTGAAACTCCAGCGGTTACACAAAGGCAAGTTGGGAGTACATTAAATGAGTTCATCCTGGATGTGCGTGCGTGATCCCCAGCTGATCCATTACCTGCCGTGCCAGGCAGCGAGACAGGCATTATTTGTGAGCTTCGCTGTGGCGCGAACCCGAGATCCTGCTGTAGATCAAGTTCAAAGCCCAGCCAAGCACTTTCCTCCTAGCACAGTGTGAGGGCTGTGCCCGGCCCCGGGTCCTCCCCTCCTTGCAGCAGTAACACCACTTACAACGTTTAGAGGAAGAAGAGGAGGAGGGTTTCGCTGGGAGGTCCTGGCCGTGCTGCGCCCGCGTGGCGGAGGCAGTGCCGGGTGAGTCCATTCACCTTCCAGCACTGCTCAGCCCATGCTGGCTTTGTTCCTACAGAGTTTTCCTCTTTGTTCAGAGCGCCAATTATCGCTCTGTAAGACGGCATTTATCCAGCCCAAATTGTTCGACACTGAACAGAATCCTTAAACAAATAGAAATGAAAAGGGCCTCAAGTTCCTGGGTCTGTGCAGAGAAACCCATTTTCTTCTGACACCGCCATCTGTGCCGCTCTCCCGCCTTCCTCGAGTCACCGTGCCGGGGAATTCTTGCGCTCAAATTCATTGACATTCTGTCCCTCACTTTCTGTCTGCTCCCAAGATAAGCTTAATAATGCCAAAACTGCCTTACACAGAGCTCTTTCTCAAATCTGTTCGTTTTGTATCAATTTATCTGCTCTTGGCAAAGCCAGCGAGCGGTTCTGAGTCGAGGGAGAAGCCCCATCCTCCCCCCGTGCCCTTTGGGCCTCACTGCCGCGCGTAGCTGTGCTCACCTTGCCTCACTGCTTCAGCCTCCGCTGGTGTTTTAGTCTGTTACTGGTGCTTCTTGAGCCGTCTGCCCTTCCCAATGCCTCTTTGGGGTGAGAAGTGGCTTCAGGAGTCACTTTTAACCACATCTGACTCTCTGTTTCTTTTTCTCAAGTTTTGCACCTCTGAGCTCTGTTTGCATTTGACGTTTCGTATCCAACAATACTTATAGGAAGGCTATAGATTCTTGAAGTGAAAAAGAAACATGCAGGCTTAAGGGGAAAGCTGGAGTGTATGAGGATGTGTGATCTGGTTAGAGCGCAGGCTCAGGAAAGGTAAATGCCAGCCAAGATCTGAAAGATGTAAGCGCTGAGGAGCGGAGGAGAGGCCGGCGTGCACGAGGAAACAAACCCCTCAGTACCAAATCAGTTTCTCCACCTGATCGTGTGGAACGAGTGGCCCAGCACCTGCCCCTGCTGCAGTACTGGCACCAGGATTGGGCCCAGCTCCTCAGGGATCTCTCGGCTTCTTCACTGAGAGAAGCCCTCAGTGGTGGTGGCCGGTCCTCGAGGGACGCCACGGGAAGCCTCTTCTGGGCAGGGTAACACAGGAGCTTCGTTGAGCGTTCCTAGGGGTGATCTCTGACAGGACAGCTCTGCAACACGCTGCTCTTGAGAGGTTTCCCGTGACTGATGTTTCCGTTCCTGCGCACGTTACAAAGGCAGCGAGAAAGGGAGGAGGGTTGTCTTGGCTCCCGATGAAGCAGTCTTCAAAAGCTCCAAGCTGCAGGACAGGAGGGCTGCTCGCTGTGACGTGGTGCCGTGCTTATGGGACAGCAACAAGCACAGGCTGCTGCCAGAAATAAGCTTGTTTAGCTTCGGGCAGCTACTCTGCGCCTTCTTGAGCCGCTGCCACTGCTGCTCCATCTGTCCTCTGCTTACTACCTGCTCTGCTGGCTTCATCCTCCTTTGCGTGAAGAGGCTGCTTCGGCCCCTTGGAGAAGGTCTCGGTGGGTACTGGCACGTGCTTTCCGTCACTACCTAAGGAGCCGAACCCCCGGAGATGACTTTGAAGGCACTGCTACCAAAGCTCTTCCCAAAGGGCAGCAGCGGGTGCCAGTGCCGCTCCGTGCCATTGCCCTCTGCGGGGCTTCTGCTTTAAGACAAAGCGCCAAAGAATAATGTCCTCGTGGTGTGTTAAGTGTTGACAAACCAAGTGGTTTTAATTGCTCTCCCTGGCAGCCAGCACGCAGCAACCTGTCTCCTCGGCAGATGCGCGCGGCTCCGCGCCCGCGGCGAGGTGCTGGTGGGAGGTGGAGGCAGCGCGCCGGGGGGGCCCGGCAGGAGACGCGGCTCTTGCTCGCTCCCCCCGCTGCCCGTTTGATCCCGTTTTGATTGGCACTCGCTCTTCAGCGGAGACGCCTGATGGACCCGAGCAGGCAGAGGGCCACCGGAGCAGATGGGCAAAGCTGCGGCCACCCGGCGGACCGTGCGCTGGTCCTCAGTTGCATCCTTAGTCCAAGAGCACCGGCAGGGCCAGCCTCCTGGAAGACGGGAGACTTGGCCTTGAAGGAGGTGCTCGTGGAGAGGGACGTGTCACTCTGGTGCTTGCCTGGGGAAAGGACTTAGAGAAATGCCGAGTACGGTGTGTCTGTACCTTCCGTGTGACATTAAGAATATGTGAAGTTCGTGTGGGTAGTGCCTCCTTCCAGGTAGCCACGTTTATTGTTTGCAAACATAATTATATCTGGCTACAAATATCCACTGTTGTGCTGCTGGTTTCCACCGGCCTTTACATTAGATACAGAGCGTGATGGGCTTAGGGCTTCGGAAAGGCACAGGAGGCCGTTCTGGCTCCCCGCGCTCCCCTCCTGGCTCCCAGAGGACCTGGTGGAAGGGGTCTGAGCTCGGGGCTGGGCTGAGAGCCGGGGCTCCATATCCCTCTGTGCTTCCGACTGCCCCGCGGCGACTGCCGTACTGTCCGGGAGCGGGGCAAGAGCATCCTCAGCCTGCACAGGGGCGGCTCTGCTGGTGGAGAGCAGGTTTTGCGCTGCTGTCAGCACACTAACACATGGAGAAATGTTTTCCGTCTTCACCTCCAACTTCTGACTATAAGGTCATTTTCTCCTGTCAGAAAATAACAATTGCCATTAGAATTGGTTTTGCACAAGGAGGCACCTTTTGGCTGGTGAGAGGTTCGCTGCTGCTGTGTCCTGCTGCGTTGGCCCTTCAGCGGGCGCTGAGCCGCTGCTTACGCGGCTCCTCCTGGTCCGGGCTGGGTCTGATCTCAGGCGCCTCCACCTGCATCCCGTCGGCACTGGTACCTTTCTGGAGAAAGACAGGAGAAACAATCTGTCGGTGCTCGCGCTCCCTTTGCACATTATACGGTTGCATGGGAATTAATTTTAAAATATGCCTTATCTTATTTGTGACTTCAGTCTCCCTTGGGGTAAGAGAAATCATGTTCAAACCAATTACTGTTCACCCAGGAACTGCTCTACCAGTTTCTTCCCCTGCGAATGTTACTGGTTGGATAACAGGCAGGCTGACTGCCTGGGATAAGGCAGCAGAGCTTGACACTACATCTGATTTGTACAGAGTGCATCATTTACATTAAAATTGTAATTATATTCATGTTCTTGGGCACAATACTTAATGATAAACTCTTCAGTCTTTTCTCTGCAATCTCCATCCCCTTTCCGCTCCTTTGAGCAGTGCAGCCCCGCCGGCCTCATGGCTTTTTCAGGCTCCAGCGTCTCTTGATATACAGGGGGGTTTATTCTTTTTAATCAGATGTGCTATTTCAGGTTATTTTATTTTCTGAACCCATATAACTGACAGAGATGTGCTGTCTGTCTCCCAAACATCAGGATTCATGATTGTGCTGTGAAATGTTTGCTTTTAGTGTGCTCGTAAAAGCGCAGGACAAGTCAAAGTGGAGCTGTCCTGGGGCTCAGCTAATCAATAAATCACAGCATACGGGGCTGGTGGCTTCATTTCTGATCTTCGCGTAATGGGATTTCTTCCCTGGATGCGTGTTTTCCCTTTCTTTGTAACATAATGTAAAGTATTAAACAAAAAGTTTTCATAGATAGAATGCAGATTTTATTTTTACTGGATCACTGAGAAGTAAACTTTTCTCCCTAAATTGTATTACTTCAAGGAACGTACTAATCTCAGGGGTAACAAGATTCGCAGCAAAGAGTTTATGCCTGCAGTAGATCTGCAGACACCCTCTACTATTATATTAATGTGATATATGATGATGGGTGATGTAGTTTGTACTTATTTTTCTTCATTTGGAGTAAACCAGCTGCAGATAAATAAGGAGAGGATGAGGCGATTAACCCTTTGGGCTCTGCGGCGTGCAAGGAGCAGCAGCCTCTGAGTCCAACTGCTGAACTGGCTGTGAGGTTTGGGTGGGGGCAGGATTTTTTTGGCTTTGAGGTTTGGTTTTTGTTGGTTTTGGTTTGTGGGTTTGGGGTTTTTTTCTGTTTACATGTAAAAGAGATTTGGGCAGCTGAAGCTCTTGCAGTAACTTCCTGAAGAGGCCCCGACATGAATCCGTCCCGCGGTAGCAGCGTGTGGTGCGCAGGAGCCTCCCTGGGCAGGGGTGCAACACACCCCATTCATTTTTGTGTACTAAAATGTGGCAGGACTTTGCCGTGGTATTAAATACGTCTCCTATTGCACCAGAGCAGCGACGGTGCCAGTAAATGTGGGAGTGACCGGGGTCCGTGTTTTCTCCCCTGTACCCAGTACAGAGGTTCAAATCGAATCGTGTCAGTAGAGCGCCGAGCGAGCCCCAGACTGCACGTCTGTAGAAGCAGAGTAGGAGGAGGAATGAATAAAAAATGGGGGTGAGTGCATGTGGGTTTGTGAACGCACAGTGGAACTGCAGGGAGAGCAATAGATTCACGGGTGGTTTTTTTTTGAAGTTACAAAAACTGTTGTCTCCCAGTGGGAGCAGGGCCCAGCTCCCCCGTGGTGCTGGTCCGGTTCAGCTGTTGTGGCGGCTCTGCTGGGGGCGGGGGGGCTGTCCCGGAGAGCTGTTTAGATTTTGATAACTTTTCCCAACGAAAAGCAAACTGAGGACTTGACACCTCCAGTATTTTTCAAACATTCGGAATTTAAAATAATCCCGCTTGTAATTCGATCCTTCAGAACATTTTAAACTTTTAATGCTGAACAACTAAAATGTATTGAAATAACAAAAGAAACATTTCCCTTTAAAAATGCCAAAGAGTGACAGTAAAACAATTTCCGAATGCTCTCCAGAAGTGGGGCAGCCCCGTCGTGCCCCTGTGGAAGCGGTGGTGCTGCTGACGGGGGGTGCTGCTGCGAGGGCTTCGTCTGGGACCCCCGCTCCGCCGCTGCGCCCACCCGCCCAGCGCCCACCCGCTGGCGGGCAAAGATGCCGAACGCCCGTCTGCTTCCCGCGTCCCGTGGAAGGGGGTGACAGCCCCATACCTCTGGGCGGGCACACAGCATCCTGCACCTCCGAGCCGGCCGACGCGCCGGGCGAGTCCCGCGGGGGGGTGAACTTGCCACCGTCATGTCGGAGCCTTTTGGATAGAGATGGAAGAATAGTCCGGTTGAGGCCACGCTGCCGCGGCTTTGCTCCGTGTGGCAAACCCTCGTCCCGGCAGCGAGGACGGCAGCAGTGCTCCCCGGCCTCCGGGAGGGGTTGTGCCCTCAAATGGGTTTTTCTCATTGTCGTTTCTCTGTACATTGAGAGGACGATTAAGAGGAAAAGGCAGAAAGCAAAACAGGACGAATACAGAGCTGCCTCCTGACAGTTGTTGTAGCACTATTGGACACTAATAGTAAATTCGTATTAAATTCAAACCAGCTCAGCACTGTGCAGTGTGCTTGCTGCAAAGCACCATAACTCCCGATATTTATGATGCCACAGTAGCGTAGAGGACACAGCCGGGAGCTTCAGTGCTTCAAGAACCAGATCCCCAGGGAAAATAATCTGCCTTGTTTAAAGCAGTGGACGCTGGAATCCAAAATGCCCTTTCGCATATCCAGCGTTGCTAGTAAATAATTTCATCCTTGGAAAATCAGTTTCTCCCTTCCACCTCGCATTCCCTACCAGTGACGTTATTCTAATTATAACTTACACTTTATGGGACCTGTGTTCAGGCAACAACAAGGTTTGATGAAATTCTGCTTTGGCCATCTTCATTAATGTTGTGGTTTGTGCCCTTGCTTAACTGGAAGCCGCACTGGTTACTGGTTTAGCACCAGCTGTGACTCCCTTTGCACTGGGGTGAACAATGGTAGAAAGTGTGCTCAGAAGCAGCCGGCCCCGTAGCCGCGTCCTCGGGGGTCTCTGGTCCCAGACGCTGCGCACCAGCCCAGGGAGGAGGGAGCTTGTGCTCGTCTTGCTGCAGTGCCACCTCCAGCTCCTGGTAACACAATGAGCTTTACAGGAGAGCCCTATTTACTTAAGTGTCTCTGAGATGCTCCGAGTTATATATTTAAAGAAAATCAATTGCATGGAAAAGAGAGAATGGCTCGTAGCTGCTTCATCCTTCTGCGATTTCTAATAGCACCTTGGAGGAGCTGCACTTCTAAACTTGATTGAAAGGGAAAATCCTGTGTATCTACAGTAGCCACATCCCTCTCTATAAGCAGAAGCTGGGCTCGGCCACAAGAGATTGCTCATTTCCTAAAGCAAGCCAATTCATATTTTGAGCACTGGCAAAGCATTAGGGAGAGCACGAAGGAAAGCGTCGAGGGGGGCAGGGCTGCCGCGGCAGAGGCCGTTCTAACGCAGTCCGTGTGACAGCAGTCATTAATTCATGGTTTTTACTTCCCACCTTCTAAACTAAGTGCTACCAAAGATTTTTATTATTCTTACAAGTTATTACTACATGTGCTTTTTAAAAGGGGAAACTGAGGCACGCAAGCTGGAGTGACCCCAGCGGCTGATGCCTGTTCCACTGCTGAGTCCCCAACAGCTGGTTCCTTCCCAGTCTCCCCAGCACATCTGCATGCAGGGCCGGAGACCTCTCCCGGCTCTGCGGAGCCTTTGGGGAGGCTCAAAATTCAGGAGAACTACACGAACTTTCTGCTTTTCCTCCAGCTTCTCTCGCTCACCTCTGGAATAAGGTGAAAATTAAAAGAAAGGAAATTAACCCCATTATTTCTGAGCGCAAAACGGTTTTATGGTTGGGCTTTGATTGGATCTAACTCTCTTTTAATCAGATCTCGGTTTAGCTCAGCATTTTCTACCCAAAGCCAAAATGAGTATGTTCTAGCTCGCACCACGCTATCCAGGACAGTTTGGCTGCAGCAGTGAGACACCAGCAGGATAAAAAGCGGCTGCTCACAACAAAATCCAATATGTGGTAAGGGAAGGAAAAATTCAAAGCACCGAAACCCCTGTACTGCTGAAACTTGTTTTCCTATTTGTTTCTCTTTGTTTTACCAAGGGAAATTTACGAGGTGTCAGAGCTTGTTAATGTTGTTGATGTTGGAGGAGCAACAAGCACCCTGGGCTGAAAGGCTCCCAAAAAAATAAAAATAACAGAGCGAGGGAGGTGGTTGCCGAAGGCCAAACTCATTAGCTCGGATTGTGCTCCTCGGGCGGGCACGGGGGGCGCTGCCGGCGAGCGGGGATGCTGCGGCTCGCGGGGCACGGAGCGGTGCTGCTGGGGAGGGGAGGACAGGGACCGGCCAGCGCTGGGCACGCAGGATGCGGCCCCGGGCTGCTCCGGGCACGGGGAAATGGTAACGGCAGTGCCCATCTCCGTGTGGGAGGACGCGTCTGTTCTCACAGCGAGAGGTGGGAAGGCGAGCGAGAGGGAGAGAAAGCACATGCCAGGCACGCTGAGCGTCTAGTTGGGAGCTTTGTAAATAATTAAACTCCCTCTCAACATGAAAAATAACAATGTCGTTAGCACTCCCTGTATTTCAGTCGGACTACAGCAGGAGCTGCTGCTTGGAGCTATTTTTTACCACCCGCGTGCAGGATGGGGGACGCAGCCACCTCCCAGAGAAGGGGCTCGCCAGGGCGGCGCTAGGGGGCACGTGCCTGGGGGGGTTGGCCCCCCAGCCCGGCCCGTGCTGCCGAAAGCGGGGGCTCTGCTAAAGCAGGGGACAGTGACTCCTGCCGTACCTTCGGGCAGGGGACAGTGGCTCCCTGCCCGCCTTCCCCTGGGAAGGTGGATGCGTTTAACGCCCCGGGAGCGCCTACCTGTGACTCCGCGGCTCGCACTGGGAGGGGAAGGTTATTCTCGGGGCTGATGAGAAGTATTGATCTCAGGATAATTAAAAGCCTCGCATTAAGAAACTCCAGCCTGCGGTGATGAGAAGGCGGCAGCCTGCTCAGAGGAAGGCTGGGGAAGTACCGCCAGTGAGACATGAGTTGTCAAATTACTCCTCGCTGTTAAATTACCTGATTACTTTAACCATTGTTTTGCTTGTGGTTGAGCCTGTTTCTATGGATGTATCCATTACTCATCAGGACTGTCCTGAATATTTCAAGCGAGCAGTTTTTGTCCTGTGTGTCCCTCGGCGCTGCTGTGTTCTCCAAGCTGCTGTGTGCGCCCCTGGTCCCAGCGGAGACCCGTGGTGCGGCTCAGGAGGAGAAATGTTACCTCCAGGCTGGAAACGGCTGCAGAACTTTATCAACTCTCTTCCGCAGGGGTACGAGAATTGTACCTGAACTCGTACATAATTAATTGCACAGTGGGCTATTAATAGGCAAATGAAGAAACCAGACAAAGAGGGACATGCAAGGGAATCAATTTTCTTTTTAATGCATTTCAGTGCTTCTATTTGTGTGTTATGATAGATGTTAGCCGAAAGCAGATTATGTTAGACGCAGCAACTAATAGGATGACAGTCTGAAGAAGACAAATATATTCATTATTCCATTATGGCCATAGCACTTGGAAATGCAAAGCTATGGTTTTGGGGTATAGGCTTCATTCCAATGACTTGATTATTTTTAAATGAAACTTGAAATCTTGCAGCTAGCAAATTCTTTTTGCATAAAGTATGCAAGGTTTCTGTCCTATTTATTTAACCGTGGTTACCCAAAACACCATTCTTTAAATGCATATATTTATGTCTACGATGGGAGGGGGGGAAGTGAATATAGCTAATTCTTGCTGTGCTTCGTTAAAGCATATTTCCAACTCCAGTTATTTGTCAGCAAAGATTCCCTGTGTATAACCATGGGCACATTCCTGGGGAACCACGCGAAAGTGGCTCGGTGTGGACCGCTGTACCGTGCAGCGAGAAGCAAGAGCCTCCCCGCAGCGTTTGTGTGGAGGTAATGGATTGGTTTTATGTGGTGATGGTTAAAGGAATCCCATGGAAAAGCTGTTGTTTTTTTTTATACGTTCTGATGGTTTTTCTCATAGCGGTACCGTAACCCTGCTGCAGAGGCAGGTACGTCTTACAAGGGGAGAATGAGCCCGAGCGCGGCCGTGCTCGGTCTTTGCCGCCCGATGGCTGCAGCCCTCCTGGGGTCCAGTCCCGAGTCATACTGAAAATAGTCCCCCAAACCTGTCCCCTCTCTCCAGGGAAAGTGTTGACATTTAAATTCTTTGCACCTCTGTCTTTGAACAAAAATATTTTATTCAGTTCTCCGCATAAAAGACACTCGCAAGGTTACTTTGGGAACAGTTTTGCAAGCTGGTTTCAAATTCAGCAGCGCACTAAAGGGCTGTGAGCCATGACTTTGCCTGGAGCCTGAATTAAATGCATTTTCAGTTCACGAGTACAAGACAAGTGCACGTCCTGGTGTCACTCGGAGGCGACAGTAAACACTTCCACAGCCACCGGGAGCCAAACCCCTCCTGGCGTGCGTTTGTGATGGGTGTGCAGAGCATCCCCCCCTCACCCCCGCACATCGCTAAAGGACAAGAACAGAGCTGTAGCACACCCAGGTGAGATAAACGCACGAGTCACGCAATTAACTCTGAAATACTTAAGCAAATTATGTACTGTGACGTCTTAATGATCCATCCACAGCAGTTTGGTACAAAGCCTGTTCCTTTCCCCCGTCTTCCCTCCAGCAGCTCTGCGCTGCAGAGCAGGGTCTGCGGCCGTGGCCTCGGGCCGTGGGACTCCACGCGCCTGCCTTGGCAGGACTGGGATCCCGGCACCTGGTACACACCAAGGTGGCGATCCGTAGTCACTGAAAATCGCCGGCCCTGTTAGCTGCTGGGCCGCGCGTGGGAATGCGCGGAGGGGCTGCAGCAGCGCTGTCCCGCTGGTGCCGTGCGGGGTGCGGAGCGACCCCCCCCGCACGCCGGGTTGTTTTCCATTCGTGTTGTAGTGGGGCAGAGGAATTATGGTTTACAGCCCTAATGCCCCACTGTGAAATCTGCCTCAGGGAGGAAAGATTCAGTGCCGAGTTTAGATCTTCAGAGGAAAAAAGACCAAACCAAGATGACTCTTCTTTCCACCGCGCCCATTGAAATGAAACTCCGTGCAGTAATCCTGGCGCAGTGTTTCTTTACACTAGTAATAAATCAGGTTCTCAGCATCATTTTTTTTTCTGGCCGTGACCAGGGATTCATGTTAGAAAAGCAGTTCTCGTGTCAGTGGCGATGAGCGACGCTGATGTTTCCAAACATGAGAGAGACGGCGGAGGCAGCCCCGATGAGACCCGGCAGCCCCGATGAGACCCTGCCGCCCCGAGCCCCGCACTCGGCTGTGCCCGCAGTGGTCCCGCACCCGGAGGAGGCATCTTGTGTGTCAGCGTTTCGCAGGGCAGCACCGAGAGACGGTTATTAACCAGAACTGCTTCTGGCACCCGACCGGTGCAGACTCAGCCATCGCAGACCGGAGTTCACTTGGTCACTGTTTGAAATTTAATTATCACTATTAATATTAATATTGCTCTGATGCAAATAGAGGAGAAATAGAGGAGCCTGTATAGATCTCTCTCTGCTGCTTGTCAGGGGGTGGGCAGCGCTTTGGGGTGCAGCACCCCCACCAGCGGTGCGGTGTGTATGGGACCGTCCCGGGCACGGCCGGGGCAGCACGCTCTGCCCGCCCGCAGCACCCGCCGGCGGTGGGAGCTCGCACAGGGCAGGCTGGTGGCTCTGCCTCCGCACGGGGCTCCTCTCCCAGCCAGCACCAGGCTCACCGCCCAGGCACCGGCACCGCGGCTCGGCGGGGATGCCCAGGCAGGTTCTCCAGGGTCTCAGAGATTTTGGACATTTATAGAACAAAACCTTGCTGATAAATGAATTTTTTTTTTCTTTTTTTTTTTTAATCACAAAGCCTGAGAAGCGAGAACCCTTAGAACATCGTTCTTTGGCAGGTTCTTTTATAACTGGCTCCGTTAATGCATGTGCGTGTCCAGAGGTGGCACTGGAGAGGACAGAGCCCAGTGTCAGGGCTCACAGCAGCTTTCCAACCGTCTCCGGAGAGCAGCTGCTTACCAGCGTGAGGGCGCCCATGCGAAGGAGGCACTCATGTCAGTGGAAGTGGCAATTAAAATCTCTCTCATGCCGTGTTTAGGGCTATTTTGGGGAGCCTGGGGAAGTTCTGCATCTCCATGCGAGGTGGCGTTGGTCAGAGGGCAGTGACTGCCGCGCAGCCTGCACTCCCGACCGCGATGCCGCGTGCGTGCAGCAGGGACTTCTGTGCAGCTGGGGAAACGACGGCAAAGTCAGATGAGAGTTGTAAGCTTATTTCTAGGAATCGCCCCCGGGGAGATGAAACCCTGGGAGAGCTCAGTGGTGCCTTGTGGCTCCAAACTGCTGTCGGCAGCCCACGGCGCTGCCGGCAGCTGCCCCAGGTGCTCCGCAGTGAAGCCGTGCCCCGCTGCTTCTCCCCTTCCCACCCAAGGGTTGGCCGTTTCCATGGCTCACCCGAGCAGCAGCTCAGTGACAGATTGGCTTTCACCCTGTAACTTCTGTCCAGAGAGCTCTGCGCTAAGCTTTCCCCGTCCCCGGAGGCTCACGGGCAGAGGCTGAGCTGTCTCGGGTGGAAGCAGAGCACAGGAGACAACAAGGGAGATCGCGCCAGACGCACGGCCTCATCCCTTCAGCATCCTGCCCGGGGCACCCAAGGTTTTCCCCAAAAATGGAGGATCCTTCTCTTGCCCGCTCCTAGATGGGGTTTCCACCAGAGATGCAAAGCGACGTGCAGCTCTCCGTGAGCGCGGCAAGGTGGTTTTAAAGGTGGTTGTGTCTGGTTTGTTTAATGGCAGCCCACAGGCCTTTCCAGGGCTCCTCCCTGCCCCTTGTCTTTCAGGAAGTTCACCAGACTCCGGTTTTTAAATCAGAAGTGAGCAATGAGGAGATGGCGCGGGCGGTGGAGCGGCCGGGGGTCCGGGGGGGCTCTCCCAGCGGGACGGGGGGAGAGATGCCGCTTAGCGCAGTGCATGGACTGCTCGGGCTGTGTACCGTGGTGTGTGCTGCTGCTGCTCCTCACTCCTCTAGCACGGCATTTATCATGGTAATTATGGTATGCATTTCCGCACAGGCGCTTGTCCTTGAAGGGGGCATTCTGGCTGCCGAGACTCGGTTTGTTTGTGCGGGCAGAGACATGACGGATGACTCTGGAGGAGAGCATCCCTCCTTGCGACGCCCGCAAAGCCAAAGGCATGCATCACCACGAAGAAGCTCCGCGGTGCCTTCTGTTTCGTGGTTATTTCTGTGTATCTTCATTTTGCATCTGATTTTTGTCTGTGGGAGTGTTTTGTTCTCCCAGGTCACCAATGTCAGCAACACAAATCTGATTTTTCAGGCTTTGGGCTTTGTTTAGATACCCCTCGAGTAAATGCTTCCCATCAGGAGGCTCCCTCAAATCCATCAATAAAAGATTTACTGCCGGCAGCGGTTGTCTGGGCTGCAGCAGCCTGTCAAGGCCCCTGGCAGGGACCCGTCACGCCTGCCACCATCGTCCCCTGCCGCAAACACCATGGGCTGTGCCCTGGAGCGAGCAGAGCTGGAGCAGCTGGGAGAGGCAAACGGCAGGTACTGGAAAGGCCCCGGGACTCATGGAGTGTCCATGCGGCAGTCGCGGTTTGCACGTCACGTCATCTCGGGCTGTGTCCACTTTTTTTTCCATGAGAAATGAAATCCTGATGGAAGTCAGTGTGGCTCGGTTAAATGCAAAGAAAGATCTTTGTGTCTGTCAGGGGTCTATCTGTTATGGATCCATCTGTCTTTAGAACTATTGGGCATCTCGCTCACAGGCAGAGTATGGAAATAACTGTCCTGAGGATGAAGGTAATTCTCTACTTGGTTGTACAAGAAATACTTTGGGATCCTTTGGAAATGAAGGAGAGGGAGCAATTTACCATATTGTTTTAGCAGAAGGTTTGCAGCAATTCCTTGCTGGAGGTGAGACATCCTGTTTAAACAGTTCTTGTCTTTCCCTGGAATGAGGTTGCTGGGGCTCCAGGGATGTACCGTAGTGGTGGCGACAGGCAGCGAGCAGAGGGGTGATGCTGCGCTGTCGGCTGAGCTCAGGCTCTGGAAAGGAGATAACGTGCAATATCTCCGTGGGCCACAGCACCTATTCCCTTTTCACGTACGCCCGTACGAATGAAGAGCAGTCACCATGCAGAGAACTGTGACATCAACGCAGAAAAATAAGACGTGGGTGCTGCGGGCAGGTTTGCAGAGCTGGGACTGGCTGCCGGAGCTGTGCTCTCACCAAGGGGGCAACTCAAAACTAAGAAAGGATTAAGTTTCTAACGAGCTGCGCATGCAACAACAGCCTCATTTGTGCATGCAGCTGGATATAAAACTGGGAAGCTGAACGTGCAGATGTGTAATTGGCTACAGGAGTGAGTGTTTGCATATGTAAATTTGCTGGCTGAGTAACTATTCATTCTCTAAAACTGGGTCTTCATCGGGGCTTTAGGTCAAGATGTTTTGCAATGAGGCATTGATAACTGCTTCCTCTAAACTCCCTTTTAAAGACTAACAATAGACGGCATTGTGGACGACACACCAGAGAACTGGTACAGCTCATGCAAATATCGAACACTGCAGATGTGGCCCCCATCACTGAATGCACAAATTAGACCTAAAATTAGCAAATTAGGCACTTAGTTTCTACTTACTTACATCCAAGCATACCCTATAGTCACTGATCCGGGAAAATCCTCACTGCAGCCGCATCGCTAGCCATGCACACCCCGCCACGCTCTCGCAAAAGGGCAAAATTAGGAGATTAATGCTCCCCCTCTCCTGTCCCTGAAACTTCTCCCAGCAGAAATGTCAGCAGAACATGCAAAATTATTCAGAAACGCTCGCTCCTACAGCAGCTGTACGTTCAGTTATTAACGCTGCATCCCAGGCGCACACCTATGTATGACCAACAGACCATCGTAGCTTGAAATCAAAATTAATTAAACCTTGTTTACCATTTGGAATTAGTGAGCTAATGAATATCGTAGCTCTGAGGCATCCATCTTGGTCAAGTGCATTGTGCCTCACAGCTGTTGTTTTTGTCTAGATTAGGTTTGCTCCAGTTTTTATGAAGATGTCTACAAAGTAATAAGCTCTGCACCTATTTGACTCAAAAAAAATTATAAAATTTTTATTAGCTTCCGAGGAATTGGGTTTTCTACATTTTGCCTGGCAATAAAAGTTGATTTGTTCTATATCTGCCTGATCGAGTACTTGGGTGCTGGCTATTACTTAAATCTAATGACTCTTCTTAAAAGGCATTAAGGTTGTCTCCTGTGAGCAAACACACTGGCTTTGTGAAATTGCATACTGATTACTCTGTTATAAATGTGGTCACACCTCTGCTATTAAATTTTACCTGCATAAACAATTCCAACACGCAGACATACTGCTATACAGTTATTTATACCCACTTTATTAAGGTCATTTTTTCAGCAATCGCACTGCTTTTAAATCTGCCGCGGCTTATTTAGTGCCAAGTGACAGAAAATTCAGTATGTCATGCGGAAGCATCGCTTTTACCCCTCTATCTCTGGCCACCTGGCTTTATTTAATGCTGTGGGTGATGACAGAGAGCAAAAAGACAGGAGATAGCAGTCTGGCTTCCCAGATATCTCTCAGGCACTGCTTTTTTCTGACACACGTTTTCCTGCCCGCCCCGCGTGCCCGGCCAGGAGGAAAGGCAGCCGCCCTCCTGCCAGACGGAAGGTTTTCTCCTTTCTCGCGGTGCAGTGATGCTCTGGCGTTCAGCGGAGCCCAGGCCCCGCATGGATGGGTCTGTGCTGGGCGGGAGAGCGGCGGAGGAAGGGCCGCGCGTCCCGGGATGGCGCCCGGGAGCAGGAGGGACGCGTTGGCACTGGGCTGCCTGGGCACCGCGCTCTCCCGCGGGAGGGGGCACCCGTCCTGCCCTGGGAGCACGGCACCGGTGCTGGCAGCCCCCAGCCCGCCCTGCGGGGACAGTCAGGGGCCTGTGGAACCCCCGTCGGTTGTGCCAAAGCAGCCTCTTCCCTTGAGAAGCCGTTAGGTGAAAATCACAAGCTCTAATCCTGACCAAGCACCCCGGTCGGAGTAATGTGGGTTAGAGTGGGCTCCTTTATTGATGTATTGCCTGTCAGGGGGAGGAGATATATATATTTTAAATGAGCATCTACTTCAAGCAAGTTCGGATGAGTAATATCGCTGTCAGCCCCTCCGAGGGGCAGCGTCTTGTATAGAGATTAACTCTTAAATAAGTGGTCCCTCTCCAGATGAAGCCCAGCCCGAAGTCCTGACTGCAGACTCCGCGTTGCTTAGCACTTGTTGCCACGCTACGGGAGAGCCCAGGAGCCGCACGGCCGTCATCCCGCCGTGGCATGGTACGCTGGCGTTGCATTAAGAAAAACTGCCTGGATTTGGAGCAAATGGGCTGGTTTGAATATTGCAAAGGTAGCCGAAGTGAGAAGAGCAGATAGAAATTCGGTTTCGGTGCTTCCCAGACCTGGCGGCAGCAGAAGGGGAGGAGCAGAGAGGAGAGAGCTGTGGCGGGGATGTGCTTAACCGTGGATGTGACCTTGCTTTTGCTTGTCGGTTCCTGTGAGCTCCCCAATAAATCAGTCGCTTATCTCTGCTTATTGCTTATTTATGACTTCATTTAACCTGCAGTGCCGGCGGGAGACGGGGGGGGCCACAGCCCCTGGCGGTTGCGTGTAGCTCGGTGCTGTGCGCACACGCGTGTGTGCATGTCTCTGCATCACCATGAAAAATAGCCAGTGCAGTAAATGGTATCGGAAAGGCCCTGCTGGGGACCTGCAGGCTCCGGCAGCAAATGTTACTCAGCCATCTGTTCAAACCGGCTGAACTCCTGTCCTTTTGTGCGTTTTGAGCGGACTTCGCACCCTCGCAGACAGCGGCACTTGGAGCGTGTGCCCCGCAAAGCGGCTCTGGGTTTCGCTCCCAGAGGCACCGCGTCCTCTGTGCGCCCAGACCGCATCCTCGGGGCGGCTGGGCTGCGTCTGCAGCCTCCACATCTAGCTGCCACGTCCTGCGGGGCCCGTGGAGAGCCACGAGATGCTGTGGATGCCCGAGGACGCTGATGGTGCAGCACGTGGCCCCACCGGCATCCCACGGCAGAGCCACGTGCCGCCACCCTGCATGGCCCTTGGAACGCAGGGGCTTAAACACCGAGTTTAATACCACCACAGTTCCTGGGATCGGGGGACCTGGGCCCTGGCGGACTTACCCTGCTGAGGCAGCCGGTGAAATCGGGACACTACATCCCAGGCAGTCTTGTGCCTGACTCCTGTGGGAGACCAGACCAGGTGACTGCAATGGTACCTTCTGGCTTCAAAATCTACGACTTTCTGAGTTCCCTTTATGCTGGATGTAAACCTGATGAAGCACTGCGGGATGCGAGGACTTGTGGATAAACGCAGGGTGGAAGCAGATGGAGGCACACTCTGTGCCGCTGTCTGCGCTGCTGTAGCTCAGGGTGGGAATACACATGTCCTTGATTGATTTTTCTGTCCAGAATGTTTCATCTGGAGTTCACAGCACTGGCTAAAATATGGAGGAGTCTCGCATGCTTGCTGAACAGGAGGAAATACAAATCGCCTCTGTGCAGCACTGACTCACAGCCAGGGTAAGAACCAGCCCTCTGTCTCCAAGATGAAAGATTATTTGTAATCATATTAATAAGCAAGCTGGAGGCGAGCCTCTCCCAGCCTTAATGACCTGTCCGTTGACTCCAGGTCTGACTCTGGATTCAGCGTCCATCAGCCTGGCTCACCCCTGCTCGTCCCCGCAGCCCGCCGGGCTCCCCATCGCCTGCTTTCTCCAGCTGCGTGATGAAGACAAACCAGGCCTGAAGCATTAGCGTGTATAAAACTAGCAAGAAGGCATTTTGTTTCTCAAAACCCCTGGAGATCTGGTGTGAGCAGTGGTGCAGACAAGCTGAATGTGGCTAAGGACCCAGACCTGCTGACCCTGCGCTCCCTTCAGTACAGCGCGGGCACAGAGAAGGAGCAAGCGGGCGATGCTCAGTGCAGCGGAGATGCCGGGCTGCGGGCACCCACGGGGCTGTGAGCACCCCCACGGGGCTGCGGGCACCCACGGGGCTGTGAGCACCCCCACGGGGCTGCGGGCTCCGGAGCTGGGCGATGCGGTGCGGCAGATCCCTGCTCCTCCCTGGGCAGAGGCAGCTCTGCAGGGGTGTCCAGTTTTCTGCGTGAGCTTCACACACTGGCCTCAGCCATCCGAAATGCCTGGGGAGAAGGCAGCAAAACTGACCGGAGCAGTAAATATCCCTGTGGCTCGAGGATGGGTGACTGGTGTCTCGCGGGGACACGCACGGGAGGGTGCTGGGCGATGTCTCCCCGCAGCACACACAGCACAGGGACCCTCTGGATGAGGGCGGCAGCCTGGCTCGCTGCGTCGGGCTGTCGGTGCCGGTCCTGCCCTCCGCGCTTGCTCTGAGTTTGGCTCCTCAGAGGCCGATTTCTGGCGGAGTCCCTTCGGTTGGGTTCTGTCAGAGCAGACCTGCACTCGGCTCCTGGTTGCTCAGAGGCAACGCGCCGTCGCCGGCCGTGCCGTGCCCGCACGATGCTCTCCCACCCCCTCTCTGCCTACACCCCAGCGTCCTTCCAGCCTCTTGCTTATCGTAGGAACCATTTTTAAATTAAGCAGCGGAGGGGACGTGCAGTGTCCGCGAATAGCGTGTCTGGGGGTGCTGCCCAACGCTGCAAAGTTTGCCCGAATCAGAGGCGGTGGCAAAGGAGAGGGAAGGGAGCGGACGGCGAAGCTGCTGCTGTGCCTCCCCCCGCCCTGGGGCTGTTCGGGGTTTTATCCTCCAGAGGAGAGATTTAGCCAAAGGCCTGTGGGAACCATCAGCAAAAGTGCAAGAAACCAAACTTTAATTTAAACCCTAAAGCTTCACTTTTATGATCATTATTACTTTAAACTCCCTTAGCTTTTCCTGCATTCATTTCTGTCCAGAATAATGAGCGCCATATTAGCAGAAGGTGATTTAATTGCAGGAACTTTCACAAAGCAAGGAGTCTCGTTTTCTTTAATCCAGAGCGGTACCAATTCCCCCCACACTTATGTTCATTTTAAGAATCAATAAAGCACAAACATGTCTAATTACCCTAAAATATTTTGCAAAATCAGAAGTCAGATTAGATTTTGCTTAAGCATCAAATAGAAACTTTAATGTCCGCCAGAATCGATATGTTACCCACGGGTCCTAAGATTTTCACTTACATGCTTGATCATACATTATAATGAACGTTTGTAATAACATTAAAATCTTCTTGAATGCATTTTCTGTATAATTTACTTTTTTTTCCACTCTCTGTACCACAGAGATTCAAATATAATTACTCAGAAAAATAATGCACAGCTGCTTTTCTTGTCCTGTATTCTGAATTTACTTGCTGATGAACATCAGCCTGAAATATTTTGACTATTTAATTACGGTCTTACTAAAAATACTTTAGCTGCATTGTAATTCTTCCAAAAAGGGGGAGAGCTGCATGGCTGTCTTTACCGCTCTGCGCAGCGAGGGGAGCTGGGCAGGAACTATCCTCCTCTGCCCTTGAAAATAACATCAGCTGACATCAGTTTCCAGCCAACGCCATAATTCTCGAAGACCCCCTTCCTTCGGCGGTGCTGCCCCGCTCGCTGGTGTCCCGGCAGCTGACGGGGGGAGCGGGGCCGGGTGGAACGATGGGCACGAGGGCGGCTCTGCCGCTTCCCAGTGCTGGTTGTGCCCCGAATGAAGGCAGAACTCTCTCCCTTTCTTTTTCTGCAGTTTTCCTGCCCTCTCTGCCCCGGCACAAACCGTACGGTGGGTGGACGGAGGGAGTAGCTGGGGACGTGCTCTGGTTGGGGAAAGCCTCATCTCCTCAGTGTTTCGCCCTTTCCCGCGGAGGGTCTCCACGGCCCTTCTCCATCCCTTACCCCGTGCACCACCGGTAAGAAGGACACGGAGACCTTTTGAGCAGAGCCGCGGTGCCAGGGGGATTGGCTGCAAACACATTAACTGCAGTTTGCCAACACACTCCACCGACCATTGCCCTAATTACCCCACGTGCCTTGGTGGCCGTGATGGGATTTCTCCTGCTCCCTTTGCCTCTGTTTCCCCCATGCAAATGAAGAAACCAATTAAATCCCTGAGTCGGGCTCCTGCAAGCCAGACACTCTCTCGCCCCATGGCCTGGCCAGCTCAGCACTGGGGGCCACCGGAGGCTCCCTGGGAAACACCAGCAGTGGCCGTCTGCCCCCCTGGATCCGGCTGAAACAAAGGCTGTGCCCCACAGATGTGCCAGAGGAGGAACGAGGAGGAAAAGCCCAGTGAAGATGTAAACAGAGTGGCTGGAGTACAAAGACCCAGCAGGATTGCTTCTCCAGGGTTGAATGCTCTCCGGCAGGGGCTCTGCTGCAGCTCAAGCCAGTAGTCCTCCGCAGGAACAGGCTCCGAAGTCCTCATCCCCGCGGCGTGGCAGAGGTTGGGCTGGCCCGGCGGGAGGGCAGCAGCAGAAACATGTGCGCAGGGGCAAGTTAAAGCAGGCAGAGAGGCTCGGGAGAGCCGTGCCAGCAGCCAGGGTCTCCTCTGCCACCGGAGATGCCGCCGCTCTGCACCAGGAGAGCCTCCAAACAAGGGGGCTGTTGGCGCCTTTCCTTGAACCTCCCGTCCCTGCTCTTCTCCTCGCGACCGCCCGGCTGGGACAGCGCGGTGTGACCCGTCCGAGCAGACCCGGGCACCTGCCTGAGTCACGCCGGGGATGAGCCGAGAGCTGAGCGAGTGTCTGACGGACAGTTGGGGGGCTGAGACCCCCACCCTGCGGCAATGGTCGGGGCTCGGGGGCTTGGCCAGAGCTGTCCCTTCCCGGGAGGTTTCCCCGGGATGAGATGAGGAGGACAGTGCCAAGTGTCCCGGCCCCGCGGCAGGGGCAGAGCCCCCCCAGACAGGTGGCTGAGGGGTCCCCCAGGCTGCTCCGGGTGCTCAGGGGCATTCACCTGGCTAATTAAGGTGCAAGTTTCAAGCGGTTTGGTTAAATTGCTTTAAGCTGGTGTTACTTGGAATTAAGGTGAAGTAAACTAAATCAAGTTAGTCCACCTTAATTCTAAACAAAAGTGTCTACAAAGGTATTTAATGCAATTTAACTAATCCATTTAAAAGTTAATTCAGATTATTTTCCTGATATCCTTGTGCACACAGCCCCTCATTAACTTCAGCAGAACTTGGCGGTGGCCCAAGCCCCGCGGAGGCCGTGCAGCCCGACCCGCGGGGTGGACTTCAGCCATGGAGCGGGGAGTGCTTTGCTGCCATCAGTGTTTATCCTTTATATTTGGCTGAGTTTGGGGCTGTTTGTTCATCTGTTTCGCGAGGGAAAGCAGTGCAGCAAAACTCCCCACCTCTGAGCTGTGTCGTGCGGCGAGAAGGACCGAGATGCTCCGAGGCATTTGCACCCGCTCGTTCAGCGCCTTTATTTGTTGCTTCGCCTTCTGCGCCCACTGCAGCTGCGCCGGACGGGACACGGGCACCGCTCCACGATGGCTCCCGGGGCCGCCCGACACCGGCCATAGGCTGCCCGGTGGGTGTCAGCAAGAGCCGTGCTGCCAAAGAAGCGGCTCTGCCTTTGCCATCCCGGGGATAAGCAGAGGGTTAGCGCCTGTGTCAGCTGAGCACCTCGATTACACAGAATAAATCCCAGCTGCAATGCAGAATTGCAATTTTTCCCCTTCTGTCTTAGAAAAGGGGTAGGATCAAGTAGCTACAGAGAGCGGTCTGCCAAGCGTGCAGCAGTCAGCTATTATTTCTGCCAATTAAAAACCATATTAACATTTGTAGAGTACTGTCATCGGGTCTGTAACATTCTCTGCTAGATCTGCTTTACGTATGAATGAGAACATAACAGTCCTTTGCAGACAGATGGAAAATCACTTTTCTTTCTCATCTACCCCGACCAGAGATGTGGGAGCAAGAAAAGCTATAAGCCCCTCCTGAGACACCCCGCCTCTCAAAATCCTGCACGCGCCAGCAGTGGGGACAGCGGCGTTACCTGCGGCTGGGTCCCAGCGCGGCCGCCAGCGGAGGGTCTGACCCCCGCGCGGAGGCGGAGGAGGGAGGGGGCTTTTTCCCTCACCAGAAAGTCCCTGCCAAGAGTTTTGCGATCTGTGATCATATGTGCACATCTCCCTTGGCGGGGAGGGACGTTTGCGCTCTCCCACAGGCGCCATTTGCCTCATCATCGTGTCTGAAGACAAATTGCTGCTGACCGTCCTCGGGAGCAGAAGAGACCGTGTCCCCGCCTGCCTGAATGCCACCTCGCCGTGCCCCTCCAGATCTCACCCAGCTTCAGTCGAGAGGCGCTTCCCCGGCCGTGACGGGGAGGTCGGACTGCCACCACCACGGGTCCCTCCTGCCCCGTGCTGCTCCCGCTGGCGCTTTTAGACCTCGGCTGAAGATGGGTGATGCGGCCGTGACCTTCAGTGCTGAAGTCCGGGGCCGTGAGTCAGAGGGAACTCGCAGCCGGCTCCTCTCTTTTCCAGCAGCAGGCACTGGGTGAGGGCACGGGCTGCCCGGGGCAGACGCTGGCTCCAAGGCACGCAGCGCCCGAGCCCGTCCCACCCCACTGGATGGCTACAGCGCCCTTACGTGGGGAGAACACTGCTCAAGGCATGTAAGAGCTCACTGCCTTTGCGACCTGCATATTTTTTCCCTTGAATGCTCTGCCTGCTTCTGCTTGACATTATTAATCAGAGGACCATATGGCTCTGCTCAGTGCCTGCGATCCCTTTGGTGTCCCTGTATACGGCACGTGACATAAAAATGCTAATTATTTAAATCTGATACACTTGTTAATAAAGGGCCAGTGAATTTAGTTGTGATTGATTTAACCCTTCCTTGGGAATCTTCTTTCCAGGAGGCTGAGCGCGACCGTGAGGCAGAGGAGCCGCCCTGCTGCGCCGGCTGGTTTCAGTGGCCGCAGGAGAAGTTGGGGCTGGAGAAGAGGCAGGAGTTTGAAATATTCAGGTATTTTGGCTGAGTGGGAAGGGCTGTCCCAGGCCTGGCAGGAATCCCTCTTGGCCAGCCCTACGAAGGGAATGCAAGGTGTCTAACGTGGGCCGGCTCTGTCCTTCACCTGGAAGGACGACCGCCGTGTTGGGCATTGGGGAGCGTCCCGGTGCTCCCCCCCCTGCCTGCTTCCACTCGCAGAACCCCCTGAGGAGGAGACGGGCGTGCAGAGCGTCCTTCCCTGCCAGCCACACTCGGTGGCAGCCGCACCAGCAAAACCAAGGGGCGATGCCACCCCAGCGCGGGGCTCTCATCGCTGCGGGTAATTTGCTCGGGCACTTCGTTACGATGGAGAAATTGGAGCTTCTGCCCTGCCGAGTGGCACCTTGGCTGCTGCGGACGCAGTGGGTCGCAGTGCCCCGAGCCCTGCTGCGGTTCAGCCTGCCGCCCCTCACTAGCGGAGCCTGGGGGGATACCCCCCCCCCTCCCCTCGCAGCTCTGCACACCCCCCCGGGAGGCCGGGTCACACCGTGGCAGTGACAGCACAGGGGCAGCTGCCCGTGAAGCCACCAAACGGTGCCACTGCGAGGGGGACGGGACCGTGGCTGCAAATGCCATGAACGGTTCACTGAAAAGCAAAGGGGGGAAAAAACTGCCACTTGATTTCTTCCATCTTGGCCAGAAGACGCTGGCGCTGCCGGCTCCGACCCTGCGAACCCATCCGTCACCACCGCTCGGGCTGAGGCTTTCTGAGCATCACTGCGTGGGAACTCACAATATGTTTTTCCAAACAGTGCAAATGAGCCTAACAAATACAACTCGTCGCAGACTTTGGTTTCAAGGTGCTTAATTAATATTATCGAGTGTATGGGCGAGAGTCAAATTTGTCCCCTCACTTGGGGAGAGGGAAGGCTGTGAGTCATGTCTTCTGACCTAAGTTTAGTTCAGCCCAATTATCACCAAATGGGTTGTAACCGGCTATTCCAGCCTAATGCAAAAACATGAACCTTCAGGGCTCAAGCTGTAGACACAACTTCTTCTGTCATCACCCGCGACATCATTCCCAGAAAAAATGTAAGCAGTCACGTCCAGAGAGCCTTTGCCTCGCTGTCCTCAGCAAGCCCTCACGGCCTAAGAGATAACTAAAAGTTGTGCTGGTTTTCTGTAAAGTGCGAGTGACCCTCATTTCCACATCCCTCCTTCCCCTTAATTGCTTCATTCTCTTCCAACCTCTCAGCTCGTTAAACCCAATGGGTTTGCTCTGTACATCACAAGCTGTTCCTGTTCTTGAAAAGATTCAGTTAAATGCCTTTTGCTGCTTCTGTATTAGAAATTTATGCAAAATTTATAAACAAAAAAGTCCCGAGCAGCAATCTCACTTTTTTCTTCTAAAAATATTCAGATCAGGACTTGTGGAAGATCAGGAATAATGATTCAATCCAGCTAGTTTTCAACAGTAAGGAGAAAAAAAGGACGCCTTGAGAGCGGCGTATTGAGAAATGGCTACATTAAATATAAAAAAGAAAAAGAGTGTGTAAAACTTCCTAACTTATTAAATTTCCTGCCACAGATTTATTAAATGGGATGTAAAGGAGCCACTGATTCCTCACCACTTCCTAGCAACCCCCTCCTCTCGAACGAAGCCATGGGAAGGCGCCCGCCGCAGTCCCCGTGTCCCCGTGTGCAGGCGGACGGAGAGGGGCCGGTGTGTCCCTGGGGGACGGGGGGGTGGGTGAAGCGGAGCCACACGCAGGATGTCGTCTGAGCCCACCGCCGGCGAGCCGAGGGGGGGTGTGCTGGCCCGGGGGAGGCACACAGGATGTTATTCAGTCAGAGGAGGAACACGCTTAGACACACGTCAGCTTCTGAGCCGGCACGCGGGGCGGATAAGCCACAGCGCAGCCTCCCGGGGGGCAGTGAGCCTCTCCGCGGCGCCGCTGCCGGTGTCAGCGCAGGTAACGGCCATGCTGTCGTGGCTGGGGTTTGGCGTCCGGTATGGCCAACTTCGTACCCGCTCTGCCCCGACCCCTGCGAGTCCCAGCACCTCCTCGCCCCACACCGGACCGCGTCTGGTTTGCCGAGCCCTGAAACTCTTTGCACTTCAGGGTTTCTCGTTCTCCGCGTTCCAGCAAAGGACACCTTGGCGTTGGTCAGAGCACCTCTACCCACGTCCGTGACACCAGGTTAACTTGCACCAGAGGAGAGAAACCCAAGTAGTGGCAATATTCCAAGCGAAAGGAAAGCCTGGAAAACTGGAGCACTAGGAAAACTTGTTAATTCTGCTTTGGTTTGGAATTTTTTTTTCTATTACTTTCTCAGCTTTTTATAATCCTTGTCATGATCAGTACGTACTTCTGAACCCGGTCAGGCCGTGCAGCACTGCTCATCACCAGACACCCTCCGCTCTCACCTTGGCGTTGGCCGTCAGTGTGGAGGACTCTCACTCCTCGATGCTCCCGGCTCGGCGGTGAGGACCCCCCGGGAGAGGAGCGCTGCAGCCCACGAGAGGCTGCGCAGGGCCAGGCTGGGGGCTGGAACCAAACGCCGCCGGAGCGGGAGCATCACCCCGCAGCCAGGCCGAGCGCCGTCCCCCGGCACGGCCCCGCTGCTGCTTGCCGTGCCCCCCCGGAGCAGGCTGCCGTCTCACCGGTGCCGGCGGGTACCGCACACAGCATACGGCAGGTTATTTATAGCCGCTTCATCTTCATCTTTATTTTCCTCATAGCGGGGATGAGATCCGACACAGAGATTTCACTCCTGGGGGAACCGGTGTCATTTCCACCGCGGGGGAGCTCAACACATCCCACAAATGAACGACTTACCGAGACGTGACCCCGCAGAGGCGGCACAGGGACCCGCTGCACATCACAGAGTCACGTCTGCGTGCTCACCCAGAAAATGGCTCCATGAGAATTTGGGGGTATTTTTTCACGTTTATAGTGGCTCCCATGCGGCAGCCGAGGCTGGGGCACCGAGCACCTCCAGCTGCCGGGCTCCCGGCCGGGGCTTGCTGTGGCCAGCAGTGCCCTGGCCAGGGCATCGCTCAAAGCCGAGCGCGGGTGCAGGGGGAGGTTGCTGAGAGCTGGTGAGGGAAAAAGACAGCTTTTGGCAGCCCCTGCTTTCCTCCATCAGCGAGCCCTACGCGCGCCTTGCAGAGAGGCACTCCCCTTGGCTTTTGGCCAGGGCATGAAATCTCTGAGGGCCAACAGAGTGAAATGAAGGGTATTTTGTCCCAGCTGCAAAATGGAATATTACATTAGAATAGAATAGAATAGAATAGAATAGAATAGAATAGAATAGAATAGAATAGAATAGAATAGAATAGAATAGAATAGAATAGAATAGTTCAGATGGAAGGGACCTACAACAATCATCAAATCCAACTCCCTGGTGATGCTCTTAAAAACGTGCCCCACGCTAGCCATGCTCCAGCAGTGCAAAGTGATGCTCTTTAAGGAAAAGGGACGCAGGTTTCTGCTGCCTGGCCCTTGGTGGCACCGGGTGGCACTTGGCACTGCCGTGAAAGGTGACGCACCGGGCGAGGAAGGCGAGCGGGAGCTGCCGGCTCAGCAGCGAGGTGCCGGCTGTCTCTGGCAGCAGAGAGGCACTTGAGGCCTTTTGTCCCTCTTAGCAAGAAATGAGCAGAAGCCAACCTCACACCGACACAAGCCACGTTTAAAACCGGGACTTATTTAAGGCAAAGATCTACCATGCGCTTGCAATTCACGAGCTGCTGTTTGTGTCTCATACTACCTTAAGTGCTCTATATTCAGTTAACACAACAAGCATAAGACGACCATAAGATAAATAAAACCCACGGCATATTCCAGGGCTGTGCGCCCACCACCGCGGCGCGTGCTCACCGCAGAAGCAACCGGCCAGGACCCGGTGCAAACGCGGCGACACGAGGCTGGGGACTGACCCCCGGCTGCGCCCGCGCTCGTGTGCCTGGTGTGCAGCACTGCGAGCTCCCGCCCCGGCCCCGCAGCGCGCTGCGCACCGCGGGCACAGGGAATGTTCTCCAGCGTAAGGTGCCCGCGAGGATGATTCCTCCACCGCTCGCTGGGCAGACGTGGTGCTGGCCGAGCCCGGGGCAGCACGGTGGAGGGGGTGCACAGTGCCCTCCCCAGCACCATTGCCAGCGCCTGAGTCACTCGGCTCCTCTGCAATTACTATTAATGTGTTAATTAAAATGCATTATTTACCTAAAATATAGCAGTAATGGCTTATTAATTAAATATAAAGTCTTTCAATGGCTAATTATTTTATGCCCTGTCCAAAGCGGGGGAGGTGTTTTTCAAACATTAAAAAGTCTGATTCCTGATTTTAAACCAGTGCCCATTTGGGTTTTAAAAGGCTAATGCCAGAGCGGGCAAAACGTGCAAAAACGGGAGCGGGGCTGCAGAAACGCCGGTTAAATCCTTCACAACTAAAAGACTCTGCAAAATCAAACACCAGCGATTTGCAATGCATGGAGATTTTGCAACGACAGAGGGAGGGGACCCCCGGCAGCCCCCACCGGCCTTTCCCGTCTCCAACCTCCAAGTAATTTTGACCGACAGCGCATGCCATGGGCCCGATCCTGCCGCGGCGCTGCGCAGGCGGGCGCCTGGGCACAGGCAGAGCCGCCGCGGGAAGCGGGGCTGCGGCGGGCGCCGGCTCAGCCCAGGGTTTGTATTTGGCGCAGACGGGTGGCCGGGGCCGTGTGTCCTGCTGAAGGTGTCACCTTCCCTCAGCTGCACAAGGGATGTCTCGAGCAGAGACCCTCAGACCGCAGAGATCCGGAACCTGAGCAGTGCCGTGGACAGATCCCACCATCAAAGAGGATTTGGGGGTGCAGGGTTTTTGCCTTTATGGCAAAGTATTCCTTGGGGCCAGTTTTTTAAATATCAGAAGATGCAGACGGGCACCTAATGGAGTTCTCGGAAGTGCCTGACTCACATTGATTTCATGCCTATCTGCACCTTTCAGGGCTTAAACGCATTTAAGAATCTGGCCGGAGGATCTCTGTTGCAGCATATTTTGGCAGGGCTTTCACTCGAGATGTCGGGCCAAATCCTCAGCTAACATAAATCACTGACACAAGTGGAACTATGCTGATTTGCACCAGTCACAGACTTTAAATTAAAATTTAATTGAAAACTTAAGCTGTCATTAATTTTCAATGAACGGCTTTTGCAAGAATGCAGCCAGATCTCCACCAGTTCAGTCTCCTGCGTGGCCGTCTCTAACAAAGGAATAAAGAAATGATATTACGACAGCCATGTCTGATGTATTCTGATCCTCTGCCTTTACCTTTCCCTTCAGTACTGTCTGCCGGCACAGGCTGTGTGATCCTTTCTATCAGGAGATCAGTTATTTCCATGCAAATCTCATTAGTTATCGTCACCCTCTCCTACAGCATAATTGCCTTTCTGGGACCTCGGCTGTATCGTGGCTTCCCCAGCTGGGGCTTCTCTTATGTTGCATCTTCTATTAAGTGTTGCCCTAGAAATGAAAGCAAAAAGCAAAAATTTACAAGGTAAGGGATGTGTGTGTGTGCACGTGTGCACGCATACGCCTGTATACGCAGGTACGTACACAGAAATATATGTATGTACCAGTATATTTGTTTTAACAGTATAATTAATTGATATTGGACAAGGGATTCCCACATACTGCTTATAGCACGTAAATATTTCACTTGGATTTCTTTTGGAAGTAGCTTGCAGCGCAGAGGAATTCCTGCCTACAAGTAACACGATCCACAGCCGCTTGCCGGGCTGACCCACCGTGTAGGACAGGTTATGTGTCTGGGACTCGCAGCGTAAGCACAGGAGACTTTTCTGCCGTAGGTACAGGATTTCCTGACTTTTAAACTACAGAGGAATCACACAATATAAGATACTCCCACAGCAAACAATAGCAGAATATTGAGCATCATTATTAATTGGGTTTGATTTAAACCAGCTGCCGAAGCTGAAGGGTAAGTCAATAAACCTGACGCCGAGAGCAGCCCCTGGCTGTGCTGGGCCGGGAGCGGTCGGGCTGCAGGAGCTCTGCTGGGACCTAACCTGGCTCGGACTGCAAAAACGTAAGTTCTGGAATCAAAAGCTTTTAAAGAAAGGTTTATGTTGAATATTTAGTTGTACTGAAAGTATGAAAAAACTTCCCTGTGATTCCTAAGTCTTACAAAGTTGTTCCATCTGTGTCCGCGCCGCTTTTGCCTTCTGTGCTAAGAATATACTGGCGAGCCCGTTTGTGAGCAGGAGCTCTGTGGAAGTGGGGATTATTTTAGGAGTGGGGATAATCTGCAAGCAGTCGCCCATGCAGGTGTCTTCACTGAGTCTCAAGGAATTACTCTTCTGAGTAAAACTCACTTGCACAGTTATACTGTTCTAAGGGAGAGGTTCACCCCAAAGGGAAAAGGCACATGTCACAACATAGAAGTGGTTCCTATTTAAAGCATAAAGACTGAGCTGCGAAACAACTGTATGCAAATGACAGAAAAGACTCAGACACTGAGAAATTACAAAATAAAGACAGCGTTAGAGGAAAGCGCTGGCTGTTGGCAGGTGGTGTCTGCAGAGAAAGCTCCAGGACTCGGGTTATTTGCTGTCCCGGTTGCTGGTGCCCGGGTCCCGCCACCCCCCTGCAGCAAAGCTATCTGGAGCATGAAGTAACACGGGCTGCAGAATGATTGATGTAACGAGTGATCTAATTTCCCGATCGGTTAATCCCAAATTAAAATCCTTGTGGTAAGATTTAGGTCTTTGCGTAGCATGAAGCTGTGGTTTAAAGCAGAGCCTTTCTTATAATGAAGTGACTGCCATTAGCAGGGGACGGCAGCGCGCAGTATCCCTCATTAAGCAGTACCACTGCTCCTGCAAATGAAGAAAAATGCTTTAGACGGTACGTAACCGGGCACGGAGAGGAGACACACAGCAAAGGCGCCAAAGTTAAGATGACTTCAGAGAAATGCAATTCCGTGCAGCAGCAGCACACAGAAACTCTGCTGATGAGGCTTTAAAATAACACAGAGATAAATTTGTGCTGAAATTTTCATAGACGGGAAGTATTTCTCACCCCAAAGGCTGTGCAGGACTAACTTAATGTTAGTATAAGCTTCAGAGAAAGATGGATGTTGGGAGGCAGAGGTCGTGGGGAAGAGCTCGGAGATATGAACTGAGGATAATTGAAGGAGGAGGAGGAGGAGGAGGAGGGGAAGCTGACAGCCAGCGCCGATGAGATGCTGTGGGCACCAGCGCTGCCAAGGCTGTCTGGGTGGGTGGATGGTGGGGAGGCAGCGGCCAGGACGTCCCCGCTAACAAGGGGGCCCCTGGGATGCAGGGGACATGGGGAGATGAGGCTCCCCTATTTTATCGGCTCGTAAAGTGTGAGGAGTTAATCAATTATTGATGAAGTGTTGGTGTGTCTGGAATGGCTTTCCAACAGCTGCGTTCACAAACAGCCGGCTTGGGGCTTGGTCTCTGTCCTTCGGTTCTGTCAGACTCTTTCAGCCCAGGGAGGCAGATTTTGAAGATGCTCTTGAAATGATGGAGCAGTGGGGAGCCGGGACGGCGGGGCAGCAGCTTGCAGGCAGCAACACCCTGTTAGAGGCTTAGTGTCCACTGAGAGCCCAGTCCAAACCCGCCCTGCGTGCTGGTCCGGGGAAGTTTTGCAAGGTGCAGTGTGTGCAAACAGACCCTCCATGTCGGCTGCCCCCCGCGGGGCGCTCCAACAGCGGGCGAGATGGGGAGGCTGCTTGGCTTTTCCAGCGGGTTTGTTTCCAATTCCATCCCCAGCTGCTTAAAGCTATTGAGTGAACAAACCAGCGACTGCAGCGAGGTATTAATTCTGCAGCTTGGCCGTGAACTTCAGGTACTTGTCTTGTGACTCCCACTAGGAAAATGCCAAAGCCAGGGTAACCTTTTGCAAGCGCCGGTTGTCTCAAAACACGACTCCGCTCCCCTTTTACAAGACCAAACGGCAACGTGACGCGGACAGGCGAAAGAGCAAACCTTTCACGGGCTTCCCGCAGCGCGGTGCCCCGCTGCCTGGCTCTCCGTCCCCCGGGGCCGGACCGCTCTGGGCGAGGGGCTGCTCAGCAGGTCCTGGCAACGGGGCCCAAAGGCGGCCTCGGGCACAGAGCCGATGGATCAAAAAAGGGGTTAGGAATTTTTGTCACCAACAGGAGCCGTGCGGTGTGTGAGGGTGCAGCCGCAGCAGCCACCAGCACTGCCTCTGCCCTGGGCTCCACCGGGGCAGATGGGGCATCCCAAGGGGTCGGGGAAATAACACAGAAACCAGCTCCAGACAATGACAGAATGTCTGAAAGTTGAAAATTGCACCAGGGCAGTCTCTCTTCTTGTTCTCTTCTTTAATATTAGAGTTGTTTGAAGTGAATAATTTATAATGAGACTTCTCCTGTTGCCAAATTTGGGTATCTTTGGCCAAATTTGCTGTAGATTGTGCCTGCACTGCTGTATTGGTGCATTCATTTCCAGCAGGGATGGCTTGTCTAATTGTATTGTGATTTAAATCTCACCCTTCCTTGCATAGACATCTCTTTCCCTCTTTGCCCTCATTCCTTCGTTACTATTCCCACACTTCTTTGTCCTCATTCACTCCTGAGCTCTGCTTGTCCCCAGCCAAGCGCTCCTTTCTCCACTGCTCATCAGAAACACCTGTTTGAGCTGTTCTGCTCTCCAGTACATGGCAGTGATTTTTGTAAAGGCTTCTGTGTGTTATGTTTACCGTTTCTGGCACGGAGAAAGCGTCATCACCCAGGGGACAGCCTGGTGGGGTCCAGGTCTGGGCACTGGAGGTCTGTTCTTGGCCTTTCAAGGTTTATTGCAAACCAGGTCTGTAATAAGTTCAAACTCACTCTGGCCATCTCTACACCTGGAAAATGTGGAAATGCAGGAAATCAGCACAGCCTGCAGACTTCTTTGTTTCCTCAGTGATGGGAAGTGTCCAGAGGCAGATGCTTCTCTGCGCCTTGCCCTGCGCTTGCGGGCTCCGCGTAGGGCAGTGCCCGGGGTCAGACGGGCTGAGCCACCCGGGACGGTGTCACCTTGATTCCTACTAAATGCAGAGTGATCAAACACGAGAATAGCCTTAGAAAGTGCCATGTCACAAACTGTTAAAGCACATTTCTTTGGACTCATTTTCACGCGCACACCAGACAGGGTCATTGACCTGACACCACAGTTTGAAGCAGGAGCGCTGTGCCTCGGCTGACCGTGCTCCTTCCCACCTGTCCTGCCTCCCCCTGGCCGCAGCACGCAGCCCAGAGCTGCAGCGACCATCCTCGTCCCCGGACACACAAACCTTCGGTCGCTCGCTCCAGCACAGCCAGTACTTCTGTCTTCCAGCTCACGCTGGCTTTTCCATGCCATCCATTTTCCACTGGTGCCCACTCCAGAAGGCAGCTTTAGGACCTTCATCATCAGAGACAAACTCCAAGAGAGATAAAATGCTGTTGTCTCTCCCTTTGATCACCTTAAAGGGACTGAACACTGTTTATAAACTGTCACTCGCTTCCCTGTGCTGCTTGAGAAGTTCTGATGAAAGGCCTGGAGGTGCTACCAGAGGGATGATGAATGTGGGAAGCCAAAAGCTTGGCTGCTTTTAATGCAGGGATGAATTAGGACCTGGTAAACGAATGCTCACTTCTAAAACAAAAAAGACAAACACGGCATGAGGAGACGTCTGCATGCTCCTCAGCATGCTACGAGCATTCGCTACCGGTACTCAGCACCGCCTGGAAGCTCCGTCCGGATCGGTGCGTCCTTGCAGGGCCGCTGTGTGCATGGAGTCGCTTTACCCTGGAAGATCTCCAGGGCAAGGAGAGGCTCTAAGAAATCACATTACATCGAAGGAAAAGTGGGGGTCCCGGCGAACAGCCTTCGGAAAGCACAGAGGGGAACGTGGGGCAGCGGCAGGAACAGCTCGCAGCATTTCGGAGCCTGTGCAGCTCCCCAAGACATCGCTGTCCTCCCTCCTCCCCCTGCAGATCCCCTACGCGCAGTCTCAGAGCCTGGAAACCCTCTGTGCTCAGACTTTCTGCTCCTCTCTTAAACTCATGGCGGCATTTCAGCTGTGTTTCTAGCGATTTGACTGTCAGTTTTAATAAACAGACTAAACAAACAGGCACGTGCCAACCACCCTTAAAGCCTCTCGCTTGCTCAAGCAGTTGGCAGATTTGAATATTGGGCGACGAATTTAAGCGAAGCATTTCTGCTGACTTACTAAGCACGGTCGCTCGTGAAATAGCGGGGCGGGAGCAGCGGCCGTGCGCGGGGGGACGCGAGGGCTCCCGCAGCGGGGACTGGTGCTCCCGGACGCTTTGCCCGTTGGAGACAGACTGCGCAGCTCCGCTCCCCTGTCTCACCAGCTGCAACCAGTAATGCAGACCTGCAGGTACCCCCGTGATGGGTCCCCATCCTCCACAGGGACCGGGACTGGTTTCCCTGGTTTGTGGCGGTCAGTGTGGGAAGCGCTGTGCCCCGTTCCAGGGCCGCACACCCCTGTGGGGTGAGAGTCGGTGTTTGGGGAGGGGTATTGGCAGGGAAGGGATTTGGGGTCATGGTTAAAGCCGGCGGGCAGCCGGTGCGTCAGGATTATGCATAAATAACTCGGGACATTCACCCGAAGGGGGTGAAGCCTGCCAAGCTCATTCTGCATAACCTGAGGTATTTAAAAGGCGGCAAACGTGAGTCCTGCGAGATGGAGATGGATGGCCAAGTCTGCTGGGAAAGAGGACTGAAGAGGGAGGAGACCGGGAGCAGCGGGTCAGGATGAGCTCAGATCTCATCTATGCTAACGCAAAACTTAATGTGCCGCCTCCTCGTGAGGCTTGCAGCTTGTTTACCTTTCAATCGAAACAGGCCTTAAATTTCATGTTTACTTTTTGCAGTACATTCATAAATTGTAATCTGGGATTTCTTTTGCATAATTCATAGAAAGCGCAAATTGCATTAGGCAGTAATCACCTGTGTGCTAGGAAATGGGGGGATACCAAGTTTAAGCAAGACCGGGGCTACAGAAGCTGTTTCAGAGCCTGTGGGAGCCTTCCTGAGCGCTGTAAATGCGGATTTTTGGCCAAAGGCATGTTATCCGCTCCTGATGCGGGAGGGAGAGGTGGCCAAAAGCTGCCGGAATTCCTTCAATTGGGCTGGAGATCTCATTTAATAAAACAGGTGGCCACCACTAGGAGTACGCGCTCGTGAAGCACGGTGTGCCCGGCAGTCTCTCCAGCTCAGCAAAGAGCAGCCGAGGCTGCGATAACCCACCCAGCAATGGGAACGACAACGGCTCTCCTGGGAATGGCGTTTCCAGAGCTCCTAAACTCTTGGTCCGTACATCCTTCTCTTCCCACTTGTGCGAGTGGGCTGACGCTGAAGGATCCCCCAAACCCCTCTGCTCCGCAGCCCGGTAGGTGCCGTGTCAGGGCGGACCAGGGTACGCGCGTGGCCCCGCATGGCCTGAGCCTGGGGGAAGGGTCAGTCCCATCGCCTGCTGCTGCCAGGTCTGCTCCGCACCTCGGGAAAGCCCCTGCAGCAGCGAGGGGAAGAGCTTGGGGGGAGATGGCGCGTGTGCTCCTTTGCAGAAAGAAAAGTGTAATAATGTTTGGCTCAGCTCAGACGCCGCCTGCTCGCAGCCCTTCGAGGGGACAAAGCGTTCCTCCTCCCCCCAGGACAGGCATTGCCGATGTGCCGGGACAGTGATTCCTTCCCCCATCCCGTCCTTCCATGCGCAGCACGGACTCGCAGAGCTTCTAGAGATCGTCTTCACCACTTCCAAGCCAGGCGTCGAGCCCCAGCCTGGGCAGTATGCCGCTCTTGTGCGAACCCCTTTATAGGCATTTCCCGGTTTGCTGTCCCGGGGGTGCAGCGGCAGTAACTTTTCCAGCATTTCCTCGGGTGCCACATCTACTTAGCAAGCTGAGGAAATACCCTGTCAGGCTGGGCTGGAAGAGCGGCTTTTCCTTCAGACTGGAGATTTCAGTGGTCGTCAGCACAAACATGAAGAACCCCAAATCCGATGGCTTTCAGCGTAAAGTCTGTTCTGTATTTCTCGTCGCCTCAGCACAGTCCGGCTATTCGCTGCCGCTTGTTGGGCGCAGCAGTGGCACGGATGGATCGTACCGTGAAGTCAAGGGCACCGATTTCCAGCTTGAAACCAGTGTTACCTTTGAAAAGATTTTAATTCAGTGATTTTAGGAAGAAATAGATTAAAGAGTCTGGAGAGACAAAGAAAAACAGCGAACAAAATAGGCAGGGATTCCAGTGGACCCTTCATCCTGCCCTCCTGCTCCGGGAGGTGGTCCCCCGTTCTTGGGCCAGCCCCAGCAGCTGCGTCCAGCTAATTCCTAAAATCCTGGGTGGCAGGGATCCCACGGGTCCCCGCCTCCGCCCGATCCATGTTCCATGAAGGATGAGGTGCGGTGGCCCGAGCCGGCCGTGAGAGCGGCAGGGCGGGCGGAGGCGACCCCCGGGCTCCTCGCAGCGAGCGCAGCCCTCGCCCGCGCACGGGGCTGCTGCCATCAATACTCGTTAGCAGGGAGATTGTTACTGCCCCTCCTCAGACGCCACGTTCTTGCCCAAACAATCCGGTTATATTTAAATTGCTTTAAAACCATTAGAGATAATCAATTCGCATTAAAGATCTGCAGTTCTCTGCAATCAATTTACTTGTCTGTCTGCAAACTTTTCCCAGCTTGAGGAAGTTCCCCGGAGCCGGCGGGTGGTTTATGGGGTGAAACAGGTCAGTGCTGTTGGCCCCGGTGCCCCGGTGAGGGGGTCCTCACCCGCCGGGTGAGCCCCGGGCAGCTGGCAGAGGGTGGGCGAGGGGAGACGGCAACGAGCACGGCTTGGCAAAACTGGGGGGAAAAAGGGAAGAAAGAGGGAAGGAAGAAATGGGGAGGATGGAAGTCGAGGAGGAGCTGTTGGTCTCTGTGTGTTTGCAAGAGGAAAAGAGAACTGATTTATCCATCTAGCAGGTAGGGATATGAGGGAAAAAAATTCAAATTGATCAAAAAATTAAATATTCATGGGACATTATTCATTAAGATTCATCTTGCCAAGTGGGTGAAATGAGGCAAGGGAAGAAATTAGCTTGCTTGAGAGTGTCAAAGTGATTATGTGATTAAATTGCGATTTATAATTTCTCCTTCAAAAATGTTACTCCTTGATTTGTGTTTCTGCCCCCTCTCTGTTTTTCTTGAAGTCTCCCATTATGTGTGTATGATCAATAAATGCTCAGGGCTTGTCTTAAAGAAAAGCCCGCAGACGTCTGCGCGCGCTTGTGCGGGGCCAGCAGAGCCGTGTCCCCGATGCGCGTCCTCTGCCAGCTTTTCCCACAATTTATTTCTCCTAGAGGCTGCTCGCACGTCTCGGGACCGGCTTCCTCCCCGCAGACCCACGGCTTCATTTACCCCTTTCACATGCTCATCGCTGCCGTTGTAGGAAGGCAGCAAGTCAGCCCTCGGCTTCTCAGGCTGTTGTACAGCGTAATCCATCCTCACGCCGGGTGCGCGAGGAGATTTGGTGCAGAAAAGTGTTCTGGCGTTTGCTTCTCTAACCTAATGCTGGGGAGGCCGCAGCTCAGCCCCTTGCACACGCACAAGCCTCGCTCCTCCAGCACGGCCCTGACGGGCTCAGCGCAGGCAGCAAAAGCGGCGGAAAGCTTGTTCTAATGTTTCATTCTCATTTGAAGAAGTCAGCCTCTCGTTGTTGTTCTTGTGCCTAACCTAGAAAGGGGAGCTATTTCTTTTTTGCTGCCCAATAAAGATTTAGTGGCGTATGTTGGCTGTTTGAAAAAATACAATATTAATTCATGGCTTGTTTATGAACAGCACAAGGCTTGCACAGGTTAATTAGTTGAGGCAGGCTTTTCTTCAAGTGAATGAGCAGGCATGGGGTTTATGGCTCTGTCACCCAGTTTATTTGTTCACTTTCTGGTTTATTTGGGAATACACTTATACAACAATAAATAAAATCAACCATGACAAGGCTTATGTCTGCAGCAAACATTTAAGCCCTGCCAAGGCAGTAATCCGCAGAATGCTTGCAGCTCTCAGCCCCGCAGGAGCCGGCCGTCTCTCCCAAACGGCAGTGGGGAGGGACGGAGGGGGACAGGGGGAGGGACGTGAGAAAGGAGCGGGCACTGAGGGCTGCAGAGATTCTGGCGGCCACTTGGAGAGAGAGAGAACCTCTCACCTCTGAGCCGCCTCTGGGCTCTGCCCAGCACCACCGGAGCCGGTGAATCTTGGCTAACAGCCACCCTTCTCTGATCAAACGCTATCAGTGGATGGATGGGCCACTTTGCTCTGAGGAGATGAAAAGGAGTTAACCTGGGCTATTAAGCCAAGCGTCCAGCTCATGGTGAAATTACACACTTTGCTGCTCGTAGGGCAAACGTCCGCATGAGAGGTGGAGCGCGAGGCAGAGGGAGCTGCAGGGGGAGCTGGTAGAAGGGAGTTGGAGGGGCTCAGAGAGCTTCATCCCCGCAGACGCTGCAGCGCTCCAAGTATCAGCTTCCCCAAGAGAAACCGATGCAAAGGGGTATAAAATATCAAATATTTCTGACGAGATGCAAGCTTTCTGAAAGTCTGCAGATCTCCCGCACAACGGCTGCTCCAGAACCAGCCGTCCCGAGAGAATCCGCGCTGGCCAGACCCTGCCTTCCGCAACCGGGGGGTGCGAGCCACCCCTGCAGCAGAGGCATCGCGAACCACGCGCCCCGGGACGGAAAGCCCGGCTGCGGCCGGGCAGCGCTACCCCCGCCTGCTGCGGAGCCCGGGGTGCGTGCCAGCGGTGGGGTGCAGATGCAGCCCCCGGCGGGGACGGGCGGGAGGAGCAGCCTGCTGTGGAGAGGAGCACTGCCCGCTCGCAGCGCCAGCCCCTGTCCCTGGTTAATAGCGTTGCTCTTGTAATTACTGTCACTTTAATCATTGCACTGAATCCCAAGAGCATCCCCCGTTTATTGCCAAGCCACTGGCACAGGAAGGCTTTTTCTGAAGGAGTCCAAGTCCTGATCCAAAAACATGTGCCGCTGACCTTTTGTAGTCACTGTTGTAAGAGCAGTATCACCTGCTAACCTAAAAAACGTCATCTTGGGTTAGAAGAATGACACAGCTTTGCCTGAACCGACACAGCGTGCAAAGGTACAGGCCGGTCTCCTGTAAGCAGGGAGCTGGAACGGAGGAGTAACTCCAGCAGTGGGGGGGAGGGCTGGCGCCGCATGTAGAGGGGCATCTTCTTGGCAGTCACAGAGGTGTCGGGGGCTTCTGTCGTGTTTCTCCTTCTCTCACCTTTCCCCACGTGCACGGAGAGCGCAGTGAGCTGTGGCATGGGGAAGATGGTTGAGGAGCAGTCTGGGCTGGGGGTGTCTGGGGTCAATGCCTCGTGTCGTTTTAGGGACAGTGTGTAACTCGTTTACCCCTTGCTTCCCCTTCTCTTCTGCCTGAAACGAAGGCATAGCAGAAAGGGCAGGTAATGGGGAGAGGGAGAGAAACAGCCCAATGTGTCACTGGATCCGAAGGCAGAATGCTGCTCCTTTCCCCATCATGGAAAGCCAACAAGAATAACAAAGCACAGGTTCGGGCTGATAAAGTTCAAGGTAGAACATTGGAAAGACACTGAGCTCAGGGAAAACTCAGCCCGATTAAACTGCTTTAAATCAGTTTACTTGGTTGTTTCTGCTTCACTTGCAAGACATCGTTATAATTACTTGGCATTGGCAAGCCATTACTCAGAGGTTCTGGGCCAGGGTAGCAGAAGACATGATTGTCTTATAAACCTAATGAGCCATATTGATTACTGGAGGATAAGGACTGAGCTATAAACAGCCCATATTCTTTATTTGTCTAGTTGTTAGATCTGTATTTGCAGCCTGGACTTGACAGTGAGTTATGCAGGGATGCTGTGGGCTGTTACGCTGCTTCTCACATAAAGCACAGTTTGGCATTTGCATCCCCTTCCCTTGTAACCAATGCCAATGATGGATGGAAGGTGAATTTGGACCCTGCTTTGAACGGTGCCTCCATCTCAGAAGACGTTGGTGGGAAGTACCGCCCGGTGCCCTCCTGAGCGAACGGGAGCGGCAGGTTGGGAGTTACCACGCTTGTGAAGCCATCTGCAACGGATGGTCCGTCAGCAGTGGGTACTGCGCGGTTCCGCCGGCCTCTGCCCGTTCAGGGAGACGGTGTTTGTGGTGGGAGCGCGTGCGTGTCCCTGCTTTGGGAGTCGATGTCTGCTGTCGGGATAGAAATAGATCAGCAGAGAATTGGAATTAGTTCAATTATTAAAATTGCCCAGCTCAGCCCATCCCCAGAACTCACGCCCCGATTACACAGCGCAGTTTTGGCATCGAACCAGTTGCTCCATTTCATGCTGCAGGACAGCTGCCTGGTCAGGGCTGTCCAGCACGGAGGGTCCCCAGTGCTCCCAGTTAAACCCTCCCCCTGCTCAGCTACTAACGTTCTCCTACCAAGAGGAGAGCACCCAAATCGGCTACCGAGTACTTTTGTCCTTCCAACTGTACTCTGCTCAGGTCTTCTGCGTGGACCAACATCTTCACCTCGAGATGTCTGCCCAACCCCGCAGCTCCGTCCCAGGGGTGACATCCCCCCTCCTCCCTGGGAGCGCTGGTTTGCTCTGTGCCAGCGGAGGCTCCTGCCTGGCGGCAGCGCTGCTCACAGCCCCTGCGAGACCCTCTTCCCTCTGTCCACCTCCCGCAAACCTCCGCAGCTCCTCTGACGGCCAAACCTCTTCAGACACCAGCTCTGCGCTGCTCGGGCTGTCCTGCCCTCAGTCGGCCCATGCGACCGCGCTGAGAAAGGGATTTTGTGAACGCAGAGGCACAGTGCGTGTGAAGCCCAGACCCACCCGTGCCCCGCTGCCCCTGCTGACCACGCGACACCCCCAGACCCCCTGCGCCCCGAGCGATGGGGCTGGCGGGGAGCAGCCCACGGCCGCTCTCGTGCTGCAAGCACTGGTGGCGACGTTTGGAGCTGGCTGGGAACGCGGCGCAGCACACCACCACCACGGCCACCTTATCTTCTCATCGGTACTTTTGAATGCGATAGGATTTTGCTTTCAATTTTCCTTGCTCGTTGAATACACCAAACCCTGTGAAGGTTTCACTCCCTCAGCATTCGGGGCTTGATCAGGACTTTTTCCGCCTCCTCCATGGGCCGGTGTCAGTGCCGCGCCAGCCGGGGCAGGTCGGGGGCGGCCGGGCGCGGCCCGGGGGAGGCGAGGCCCGCC
>VZSZ01006916.1:153183-173067 GCA_013398815.1 Ibidorhyncha struthersii | reverse complement strand
AGGAGGCACGCTACATTTGGTGTTGCTGGAAATTACTTTTTTTTTTTTTTTTGAGCTAACTGGATGAAACTGAGAGGCATTAAGTCTTCTTTGCTAGGCGTGTGCAGGAGCAGGAAAATGGCAAAAGCATCTCTTGGTACTGAAATGGCATTCATTAGCCACAGAATCTTCCTCCCCACATTGAAAAATCCCCTACATCTGTTGCGGTCGCTTGGCTCGGGGGCAGAGGTGGCGCAGCAGGGCTCCTCCTCGACTCGCACAGCCGGGGCAGGACAGTGCCTGCAGCCCGGGGGGACCACGCACCCCCCGGGGTCAGCGGGCTGCGTGAGAGCCGTGGCCCCTGGGGAGCTGCATTCCCGCCACCCTCCGATCCCCACCGCTCCAGCTGCACAAAACTCCCGGTCCCCCCCAACACCCCGGCTCCTCACAAGCGGGAGGCTTTTTCTGGACAGCTTTTGCCAACCATCTACTCCAGAGACTTTTTGTTGTTGTGGGCTTGTTTGGGTGTTTGGGGTTTTTTATTCCTTGAAATCAAGGAGAAAACACTTTCTGCAAATCTTCTGTATTTTCTGTCTGTGCTACACTGCCTGCCCACCCTGAACTCCGAGGGCCCTTTGGCCCAATTCTGTCTCTTGTGTGGTCCAGGAACGATGCTAGTGAACTGCAAAGGGCGCGGGATGCGGCTCCGCGGGCTCAGCTCCCCCCTGCACCACAGCGGTGCCAACGGGGAAATGGCTCTACCGTCCTGCTCCTACCGCAGCTCGTTTTAATTGGGAGTGACTCTGAACTGCCTTACTCTGCATTTTATCCCTTCAAATGAGTGATCCTTGATGTCGTGTCGATTAATTATTTGTGCAATGGGAGTGCTTTGCTGCCCCAGAAGATAACGGGGGCACTCGGGGGGTGGGGGTCCCTGCCCAGGGGACCCTGCAGTGCCCCATGGAGGTGGGAGCCTCAAGGTTACAGCTGGGCCAGCCCCAGCACCTCAGTCTTTACCACATCCCGGGGTTTGGTGGTGCCGAGAGGAACAGCGTGGGTTCGGATGCTCCAGGGACACAAACCAGCTGCCGAGCGCCCAGCGGAGCCCGGCCAGCGGCACGGGGCTGCTGCTCGCCCCATCCCTGGGGCCGTGCTCGGAAACGCTAGCTGCACTAAACAGTTGAAATGAGGCAGTAGGAAATTAAATATGCTTATTAGAGCTAAAAATAGCGGCTCTGTTCTTTGGTGATGCATGAAAAAAAGCCCCTCGTACCAGAAAAATACTTTGGGCCTCTGCCAGGCAACAGACGCAAGAAACCTTTTGCTGCCGCGCTGGGGGAGCTGGTGGCACTGCCGCGGGACCTCGGCGGGACTATTTTTAGCAGTGGATCAATGTAGGCTTTTCTGCCCGTGGAGGAAGAGGCAGGCTGTCCAGCCAGCATGGCAGGTGTGAAGAACCCTGCATTAAATATTAATCTGTGTTAAACAAAGAGCCGTTTCATCTCCGTCACGCGGGCGGCGCCGGTGGGAAACGTGTGGGCTTGGTGCGGGTCGCGTGTGGCACCTCGCTGGCCTGGCAGCAACGGGACACTGCTGTCTTTGGGGAGTTCCCCCTCCTCGAGCGAGCGACTGGGCCGAGTGCTGCGGTTGACCGCGCTGGCTGAGGGGTCCGTGGATTAGGGGACAGACACGGGCGGCGATGCCACATTCCTGGGCAGGGTGTCGGGTACCGCTTTGAACCTGCTGTTTGAGCTCAGTCCTCCTGACGTCAGCTCACCTCAGCAATGCCCTTTTCCTTGCACTGCCTGTACTGCCGACAAATACTACCATCCTCATACCTGATGTGGGGAAACTGAGGCAGGCAGGGATGGCACATCTCTTCCGTGCCCTCAGAGGAGCAGCAGAGCCACCGCTACCTCAGTTACCAACGCATCGCTCCTAAAGACTGGTGTCCTTCAGAGTAGCCACAAAGCTGCTCTTTTCCCAGAAGCTGCTTTCCTTCAGATGCAGCTTTGGATCCCGTCTCTGCCTGTGTCAGAGGGAGCTGAAACGTTGGCAGAGACAAAGCAGCTCCATCCCCCTGGGCAGAAGGTGCAATGCTGCACCCCTGTGGGAACTGACAGCCTCGGACATCAAACCTGGGATCTCTGGGTGGACGTGGGTGAGCTCTCTGTGATCCACAGCATCCCCACCTATGTCTCGTGTGGCCCAGTGCAGCAAGAGAGGGGGGAAAAGAGGGTCATGGGCAGGTGCTGTGTGAGACTTCTTTCTCAACCCCCTGGAAGTGGCGGTGGTGCCATTCCTGGTGACAAGGAATGGGGAGAGCTGAGATTTCTCCAGCTTGCAGGGTCCTGGAGTTGTATTTTTTAGATAACAAGCAGCCAGCATTGTCGCTTCTTGCAGGCAGGTTAATCCTCTAAACTTGAAATGCATTTCATCTGGAAGTAGGTATATTTGATCATACAAGGGGAAAAAAAAAATTAAATAGGAGCCCCATGCAAATAGGAAATTATGCAAATCACCTTATATATTAGACTGATAAAGTTTGTGGTTGCCATTTCAACTCGCGTTGCCTGAATGCAAATTCTAAAGTAATCTGCTAAATGTGAGCACGCCTGACATGCATGATAATATCGCCCGTTCCCTCGGTCCTCTGTGCCGTAGGGCCCAAGCACCGCTCCCCGCAGGAGCGTCTGGCGTTCTGCAGCGGCTGCTGAGGTTTATGAGTAGCCTCCGCACCCCCCGACATCTTTTCTGCTTGCAGAGCAAATTGTCATCTTGGAGACCACAAAGCCAAGCCTGGAAAGTAACTTCTTTCACTGCACAAAACAAACGGTGAAGCCATCGATGACAGCAGCTTTCCATTCGGATGTCTTCCTTTTCCCGTCCCAGCCCTGGGCTGATGGGGAGCACGGGGCACCCGCAGCCTCCGTCCATGGGGGTGCTGACTGCGCCTGGGGCAGCAGGGAAGCCACAGCAGCCCTCGTGCTCCGGGCGCCAACCGGTGTCTGAACAATACGGTGTTTAACCAGTACCCGCCCGGGCCTGGTTTGTACCAGCAAAGGGCTCTGGACGCTCTCCGGGGGCCCAGGGACCGGCCGGTGGGCAGCGGGGCACGGCGAGCCTCCCACAGACCCTCCAACCCCCCCGGCAGGACGCAGCTCTCGGAGCTCTCTGGTCACCTTAGGGCAGCGCGTGGCCTCTCTCCTCTGCGAGAGGTAAGAAACGAGGAGCTTCACTTCCAGAAATAATCGCCCGTGAGCAATACGAAGGATCTTGACTGGAGAGCACTGCTGCTTCCCTCTGTGCTGGGTGGAGCAAAAATCTCCATTAGCTGCTGTTAGTTTGGTTCCCTCCGACATTATAGACATTATAACAACATTATACATATTATAGCAATATTATACACCCCTTCAGACATTTCCGTAGCTGTCCCCCTGCCCTCTGCCTGGGAGGGGAGAGCTGCTCAGCACCGGTGGGGGAGTTTGCACACTGGTTTGCGGGGACCATCGGCTGCTCGACAGCAGCCCTGAGATTGCCTCGCGTTGGCTTTATGGAAATTTGTCCTCTGAGCTCCCTTTTGCACTGGTGGTTTTTCAGGAAGATTGTTCACGTGGCTGCAGCAGAGCTGCCAGAATAACTCTGCATGCGCGCCAGCCGGGGGACTTTCAGCGCTGAATTAGCGAAGACTCCAGGATGCGGGCAGGCGGGCCCGGAATTAATAGGGGCGGCCACACAAGTGTCCTCTCGTTATTAAACTGAATGAGTCATTTTTGCAATAAACTACAATATGTGCTAGAAAAAGGGTTTCCTGGGTAATAAGAACTCAGCAGATGTAACAAAATGAGAACTTGACCAAGTTCTGGAGCAGCGTCCAAGACTGCATCTGTCACCCGCAAAGAGGCTCGAGCTCCCTGGTGCAGGGCAGCGTTTGATGCTGTAGGTGCTTCCCCGTGAACCAGCAATTTCCTGAACCAGGGAAGAGGTTCGAGCCTGACTCCTCTTGCGCTGATTTAATGCTATTGTGACTTCGCCATCGTGCAGGGTAATTTATGCTTTCTGGGAAAAGAATATATATGCATTTAATGAGAGAGTTTTCAACCTTACAGCTACCAGATTGAAACAGTCACCCCGTGTCTTTCCCAGGTGTTTCTCGTGCGTACCTGTAATGCATTAGCCCGTTCCCTGCGGTGTTCACATTTAAACAAGGACTCGCCCTTGCGTTCCATCTCCTGCGCTGACATCTCGCTGGAGCCATCCTGCTGCACCTCTGCTCTTCCATCTGTAGAAAGGAACCTTCACCAGTCACCGTGTCAATTTTTTAAGATCTAAATCTGAAGAATAAGAAATATCCTTGAATGACTGGCTCTGCCGCTTCCTCCTGCCTTTGTGTTATTAAATAAGTCACGGAGGGAAATATCAGCCTCAGGTTTTACTGCTGCCCAGTTCTTGTTTGGGTGGGTGTGTTTTCAGAAGTATTCTTCTTTTGGTTTTCCCCTCACTGCCATTGTGAAAATAGCAAGTGCCTGAGAGAGGAAAACTCAGCGTGCTCCCGGTGTTTGGCTCTGTTGTTTAGCTTGCCTTTTCATCTCTTTGCGGAGTGCGCACGCGGAGGGGCTCTTGATTTCCCTCCCATTAATGTCTGACAGCTCTTCACTGGGACTGTACCCTTCTGCGTTACGCTCGCAGGGTCTCATTTCCGAACTGGAAACGGTTGAAGGCGTCCGCCTGCGCTGCTGACGGACAACGAGCTGATGCAGCGCGGGGCTCGAGGAGCAGGGACGGGCACGCCAAGAGCGGGTAACAGCCGCAGAGCGCCCGCAGCAGCCCTGACCTGATGCCCAGGCACAGATGCAGAAGTGGGTGACGTTGCCGCCCCACACAGCTCGTGCTCACTGCTACTGCTGTTGTTTATCGGCAGTGTTCGGGTGCGAGGCTGAGCTGGCAGTGGCAGCGGGCTCCTCGCAGCCTGGCACAGCTCGGCGATGTCCCCTCTGCCAGGAGGGGACGCTGCGGGGGACAGAGCCGGTGGCTTGGTGGTCCTCATCATGTCACTCCCAGCAGCGTGTGCTGCAGATGTGGGGTTGCTGCCCATAAAAACGTCCATTTTCAAACACAAACTGCTGAGCCGCTGCTTTTTGATAGGGTCCACTTGAGCTCATCCCCAGGGGAAGCAGCGTCTCTGGTTAATGGATGAGAGGTTTGACGAGAGCACAACCAATTTGTGAGGAGCAGAGCAAGAGGCCACGGTGTTAGAAAGCATCTGTCCATTACTGTGCATCCATCGCACCGTGGCTTCCTGCGGGCGAAGATGCGTCCCACCCCCGGCAGCACCTGGGATGCAGGCGGTGCCGGGGGGGCTGTGGCTGGACCCCCGAGCTGCGCCTGGGGCTGGTGGGACCCAGCTCCCGCCTCAGCCCGTGGTCCGGCCGGCATGCAGCCCCCTCCCCACTCTCGGGGCATCCAGGTGACCCAGGCACGAGGACACGGGGACCCCGGCCATCGGCAGTGGGGGAACAGGCACTGGGACAGCAGCAGCATGTGGGTGGGACAGCCACCCTGAACTGGGCTGGGGGCATCGCTCCGAGGTCAGCTGAAAAACGAGGGCTGCAGATAATCTATATTGGCAATTTCAGAATAAATTGCTGCTAGAATCCTTCCCTGCGAAAGCCAGAGCCTGTGAACGTCAGAGGTTTCTGAAAGTCAATAACCAGAGACACATCTGCTCTAGGCCTTCCCTGGAAACGGGGGGGGAGGGAGAGAAATGTCAGATGAGCAGCTCTGATCTCGCTTGCCCACGCGTGTGCCGAGCTAAGCTCTGATTGCCTCTCGTCTGCGGGAGCCCGCGCCGGCAGGCTGCAGGACAGCCGGAGCTGGCAGAGGGCTCTGTGAAAAATGAAAAAAACCCACCCTGCCTGCGAGAACCTGCTTCTTGCTTTGTGCTTTCTTGAAATGCTGAGTGCGAGGGGGGAGAGTTGAACCTCTTCTCCCTGAGCAGGAGCCTCCAAACGGCCAGTCTGGCTGCAGGTGAAACACCGGCAATGTTGCTCTGCCCATTCCCACCTTGGCTTACGCTGCGGCATGTGCAGTGCTGGGGACGGCGCACAGCTCCTTCCCGTGCCGGCCGGGACGCTGGCGGGGCGAGCCAGGGCACGGGGGAGCTGGGGCACCCGGGTGCCACCACCTCGCTGCCCACCGGTTGCGCCCGAGCCCGGTTATGCTGAGAAAGCACTCGAAGAGAGTAAACATATAATTACTAAATGTTATCGGAGCATTATATCTGTGAGCGGCACATAGCAGAAATTGTGCTTATTAGCAGCCTCCAGGACTCTGCGCAAGACGGTTTAATCGGGTATGAAATCACATTGATCTCATGGCCGCCTTCCATAAGTTATTTGTAAGTGAAGTCCTAATACAGACCGGGGCTCTTATTATTCCTCCTGACTTGCCTCATTGCCCGTGGCCTTTAAAATGTTCCTTTCCCATCTTCTTCCTCTTCCATTCCCCCTTTGCCAGCTCAGAAATAACCAAAGCGGGACCTGTGCCCTCAGTGACTTCTGCTCCTCTCTCAGAGCCGCATTAGCGCTGGCTGACGTCTGTCGTGTTGCTCGGGAAAGCAGGAACCCGAGGCTCCTGGGATAAGGGATTTGTGGAGGCAAGGGAGGGCAGGGAGCCTGGCATGAGAAATGGGTCAGAAATGTCCCATGTTGGCTTTAGCCTCTCCGGCCGGAGTCTTTGGGAAACGCTTCCTCAGTCCCGCAGCACTGCAGCTCTTCCCCACCCGCCCCTTCCCCGTCGGGATGCTGCTGCGGAACACCCGGAGAATCCTTCCAGGCAGAAGTAAAGCTTCTTGATATTCTTTCAGAGTCTCTCTGTTTTGGAAGACTTTTGTTGCAGGACATGTGTGTGGTGTATATTTGTGTACAGATGTTAATGTTGCTCGTCAATGGGTATATAAATCGGACCAGCAGCGATCCATCCCTTGCCACGGCTGCACTGGCCGGGGGTTCTCCATCCCACCCCGGGCTGGGACTCGAATGCGAGCGTTCCCGCGTACGGTGCGAGGGGTGGGCACAGGCCAGCAGAGGACGTGCTTTGGGCAGCTACGAGGAGTTAGGCTGGAAGGCACGCTAAAAGTGTTGGAGGTTATTTATTCTCAGCATTTTTGCAAGTCTTGGCTTTGAGAGGGGGCTGCAAATTTTGAGGCAGTTCGCTGGCTCCCGGCTGGGGGTCTGCTGACCCTCCTCTGCTGACCCTCCTCTGCTGACCCTCCTCTGCTGACCCTCCTCTGCCCCTTGTCCCCAGCCCCCAGCAACTCTGCACCTCAACAGCACGTCACAGATGAGAGGAAACCCCCTTGCGGCACACTCGTCCTTGGTTTAAGTAGCCACTAGTGAATTAACCCGGAACTTTTGGCCATAGTATAATTTTCCCAGCTTCGGGAAGGGAGGAGTTCAGCACAACAGCAGCCGGTCCCGAGAGGCTGCCGGAGGATGGATGCTGCCGAGCACTGCCTCGCTGTTTTCTTTCTGCCCCATTGATCCCCATTAGGAAAGCCCTCGGTGCGGTGCTGCCCGCTGAGAGAAACCCTTCTCAGCACATTAACATAACAGCAAAGTTGGCACACAAATACCACCAACAGCCAAGAAAGGCAGAGCCGGGGGGAGCTGCTTGAGGGTTTTTGCTCTTGCTGGCAGACTTAGTGCGGAGAGCTCAGAAACACAGAGGGTAGGGATGCGGCAGGGGCCCAATTTCTGGAGGCAGAGGACGCTCTGGGAATGTGTGAGTGGATAATCTGGATAATGTGGCGCCGGGACCTGAGAGTCACGCACGGCAGCGGCCTTGGAAAGGCGGGACTCCCGGCTTCGCCCGGGCTGTGCCAGGGATTCACCGCTGAGCCAGACCCCGCGCCGCACCTTGCCGACGGCTGCACGCCGTGCCAGGGGGAGATGCCGCAGAAGGACCCCGGGCTCTTGCAGGGCTGGATCCAGCCTCTTCCCAGCACCATTCCCCCTCCTGGGACAGCGGTTTCCCGAGGGCTCGTGTAGGGGAGGCTTCGGAAAACTGATGTCTGGAAGGGCCTGGAGGAAAGTCTAGATCTTGTAGGCTTGGTTTGTAAAGCCCCAGATATGACATTTTCAGAAGAGATACAAATGTACACCTCTGACAAGTCTGGGATTACAGTGCCTTTGCTGCTGGGAGGAGAGGTCTGAATCCCAAATTTAGTTCTCGTGGAGATGCAGTGAGGTGGGTTTTAAAGACGTATTTAAAGTCAGGCCACATATATCATTAAGGATGTGGGATTTTAAGAGGCTTTATTATTAATTAACATTTATATTACAGTAACGCCTAGGGAGCCCTAAACGGAATCGGGGTCCCATTACGCTAGGGCTGAGCAAACACGCCGTGCAGTGCCGTCCCCGCACACCGGAGGGACTGAACAGGCAAAGGAGGCGAACCGAGCCGCAGACCAGCAACGCCAGCGGGTGCGGGGCAAGTCCGCAGCAGCTGTCCCTAGGGAAACACTGCCGTGCCCTCGTTGTTTCCTCTGCTAATGCTTCTGCGTTGATCGCCCTGTGGAAGCATCAGCCCCTCTGCAGAGCTGTCCTCCTCCTGCTGAGCTGCCCCGTGGCGTGTGGTCACACGTGGCGCTGTGGCGCCAGCGCTGGCTGTCCCAGGCTGGGTGCCCCGTGGCAGGACATGGGCCTGTGACCTTCTTAACCATCGGTGTGACTGGCACTTGGCAGTGGGAGAGCCCTGCGGCCCATGGGGACGAATGCCGCTGAAACATAGGGTTACCTCTGCAGGCACCAGCTGCTCAGCCCCTCCTTCTGATAAAAAAAAACAAACAGCAAAGCATGGAAACTACTGGCAGCTGTCCTGCAAAGAAAATATACCTCTGTGTCTGCATTGCAACAGAGGCTGAAACGTGAGCCGTTCCTATCCCGGGTGTTATTCTATCTGCTTGTGTTTCTGCGTAAACCAAGACTTAGCGTATTTCCCTTTCTCTTCAGTGATAGATCCAACACATTTTGCAAGCTGTCTGCAGGAGCATCTTCTGTTTCTCAGATGAAGTAAGATGGAGTGCAGCATCCTCCCCGTGCTGCTACAGCGAGTTAGGCACAGGGCAAGGAGCGCGGAGCCGTTGCTGCCGGTGCTGCAGGGTTTGCTCCTCCTCTCCAGAGGTGCGGAGTTCTCCGTGATGGTACCGAGTTCCTACAGCAGCCAGCGTTTCTTATGTTCAGATAATACCCAATAAAGCTGTTTTCTACTGACTTCTCCACACCCTGTGATGCAGCATAACTTCTAATTTTTGCATCCTCGGTAACTGACTGTGCACTCTGTCTGTGTTGTTACCGGAAGACGTGTGGCAGACGAAGCACTTTGCCTGTGTTCCCCAGATTCAGCTCTTTGCGGTGCTCATTCCAGCGCCGGCAGTATTTCAGCAGGTGAGCTGCGTGCTTCAGCAGGTTCCTTTTCTAGAAACTTTTGTGCTCTGTGATCCCCGCTCAGCGCTCACGGAACGCCCAGCAAAGCCCGTCACCGGGGCTGGCGGTTGCTGCGAGAGCTGCTGGGGCAGCGCGGTGGGTGGGATGCGGGAGGATGCTGCCGGCGGCACGGCACAGCCGGGCTCCTCCGCACGACCTTCCGCCGGGCACTCGGCAGTCCAGGCCCCGGCTCGGACCTCCGTTTCTGTGAATTTTGCTCCTGCGGAGCAAGGTCCAAAGCAGAACAGACCTGCGCACCGGGCGAAAGCTGTTTGCTCCCGCGAGCAGGGCTGGCGGCGCTCTGCCCGTAGCAGGGTACCAGCTGGCTGCGGCTTTGAGTTAATTACTTCCTTTTGAATGTTTGTGTGTTTGGTGTAGTGCTGTTAGGTGTACTATGCTGTAGTGCGATTAATCAAGTGTCAGGATGCTAACAGCCCTTGTACAGGCATCTTTTATTAACTGCTATTTAAATTGCCATCGCTTTGCACGTTCCAGTGGGTTCGGCCGAGCCCCACTCCCCGAGCGGCGCGGGGGGGCTGAGCGAGCCAACCCTGCATGGGAATGCTGCAGAGGGAGGCGTTGTTTCTCCTAGTTTAAATGCAGGAAGAGATGCTCCGAGGCTTCAGACAGTAATGTAAAATAACAAATGAGTTTCCATGAGGGAGAAATAAACCAAAACTAACCGTCTCGCAGGCGCAGCGTGGCTCAGCTCGCCCCGGCTGCTCCGCAGGCGGCAGCGGTGCAGGTCCCCCGGTCCGGGGCTGGACATGGGGGAGCGACCTGCTCCTCAGTGGGGCGAATGCGGGGTGCCGGGGCCATGTGCTGGGCCAGCGGGCTGACGGACGGACGGCGAGCACAGCCCAAACCAAGAGCGTTTCCAGATGTGTCCCAGATGAAATCCAGGCTGGGTCCTTACCCCAGGGAGCACCCGTCTGCAGATGATGAATGGTACAAAGCCCTGAAAGGTTGCCTCAGCTGTTAATTGCTGAAAAACACCTTTGGATAGAATATTTATAAGGAAAAAAGTTAATGAGTGCTCATCCCAGCTAGAAAGTGCCCCAGCATGGTGCTGCACCGGCCCTGGGGGGTTGACAGGACCCTCCCTTGTGTAAAGACCGTGGGCCCCAGCACACGCTGCAGGATGTTTTCTCATCATAAGCCTCTCGATTAAAGAGGAGGAAAAATCATTGTGATTGCAATGTCCAGTCGTCAAATATGGTCAGCCCGGAAATCAATCCAATAAAAATGGAGAGCAGGGTGCTGGCGGCGGGGGGCGGCAGAGGCAGGAAAAAGATTTTGCTTGGAGACTTCAATTAAAATGCCATAAGAGGTTTTCAGGACACGCAGCAGCTCTTCCTACTTTGATGAAGAGATAAAAGCATCTCAGTAAATGCTGACACACTCTGGAAACATTTTGCTGCTCCCAGGGCGGCTGGGAGATGCTGTTTGCAGAGCCCTCCCGGGGCGCAGAGGGGTCTGGGGCTAGTTCCGCTGGTGGTCAGCGTTTCGGCACAGATCTCCAGGGAGGCGAAGCCACAGCATCCCTGCGACCTGCAGCATCCCGCAACCCGCAGCATCCCTGTGACCCACAGCATCCCTGCGACCCACTGCCCCTGCCAGGGAAGGAACGGTGGGAGTTACGGGACGCGGAGCCTGGCAGGCTGGGGGCAGTTTGGAACTGGAAAAATACGGAGAAAAAGCCAGACAGTCTGGCAGCGTCTCCAGATGGTCCTGTTTAAAGTGAGCTGGAGCCTGGTTCGGATTGCTGCGTGCTTAAGTGAGCAGCACCCTCGCTAGCTGGCAAAACCAAAGCAACGATTTAGTCCGTTATTCAGAAGAAGCCAACCAGGGTGTTCTCTGGAAAAAGCAATTGGTGAACACCAGAAACCTTAATGCGACTAAGTCTGTTTACTCATTAAGCTCAGCTCTGTTCCTCACTAAGATTATACAGCCTGAGAGCTCTGGTGCTTAACTGGAGAAGCTGTTGATATATCAAATTACCTTTAGAAATATCACTGGAAAATACGAGCATGTTTTCTTGGCAGTACTTGAGCAAGTGTACTTGTCCACACTCGAACTGTTGCTATCCAGCTCCCAGAACTAGAAAAATGATCTTAAATATTTCTAACACCTCCTCCATATAAAGCAGGTTTACAGTGATTTAAAAGTTATAATAAATGGGGGGGGGTTATATGCCTGAGGTGTTTGGGGGGGGTTATATGCCTGAGGTGTTTCATCCCTGACACATGGTGAAGGGAGGCAGTTGGGACACAGGAGAAATACAGCCTGGGAGCAACGGCAAGAAGAGGTGCCATGCAGCAATATATTGCTAAAAACCTGACTAGATTTAGATATTCAAATTAAAAATAAGCTGAAAAAGAGAAGAGACCATGTTCGCTATCTGAAGAAGTAACTAACAGCAATATTCCAGGGCCCCATTCAGCGAGGCAACACTCTACAAAACAGAGAAACATTTTTGCCCCCCAGATTACTCAGTAAAGTAACAATGTACAGATTTGAATAACCTGTAAATACCGCGTCTATCCTGCAGGCGCTTACTTAAGCTGATAAAATCCTCTGTTCTGGGTAACAAGCTGGCAATTGCTGTGTGAAAGCAAACAGAACTCGCTCTGTTGTGCATCATTCAGAAAGAAATGACAAATCAGGAGACGATAAATACATACGCTAGCTGCCGCACTTCAAACTCTGCCTCTTAAAGCTATGATTTTCATCTAGGTGTAGAAATTGTCTAATGAAGCATGCCTAATTTTGGAACAGGTTATTTTTAGTATCTCTCCTGACGAGGGCTGGCTGTCCGCAGCGCAGCCGCTCGGCCGTGCAGGGGGCTCTGGCCTTTTAGCGGGTTTAGTGGCAGGGCTCTTCCCTCCGCTTGAGTCCCTCCTGTTCTGTGGTTGAGGCCCTGCCACGAAAGTCTCCTCTGAGCAAAGCCAGGCGCCGCCTAATCTCTGTCTGAGACCAAATTATGCTCCATGAGCCAACTCTGCTGCTCCTGAGGCAAGTGGTGGAAGGAGCGTGCCCAATCTAGCTTGGAAAAAATTAATTTTGCCCACGTATAAGAAAGTCTCTTTGTGAGGCAATGCCCTCCCAAAGCACGAAGGACACAAGCTCTGCGACCACCACGTGCATGATTCTGCTCTTGCTGAAATCCCAGGGAGCGGCATTCTCGGAGCAGACGGAGGTCTTCCTTCAGCCATCTGAGAAGAAACGTGAATGTCATGAAAGTGAGGCAAAAGGAGGTTGTGTGACCAGACCAAGATGTCCTCTGCAATACGATGCTGGTCCCTGCTGTTGCGTTAGGCACCCGACTGTTTCCTCCTACCTTCATCTGTCAGGGAGACGTGACTCCAGCCCGGCCCAGCAGCCTCCCATGTCAATGGGCTTCACAGCCCCCTCCCAGTCAAGCCGCTGGAAAGACCCGGACCGTGGCCTGACTCGATCCGGGCAGGACGTGCTCCTCGGCCCACGCCACGACCTGTTGCTCTGGGAAGACCCGCGATGGTGCCGGGCGTCCTCGCCCACAAGGGAGAGAAAATACTGCAGCAGAAGATGGTCTTGCACTCCACATTGGCTTTGCTGCCCTTGAGCACGTGCCTTGTGCCGTTGGTCTGAAAAGTGTTATTTTTGGAGAAATGGCTTAGAAATTGCTATGTTGGACACAATTGTGCTGTTATCTTTCCAGAGAAAGAAGTTTCTCTTCTGTGAGCAAAACACATCTATTCAACAAACTGTGCAGAGTTTAAGCTGTAACAAAAGACTAGTGGAAAAACCTGTAATTTGCCTTCATCTAATCAAGAAAACAGGATAGAGTTAGCGCAATATATTTTTTTTTTACCCATTGCCAGTTAGAAAAAAATTGAGCTTTTTCTGTATTGTTTTGACCTGAAAATAGGATGCAGAACCCTTCTGCAAATACTTTACCATTAACAATCAGCTTCTGCATCTAACTGTACTCTGGATAAGCTGAGGTTTGCGTGTAAGCTGAAGGTCTTGCATCTTATACTGTGTGCGATATCAGTCACGCCTTCTCGGAGAAAAGCTCTGGATTGAATTAGAAAAGAGGCAGAGAAGGGCAAAAACAGAGATAAGATTTATGGGAAGACTTCTGTATGAAGAGGTCCTAACTAGATTATGACTGTTCAGCTGGAAGAGGAGATGCTGGGCAAGGGAGATATAATAGAAATGTGCAAGAAGCTTCAATGTTCACAAATTCCAATTCGGAAAACCACAATTTGGTATGGTCATCCCTAACCCAAGCTAATTCCAATATGCAGTGTTCTAATTACAACAGGAAGAAACTTTCTGGAAGTTTGGACTGGCCGAGGAGCTGATGCTTATAAGCTTGTTTTGCTTTTTGGAATAATTTGATTTTGTAAATGCCTTTCACAACAACTGAAAGTAAACCGGAGGACCACTGAAGAACTCTCTTCCCAGCTCTGTCACTGCGCAGAACAGCTGGACTCCTTTCCTTGGGACAACCTGCTTCTAGACTGTGGCTCGCGTCACCTCTGGCAAACTTCTGTGTAAGTTTACTGTCACTGCTGGCTAACGAGCCCGCTCCGGATATAATGTGATTTTTATATTCTTTTCTTGTGTGGTCCCTTGGCAAAAAGATCCACCCGAGTCCCGGAATTCCTGTAAGAGCCAACGCTGATGGATGAGCTCCAAGGCTGCATTTCCCGAGCAGATGCCTGCGGTTGCAAGGACGGCCTCGCGCGGAGGACGCAGCACTGCTGCGAGCTTTCAAAGGGAGGGCTAATTCGCGCTGCTGCTGCCCGTGATGCTGTGTGAGCACCGCGCAGTTCCTGCTCTTCCCCCTCCTTTCCACTTAGAGGGATGACTAGAAAATGTTAACCGCCAGCCCACTGCTGGGTCTGCTCAGGGACAATTTGTCCTTCCCATTTCTTGTCCTGGTTTTCATTCTCCCCTCCCGAGTGCAGAGGCACAGAAATCAATCAGGGTCCCAGGGCTTCGGCAAGCAATCGTCCGTCAGAGAAAGCAATTTCCCAACACGCAGAGCGTAGGGTAATTCAAAGAAAGCGAGACCATGAGCTGTGTTGTTAGGTGAGGGTCGTTTCCAAGTATATTCCTGTTTCCTACTTCTTTTGCGCCCTGGTCTGGTAAGAACAGTATTATGTGCTTTGCAGAAAGAGCCCGGCACGGTAAGTGAGGTGGCAAACCAACTCCTGCTTCTTATCAGAGCACTCAATCACTGTCGGAAAGTCATCCACTAAACTGGCAGCTCTGGCACCGCTTTTTCCTGGTAAATTGCTAAAGAAGTTCAGGAGAGGAAAGTGATATTTCTTCTTACTGCCTGTAATTAATGTTTTAGGTGCAGCACGAAGCCCCCTGCCCGGGCCGGTGTGGCTGTCCTCGTCCCGCAAGGCCGGAGAGCCGGCGGGAGGGGGCCGATGCCGGCTGCTGGGAAGCAAAGGCTGAGGGATGCACAGACGGCCCCGCGCTGCCCCCGCTGCTCCCCCAGCCCGTCCCTCTGCTCCCGGCAAAGGGCCAGTAAGTCCGCGGGAAGGGCCAGCGGATGAACAAATGCTCGTGCAGAGAAAGAGGAATGATCTGCAGAGGTTAGAAAGCCCGGGATGGTTCCTGGGCTGGGCGAGGACATCGTCTGTCAGGTTCGTGTGGGATAGTGCGTGCAGGGCAAACCTGGGGCAAACGAGTCACCCCTGGAGACATAACGACCGGTCTCTTCAGCTGCAGAATTACACGAGCACAGGCAGTGTCCCAAGAGGGTCTTCGTATTTAAATATGTATGTATGAATATGTATGATATGTATGTATGAAGATAAAGTGGCAAATTTTATTTCCTTTTGGTATAAAGTATGTATCTTCAGCGGGTACTTCCATTTATCAGAAATATCAACAAAATTTCTTTTAGTTTTTTCATGGAAAGAATTAGTTATTAGATCAAAGTTGCATGAAGTATGCACCGAAAGCAGTCATTTGGTAACAACAAAGAATCAGCTTCCCAAATGAGAAATCTCCCTCTTGTGTCATAAAAAAGACATTTCTGTATTACCTTTGGAGAAGTGATGGCTGTTAAATCTTACGCGATGTAACATAAGCCTTTCTGAAGTGCTGAGAAAGCCAATTCAGATGGAGCTGGAGTGCCAAGGAATAAAAGGCGAACATTTAGCGATTGAAAATGCAAATTGCCTGATTGGAAAAAGGGTTTTCCAAACATCCTTTGAACAGGAGCTGCTTCTCCGCTGCTCTAATACGCTCGCCCCAGCACTTCGCATCCTTCGTTGGAAGGCGGAACACGCGAGAGACGTGAGCAGCGGTAGCCTGGCTTCGCAGGCAGGGAAACCTTGGCCAAGGGTCTTTTTCCCACTGAGTCGAGCATCTTTCCTGCAAGGTCGTACCAGAGGCTGTACCAGCAGCAAGATCTCCTGCACGGGTTTTATAATGATGTTTGTGCTAATGAGAGGTGGCTGCAGCTGCAGCCCCTGTGGCCCAGGCAAGGGCCGGGCATCGGCAGCATCGCTGCAGCGCGGTGTGGAGCGTGCAACCCGCAGCCCTGCAGTCCCAGCCTGACTGCGGACAGCCGGTCCCTGTGCAGCGGGGATGCCGGGCTGGCAGCACCCGGGCTGAGAACTCCTCCGTGACGAGCTGCTGAGCAGCCGCCAGACACAACCAGGAACCCAGGGCTGGACCCACGGCTCCCGCGGCCCCTCGCTCCTCCCTGGTCAGAGGCCTTTCTGGTGCCGAGGAAGGGCTCGTGCCGGTAGCTCAGGTACCGCAGTGCTCCCGAGAGAGTATTTACTCAAGGGATAATGCTGAAAGGATTTTCCCCTTTTTGTGCACTTTGAGGCTTTGTTTGCTTATATACCATATATTTTTATGAAACGCTTCATTCCTGTTTCCCTTAGGTATAATTGGATTTTTCTCAATAAGCAACAAAATAAAAAAGGAGTTTATAGCATCTCTTCACTTGTTTAAAAGCAAACAATGCCCCAAGCCTTAAAATCAAAGGTGCATTTTTTTAAAGCAAAGCAAGGCAGTAACTCCTACTTTAAAAAGCCCTACAAGTTTTATGAAGCTATTTTACATGGCTCCAGAGTTTCAGGAGAGAAGAAAAAAACACTCTGTCAAAAAGAGAATATATTTTTATAGCAGCAAAATTTCTAGAATGAGACTATAGATCTTCTGCTAATATGGGGAGCCTTCAGAAATACCCACCCACATGCCAGCACAAACAACACGCAGCTATAGAGATGGATGTCATACAGTATTTAAAAAGAAAAAGTATATAACTCCCAGGGAGGCAGAGCTGGCTCTTTTCCCAGATGGATTCTTGTTCCGACAGCGTCACAAACATGACAGATGTGCTTCTTTCTAATTGTTTGTATTTGCCGTTTAGCTCTCTCTCCTGTGATGCTTCAGGAGAAATCTCCTCTCTCCTACCACTGTGTTCCCTCCTTTTTGGTGTTTGAAGCTTTTTGGGTTGTTGATGTTCTCCCGCGCGGCAGGAGCCAGCACCGTGCTGGCTGAGGGNTCCCGCGGGACCCCCGGCCCAGCCAGCCTGCAGCCCCCCCGCACACTCTTTAGAGCTGCTCGCTCTTATCTTGGGCTCGTGTCACACGCTATAAACAGACGCAGGCAAAGCAGAACCACCTGCACATACTTGTGCTTATCCTGACGTATGGGCAGTACTGTAGTGATTTGTATCTGCCCCCACCCTGGCACTTCGCTGCGCTTTCCTCACATCAGAAATCCCCACTGCACGCTCTCGCGGGCAGGTAGCTCATTCTTCTGCCCGTATCTGACACACCTGGCACTCAGCTGCTCGCTAAAAATAATAAACAAAAGGAAGGTGGCCAAACAGCCCAGGGAGAGATGTCTTCCAGACCTGAAAAGCCGCCTCCTCCTCCCGTGCAGCTGATTTATGTCCCCGCAAATGCAGTCCAGCGGGCAACGGAATATATTTTTTCCGGAGGCACATATGGGCTCTGCTAAGAAATGTTTTTTTCCTCTCATCTGTACTAATTTCCTAGGTTTCAAGGCTGCAGTTGTTGGGTTTGCCCTCCCCGGGACCACCTAGGAGGTTCAGGACTCTCCCTTCGCTCTTCAGCTGCGCTGCGTTCGCCGAATGCCCTCACCAAGCCCCAGAACAGAGACGCTTTTGGTGCCAGATGTTCCCTGATGTAACTCATGCATCTGTGCCCTTTACGTGCGCAATCCATCGCCAGCCACCAGCCTCATGCAAAGCTCTTTCCGCACAAAGCTCTCCTTTCTCCGGTGGTTCCAGGAGTGGGATTGGGCCGCGAGAGGAATGTCGGCGGCAGCCGCAGCGATGACCATCCCGCGGGCGCTGTCACGCAGAGCCTGCGCCCACCCGGGAATACAAACCCTTCCTCGCTCTTTGCAGGTGCAAACGCGAATAACGTTTTAGTTATATGCCGCGGTACGCGGAGAAACGGTTCCAGTGCGGCGCTGCTCGAGAAACCGGCGCTGCCGCTCAGCCCCGCGGAGGCGCTCCCGCCGTGCAGCGGCGGCGGCGGACACCGGGGGGAGCTGCAGCCCCGCGGACGAGGCCCCGGCGCCAGAACCCACGCGTGTGTGCCGGGCACCGGGGCTCCCGGGCAGCCGCTGCCCCTCGCCCGCGCTGCGGAGCGCCCCGGGCTCGCCCCGGCTTTGGGAAGCCTCGGAAGCGTTCAATTCTCAAAGCCAACGCGAAGGCGCGGGTGGCCGGGAAAGCCCACATCAGAACGGGTGTTCCTTGCGGTCGTGTGCGAGCGTGAATCACGACACCCCCCNTCCCTAAAGCCGTTTTTTTTCCAGGGAGATGAGATGCTGTGCCAGCTTCCAGCCTGGGTCTCCCTGGCAGGCCCCGTGTCCTGCACCCGCAGGATGTGGTGAGTTAAGTCAGCGTTTGTTTTGCCCGACTTCCTTCATTTGTGGCACCCCACCAGCCCCCTTCCCCTTTTCCCCAGCCGCAGGCAGCCTGCCACCCTCCTGCAGGCCACGGGTCTCCCTCTGCCAGCGGCCACCTCCTCCCACGAGGCTGCCTGGCCTCCTCGGAGCATCCCCCTCCTCTTACACCCGCTCCAGCCCACCCTTGCTCTTCCAGGGGCTTCCCCCAGCACCGTCGCTTCTCTAGTCAGGGTGGAAAATGATGCATAGAAGCACAGAAAAGCCTGTGAGGAGGAACCTTGATACGAGCTGCGACCGTGATACATGTACGTAATGAAAGGGCATTTGCCCTTAAACCATGTTCCAAGGATAAAAGAGCCAACAGGTAAAAAGCAGAGCGCCAGGAGAAGCACAGGGTAAGAGAAAGGTAATCACGATTAGAGGTCTTAACGTACCAGCTGACTGGCAGCGCCACAGGGGCACAGCTTGGGAGAGGTAACCCACGTGCTTTTTCCCCCGGGCTCTGGGATTGCTGGACCAGAGGCACAGCAAGAGTTCCAGTACTTATCAAAGCTGGGAAATAATGCTCAGACAACCCTGTCTAGACAAAACCATCTTCTGAACATACTAGACAGGAGACTGCAATGGTTAGAGGTGAGGTTTATTGCTGGCGTTGTCAGCGTGTAAAGTTCTGTCACTACGTGACACTCCTTTTTGCAGTGGATTTGGAAATTTCTGCTTCAGAAGCTGCTGGTTTCGTAGCCCACGTCACCACAGGCCCCGTGCTGCAGCAGCGTGCGCACCGAGTGCTCCCCCGCAGTCAGACTCCCAACAGTGGGAAAGGCCATTAAAAAACTGTTTCCAGCTCTTCAGAACTGAGCGCATTAGCAATGCTGAGCACACCTCATAGGAGGGTCAGACGGGACGATTTGCCGTGTTCTCCACGGCAAGGGTTAGTTCCCGTTTCAGCTGCCACGCTGGCTTAGCAGACTGCTGGGTAAGCAGCTCCGACAGCGAAAAAACCTGCTGCCCTCAACAGTGTCAGCGGCCCCGCGCCGGCTGAGGCACCAGCGGGTGACATTCCCTCCAGCAACGGCCTCCAGCGTATTCCGGGCTCTTTGCTCAGCTGACAGCAGGTAAATAAATCTAAACACGCTGAGCCTTCCACAGCACCTCTGCGCAGTGTCTGCTCGTGCCGCCGCGGCGCTTGTGGAAGTTGTGACACAGTCGGTGATGCGCCCGCACCGCGGGCCGGCCCAGGTGAGTCACACCGCACAACACTACGTGTTACAGTGCTCCTTCACAAATAAAACCCGGGTATTGCGACACACCCGGAGGCACGCCATCAGTCTCGAGAGAGGGGCCAAGCGCAGGCCGGGGCGTCGTGAGGGGAACAGGCCCGGGGAGGCGCTGTGAGGGGCGAAGGCCTGCCCCGGGCCGGGCGCTGTGAGGGGCGAAGGCCTGCCCCGGGCCGGGCGCTGTGAGGGGCGAAGGCCTGCCCCGGGCCGCCCCTCTCTCAGCTCCGGAC
>VZSZ01006916.1:128484-152508 GCA_013398815.1 Ibidorhyncha struthersii | reverse complement strand
TAGCGCGGGGATTGGTTTAATTTTCCTTCAAGCAGCGGCAGTTGCCGCACGGTGGTTGTTGAAGGACTTTGGCAATGTTTTGAACGCGAATTTTATGTATTTGCTCCATCCAAATGTCTGGAGAAATAACGGGGTGGGAGGGTTTGGGGGGCGGGCGTCCTCTCTCCCTTTAGTCCGGAGGTACCGGGGTGGGGGTTAAGCACTGCTCGCTCTAACCTCATTCTCTACAGTTCTGACGCAATGCCAGGCAGCGCCGTGGATGCACAATTATAAAGTGTGTGTTGGCTTTTTATTATATAAACGTATCATGTAATTATTTTAACAACTCGCACGTCACGCTACACATGCGGCAGCATTTTTAAAAACTTGTCTATCAGGAGTTTTCAAGCTACTCGTTTAGGTTCTCGTACGAATGCGATTACGCGACTGCCCGTGTAGGCTCCTGGAAAATACCAGTTCCTCTTCAGGGACAGGAAAGAAAAAATGAAGCTGATTCAGGATTATAGACATAGAGGCATTGTTGAATTGGCGTAGCTGTAACCGTGGCTTATGAAAGGAAAGGAAATACCCTCCTTCAGAGGGAAAAAGGAACAAGAAGCTACGTTCTTCACAATTTTTATTAAAAAGTAGAAGAGTTTTGAGTCAGGTGCTTGCAGAGGATATTGACACTTCCAGCTGACAACCTCCCTGTCTGCGCCTCGGGCTGCGCGCTCCGGCTGCGCGCTGGCTCGTGCCCGCCGCGTAGTGACTCAAACCTTCGCTGAAGTTGGTGGGTGAAGTTCTCTTGCGCTGATGGTGGTGGTGAACTTGGTTCGTGCTTCCATGTGCGTGAGCCCAAGCGAAATGTAACCTCTAATGGTTTCATAATCGTTGTAGCGTGATTCAGTGCATGGAGGAGCTGCCACGGTCTAGAAGCTTATCTCTTCTTCCTGAAGTGGCACATGCCAAAGATAACTTACCCTGGTTTATTAGCTTGCATGGGTGTATGTACACTTAAACTGCCCTTCATATTTATTTTTAGTTAAATACTGGGAAATAACTTTCAAAAGAAGAGTTTTATCTGTTTCAAGGGTAGGTATGGGTCTGCTGAGGAGACAGACTCTTTAATGGGCTATAGCATAGCTAAAAGGGAGTTTACCTTTAGGCAAGCAGTGCGTAGTTATCTTTGTTTATGCTCTAAACTCTTGTTTATTGTCCAAAAATGGTGGTATATCTTAGACTGAGGGAAAATATTTATACCATCAGACTAAATAATGAGGTTCTTGTGGTTTGTGATCTGTGTGATTGGACTGGTCAGCGTATTTCACTGAACGTAGAGGGGTAATATGCCCTGGGTGTTTCTAGGTCTTGTTTCTAATGCTGTGAAACTTTATCTCTTGCTTGAAGGTTTTGAAATAATGGCTCAGGTTCCCCAGCTGACGAGTACAGATCTGTTTGGCAGAACGGAACTGTTTGCAAGGGGGAGAACTGGGTAATTGAGTAGGGTTAGCATGATCTTTTATTAAAAAGTGGGACGAGGAAGGAACAGGGACATGTAACCAGACAGCAGTTGTGGAAAGGTCAGCTCAGGAGCCGCGGCGCTGGAGGGCCGGGAAGGGATTCGGGTTTGGATAGGGGAGGAGGAGCTCGGATATATGCTTATTAGCTCTTTGAACCAGAGATGCTTCTTCTTGTAAAATAATAACGTAAAAGGAATAGAGCTGCTTTTTTCTATTTTTCGGCTCCCTTGTATTGAGCGGCCTTAAAAGGGAGTGCTTGGGATTGTTAGAGATTCAGCGGAACAGGTATCTGCCAGGTGTGCTCAGAGAGGCATTGAAAACTTCCCTGTAAATCAGTGCAGAATACAAGTGCAGTTTAGTGGGGTTTTTAGGGCTGTGACTGTATTTGTGGCATCTGCTCCCTGTCTGTCGCCTCAGCAGCACGGGATCCCCCGTGCAAACAGTGCAGTTACGGGTCTTCCGTAGCAGCAGGTTGCACAGAAGGAAGCTGAGGCTGTACCACTTCCATAGCTTTAATGGTACCTGTTGTTGTATAAATGATGGCTGTGCAAACTGACTGTTGCTTTTTATTTCTATAAGTATTTTTACCCATATATTTTAAGACAGGGCTTGTTTATGTTACTAAGCTGATTAAAGACTATAGCTATAGAGGCATGTTAAGAATAGCATGGCTTATTTCTATAACACTGTGAAGTACAAGTCACAATGGGAGTATTTAGAATATAGAATAGAAGCAATTACTGCCCAGACTAATAGCTTCAAAATACCAAACTGCAGTTGGTAGCTGTCCTCGCTTTAAGAGCATGCTGTTCGTTAGCTAATGGAGAGATGCAGCTGCACGTTCCCATGTCATCTCTTTTTCAGAGAAAAGCACAGATGTGTCACATTGAAAGTCCACGTTCCAAATGGGCTGTCCTGGGGTGACAGAGTTAGATGATACGCTTTGTTCTAAGGTCTCAAATAAAACTTCTCCTTTTTAGTTCTGGCTTAAAATGCCCTAAAACTAACATAACTTGATGACTATCTGGCAAAAGAAGTTCCTATTTCCCATCATTACTGATTCAGTTTCAGTGTCTGTGCGTTTAGTCTGAGCAAGGACTGAGATGGTTTTAAATGAAGCCCTGCATATCCGGAGCAGATGTCCAGAGGTTCCAGATTTAAGACCTGCCCAGGGAAGTGATGCAGCTCAGAGTTAAGTACCAGTAAATGTCAAAGGCTAAAACAAGGCCCCCTCTTTTCATGATGTATAGCTACTTATTTATGTTTTAGCATTAATTTGCTGCTTCTATTGCACTCACTCCCTTTTAATACAAGATGAACAAGTTGTTAATCACGCTCCTTCTGTGCGGTCTCAGCTTGCCAGGCTCCATGTCGCGACAGAACCGTCAGCAGACATCCCTGAAGCCGAGGGAGATGCTCAGGCTCACGTCCTGGGCAACTCTGTAAAGTCTGTGGGCTGATCTGGAGGCGCAGCTCTTGCTGAATGGTGACCAGCACTGCCCTGGCCCGCTGAAATGGGATTTGAGTCAATGTAGTGAGTTTCCTAAATTACACTTTGGTGTCAAGTCTTGATTGGGCTTTCTTGAAATTGTGACAGATGTGAACAGGTTTGCCAAACACTCCACTCATGTATTTTCCTCTTGACTGTATGTTAATGGATCTGCAATAGGGAACGTACGGGCAGTGCTGACAGATCTGTGGTGTCCAGTTAAATGGCTTTTGGAACAGCCGTGATACCCCGGAGAGTCCCGGTTGCTTCCCCTGAAGTTTCCTTGAGCAGCCCATGCCAGCGGTAGGGCTGGCCAGGACAGTCTGTGAGAAACGTTGCTGCTTTATGGACTTTCATGTAAAATGCTGTGTGAAGCAGGAACGTGACTGCATGATGAGAAACTTGCCTGCTTAGCAGAGGGGGCGCAAAGCAGAGTTCTGATTTCCCTCGCGGTATGAAGGCTACCTACTCCTCTCTGCAAGCCGAGCTTTCTGTTCCCAGCAACTGGAAAACTGCTTTGGCGTAAACAAGACAGAACTTGCATTTGTGCATAATTCTCCAAGGCACAGTTATGCAAATCAGTTGTAAAGTAGCAGTGACTTCATTAAAATTACAGTTCAGTTAAATGTTTTAGCTGGATAGGATTCTCCAGTAAAGGCGAAATTAACCCTTTATCACTTGCCATTGAAGTGGGGTTTGATATCTCCGAGTAGCTTCTCCGTGCTGTAGCATTTTCTGATCGATAGAGTGGTGAAAGATGGATATGACTTGCACTCAGAAAAGTGTATTTGATTGTCCCGCAAAGCACAAGACTGTATCATCAACGGGTATTTAGTCAACAGGGATTTAGTCTGTGAAATTATTTCCACTGTTAACAAAATAGCGTAATAGAAAGGTTTATTACCAGGCAGTGTTAAGTGTATCAGCAAAGATGCAGGGGAGAAAAAAGCTTTTTGTATGTGCAGTTCAGATGATGGATCTTTGTTCTTATGTGGGCAGTAAAATTATATTTAATAAATGATGGTGATATTGAAACAGTTTGAAAGAATAGTAATTAAATGTGTGTTTTTTGTGGCATTGATTTTTGTAAAGTGGTTTGGGCCTGTTCCATTAGTAATGGGTAATGGCATTCCTAGGAAATATATCGTAGCACCGAAACATTAACTTGACCGTTAAGTTTGTGTAGGTGGCCCAGTCTGGACCGCATTCCTCCCCGCTCTTCAGTCTCGTTTCAGTGATGATTGCAGCTGTGTGATCCAGATGTGTAATTTCCAGTAGTATGGCTTTTAAATATCCATGTTTTCCCCTCTCCTATTAACTTTGGCTACTTTGTGGTGAATATTACAGTGTCATGTTAGCCCATACATTCTGCCTGCACCATCTGGGTGTGCATATGGTCATGACCCCTTGGGAAAAGGTGAAAAATGCATTTTCTACAATTGGTCTTGGAAGTTGAGGATAAAATGTTCGCCTTGTGTATTCTCCCCTTTCCCCCAGGGCAATTTGCAGTCAAAAAAAACTGGAAGCTGAAGTTAAATGGAGATTGTATGTCGTAACTTACAATACTGATTGTCATGTACAAAGAAATACCTGGTAAACTATGTTCCATTTTTCAGGTTTTCAGGATGAATCTGGAAAAACTCAGCAAACCAGAACTACTGACGCTCTTTAGCATTCTTGAGGGAGAATTAGAAGCAAGAGATCTCGTCATAGAAGCCTTAAAGGTATGTTGTAAATACCACGATAAGAGACAAAAATGACAACAGTACTACTGTAGGCCCTGCAAAGGGCTTGCATCCAAGGTGAAGTCCAGAGGCAAAGATTACTCGTTCAGAATCCCATCTTAATATCAGCAGTATTATATAATAAATGCTGTATATCATTCTGTGTCTTGGAATTCATTATTGAAAGCTGGCTGCAGGAAGCATTTTGGTGCTGAAATGCAGTGTTATGCATGTGCTTTCATCCTTTCTGATAAAGGACCGAGTGTTTCTGCTATCATGGGAAATGTAAAAGGTGTATCAGACTTCCTTTGTAGGTTTTGTTCTCCTTTAGTAAGGAGGGCTTCTTGAAGCAGAAACCCTCCTCACCAGGAGGGATCACAGATTAGTCTTTGCATGACAATAACGTCACGCTAAGAGAAAAGCATCCGTGGCTTTGTGTTGCACTAAGCCAATCTAAGACCTGGGTGCTCAGTTGCTTATTCTTTCCCTTTGCTGGCACAAGCATTAGTGTAACCTTCCAGTGAGGCAGATGGCAGCTAAAACCAGCCCATCAAAAAAGTTAGTTTCAGCCCGTGTCAGTGCAGCTGACGTTATGGCTGGGTGAGCACTTGTGGTGGGACCAGGCAGCGCTGGTGCTGGAGCACGTGGGACCTCTTCTTGCAGGGGCAGCTCATGCCGCAGGAAAACTCTGCTGATGGGGTGTTAGCTCTGCGCCTCTGCTTCGCTGGCTCGAGTGGTGTGGGCTGTGGCACTCTGTGGCCAGTTTGGTTTTGTTTAAGCCGAGAAAACATGTAAAGTGTAATACTGCCGCTTTGTGAAGGGCGTGGAGTTGATACACAGTCTCAGTAAGGTGGAAGACAGTGGTATAAATGATGGGAGGGGTGAATTTTTGAAGAAATGAGTTGTGACAGGGTCGAATATTGAAGCCTTTTTCAAGCTGACCTGTCACTGCTCATAATGTTTAAACTTTCAGCTCTTTGAGAAGAGGAGTGGCAGCTTGCAGGCATGAGCGCTGTGGGGACTGGGCTTTCCAGCAACAGCTTCTGTAGCTTGAGTCCAAACGCAAACACCTTTAGGGGGAGCGGAGGGAAATCCTCTTCCAAAACAGTCGGGATGCTTATGTGTTTATTGTTAATTGGGTTTTGTGTTTAGACAATCTTTTTATTTTGGAGGGATATTGTTACCTTCCCCAACCTATCGGTCAGGTAGAAGGCTTGGCCCCTCGCTTGGAACTGACTTCAGATTTCTTTCAGTTGACTTCAAATCAGTCTTCAAAATCTGCATGGTCAGAACGTGTTACCAAAACAAGCATCGCATTAATATTGCAGTGTGAAATGCACATAATGGAGCACGGAGAGACCGATGGGAAGGAATGCAGCAGCTCTGTTCAAAAGGCTTCTTAGCATGTACCTTCCAATAGCAGAAGGCAATTATCTCTTCTGTTGAAATTTAACCTGCAGTTCCCTCTTGCATGAGGATATTAATATAGTTAGAATACCCTTTGACACAATTTGTCAAGTACTCCTGACTGAGAAGAAATTAAATGAAACTGTAACCTATACTTGATAATTATGTACTATAAAATACCAAGTTGATCAAAGGTTAGTGCTTTTTCTCTCCTTCCCTAAGGGACACACTGTAGCGTTTCATCTGGAGAATGGGAGGAGAGCTGAAGGTAGTAGGCAAAGGCAGTAAAAGCTTTGAATGGGATCTGGCTCTGGCTGCCCACAGCCCTGCGTCCTGAGCTCCTGCCTCGCGGGAGGATGGAACTTCCTTCCGGAGCCAGGCTGTGCCTGACGCTGGTGCGGTGCTGCGGGCTCCAGCCGCGCTACGCTGGGCTCCACAGCCCCGCTCCGGCGTCCTGCTGGCAGAAGGCTGCGTTGCCCCTTCGAGAGGTGAAAGAAAAAAAAAAAATGTCATGTAACTGCTTCACTGCGTGGCTGGACAGAGTTTCAGAAAACTCCTAGCCTCGCTTTATCTGGTTATTTGGAATATACAGTTAGAGAAATGCTGGCCTTACTGTGCTTTTCTTTTTGTTTACTGATAGTAACTGTGGTAACAGCTTTACAGTGCTTCACCAGCTGAAATAGTTTTATCGTGTGTGACTAATTAAAGGAAAACCCACCTTGCTAAGCTGTTTACTCACATTTTGATACATATAAAAGTGCCGCTCTGAAGAAAAAGCGTTCAAAGACTGAATGAAAGGCGGACACTCTGAGAGCACTCAGTCTGACCCGCGTGCCTCGGGTCCCCTGGGCGGTAACGTGCACTGAGAGGGGTTGAAACATCCCGCGCTGGGGGAAGCGTTGGCCGTTCCATGCCCAGAGGAACCGTGCGACTATGGGCTCGCAGCCCTCCCGGTGTTCCCTGGGCGTTCTGCACGGTGTATTCTGCCGCTGCAGTCGGATTGCTTGGGAGGCGTGACAGTTTTATATTAAGTGCACGTGTATGTTGGAAAGAGGCAGAGTGGAACCTGAACTTTGTCAGAGGATTGCATGATCTTAAACGATGGCAGGGTTTTTCTCCCGCAGTTACGTTAGACACGTAGATGTCAGAGGTTTATCTGCCTATTTACTTGCCACAGAGTAAGAAAAATGCATTTCCCCTCATGGGCTAATTTGACTTCTAATTCAGAGTTAAATGCTTCTGAACTCTCTCTCTTTGAGGCAGATCCTTTGGTACATTATAGGAAAGAACACGCACTTGCAGAGAAAAGGACTACCTTAATTTGTAAACTTATAATTTGATTATAGTACAGTCTGCAATAACTGATGTTCCTGCATGCTTAGAGAACAGCATTTAGCATCTGGCATTTAGCAGAGAGAACCCATGCGTGCAGATGACAAAGCCTAAAATAGTTTTCTTCTCCCTCATGGTATCAGACCACTTGTTGGCTGGCACGGGCCCTGTGTCGCACTGGGGCAAAATCGAGCTTCTGAGCCCGGCTTTCCAGAGACTGCTTGCTGGATTTCCTCCTTCGCTTTCCTCCCTCTGCTTCACCTCCCCTCCCCAGATCTTTACCCTCTCTCCCATGCCATGGGGTTCTGCCTGGGAATCTCTTTGCCCCTGCCTGGAGGCAGCGTCCCTCCTCCGTGTGCTGGGAGAGAGGCTTTAACTCCTGAGCTTTATTTGTCTGGGGCTCAGATGCGTATTATAATGAGCAGTTTTTAGGTCACCTCTAATCAATGCCTCTACTGTATTATGACTTACCCTTGCTGACTTCTCTCCTTTGCTTTTTTTTTTTTTTTCCTATGGTTTACTTTTTTCTTGTGTATTGTTTTTGATTGAGTAGTGGGTGTTTGTGACGGGGACCATCACCTCTCGCTGTGTGGTTGCCGTGGAGCTGGTCCTGACTTTTGACGTCCATTTCAAATTGCAATGTTACTTGGATTCAAACGCGAGATACTAGTATAAAGGATTAAGTGAACAAATACACTGTATTCAAAATATTCTTTTCTAGTGCTTCAGTTTGCTTCCTCTATTTTAAAACCTCTTTGAAAAAAAACTTTTTTTTCCTGAAAGTAGCTTCCTGTCCACTGCATAAATCTCAATGTTCTCCTCAGAGCAGACCTTAAGTCTCACTTCTTATTGTGCTCCTTTTCCTGTAGTTGTAATGATATTTAAATCATGCAAAAAACCACATGCTGTCAGCGTTGCATAATACTAAGGGTTAGATTCTCAGCCCTTACTGCCGTGCAGAAGGGATTGTGCGTGTGATCCACAGGTTAGTCTTCTAAAATGGCACACCATGAGTGGAAACAGTTCAATATTCAAGTAGGTCTCTGTCGCTGTGGCAGAGCGTGCTGTTCCCTGCCCCCTGTTCTTTAAATGAGAATTTTCCATACATTAGAAATGAAGTTCTGTTTACTTTTAGAAAACAGGAAACAGCTTTCTGGCTCGTTCTTTTATGTTAATAAGGCCTTAGGCAGTTAACACTGGAATAGAAACTATCTATTTTGTGTTAATGACTGGGAGCTGGTATTCACTGCTTTGCTTCTGAATCCAGTGATTCACTCTATAAAGCTGGTTCATGCATTGCAAAATTAAGTGTTCATTTGTCAGTGGATTTAGAAATTAAGTTTACAGTGCAGTTTCAAAAACTGAGTCTACCTCTTGTTTAAATAAAAAAAAAGTTCGGTAATATAAAACCTTAGTGCAGACGCTAGTAAATCTTTCACAGATGGGGCAAAATGGGCTTTTGCATCACTTACAAAGCAGCTCAGATCTCGCAGTGTTCCCATGGGCGCTGTCCTGCTGGAATGCAGGCTTTTCTTACAGCTTCTCTTGCAAGTTTGGGGGATTTTTTTGTTTGTTTCTTGCTCAGAGCAGCACTGTTCGCCAGCACCTTTTGTGAGACTGGTTCTCTGCACCTTCTCCGTACCCCGCTGGGTGGGGAGTGAGGAGCAGAGCTGTGGGAACAGCCCCCGCGCCAGAACGGCCCCAGCTCTGAGGTTCAGCCGTCACGGTGTCGCCGGGCTCCCTGGTTTAACGGGGCACGGTGCAGTCCCCGCGCCAGCGGCACACGTGTGCTGGGAGCTGTGCCGGGCCCGGCTCACCCCGGGATTGGCACTGGCTGTGCTACGGCCTGAAAGTTCCCAGAGAAAGAAGTTGCAGTTTGGTGCTGCTTGATGTTTCCTAAGACAATTTCTTGCATTTTTCGGAGCTGATAACAAGTCTTATGTGGGCAAATCTGGGTGGCTCTCGTTTATCTGGTTTGTTCACTTGGTATAATGATGGCAATTAAGACAGATACTGTATTTGAGTAATACAATTTTTGATGCGTGGATCTCTGCGAGGCATTGCTTCAGAGCTGGAGCTAAAGTCGGACTCGGAATCCCACTCCAGCATTTTGACGTTTATTTTAGTGCAAAGCGTGTGGTCCCCACCCCCATTTCCCTTCTCCCTGTCAGCGATTCTGTGGCCTCAGTTTGTCTTTATTCCCAATATCTGTGTCTGGGGAGAAAAACTAATAAGGAAGTTCAAGGCAGTAAGAAGCTATTTAAAGATTATACCACTCTCTGCAACATGAAGGAGGAACTTCTGTGGAAATCATTACTGGAGAACTGCATACGCAGTAGCTACAGTTAATTAACAGTGTGTTTGTGTTGTGCCGAGGGTTAAAACCTAAACTCTAAAATTACAGGCAAGAGCAATATTCTACTTTGTGTCCAAAAACTACTTGAAACAAGTCTTGGAAATTCCCTGCTTGATGTTCCAGTAAAACAAGTTGTAAAGATTATTGAAGGCAGAGAGAAAATGCTGTCTCATAAACAAGGTTTCAGTAAAAGGAAATCTTTTATTAAAAAAAAATTACACAAATAGATTATGGGAAACATTAGTCCCAAAACAGTCTAGAAATCCCAAGAGGAAATAGTAGCTTTTCCCTGACAAAAAGTGAAGCCTTTGCTTTGCCTGCCTGCCCGGGAAACATCTCTTCAGTTGTGTCAGATACTGCTTCTGCTCCATGAAATCAGAATTATCTCTTTCAAACAGCCTGGCAGTCGTCAATTCTCCTGACTTGAGCTAAAAGCCGGCCAGTGTAAAGCGGTACCCTCTCCGCATGCGCCCAATTTTTCTGATTGTCAGGACCTTTATTTTTGGGAGTAGTTAACATGCGTAGATGCTTCCTTTTTTTGGAGAGCAGCTCAGGCTTAAATGTTATCTTTTTTTTTCCTGCTGGGGGAGGGCAATTTAATAATCTTCAAAATCACCAAACAGTCCATTTAGTTGCTTTTGGAGTTTGAGTGTTTTGATAGGAAATTCCTAAGTCTGCATATTTGAAATGATACAGGCGGAGGTGCTAAATTAGAGGATCTTCTAATTGCAGAAGATTGCATCTTATTTCAAAGAGCAATTGATGTTGTTGGAAGTATGTATGTCATCTCTGCTTTTCCTGATTAAATTTTCCACTCCAAAGTTAACAATGCTTTTTGTAACCTTATTTCCTCATTATTGAAGCTTGATTTCCTGTGGATTTACGTGTTTGAATAGGGTGATGCCGGGATCTGAGATCTGAGTTGATTTTTTGGGCTCATTAACAGAATATTTCTCATCCATCATCAACTTGCTTCTGTTTTGAAGGTTGAACAAAACCCTGTATTTAAGACTGGATTCCAGTTCAGACAGGACAAAATCAAAGCTGTTGGAGATGTTTTTACCTGACCTCCAGCGTTAGTGGAAGTTGTTGGGCTGAAGAGTTGCATCAGTGAGCAGCACGCGCCATGGGAGAAGGCACTCATCTATGTGGCAGTTCAAGTACCTGCATAAAGTAGCCTCTGTGGATTATGGCACTGTGACTTAACTTCAGAAGAGCTGTCCCGATGACTTTGGCGACAGTGGGACCCGTAGCACAGAGGTGTCTCTCCAGCAACCTCAAAATCCCTATTTGTGTTCCCACGTGCATAGAATGGTTTAGGTTGGAAGGGACCTTGAAGATCATCGAGGGCATAGTGGCCCAAATGCCAAAGCACTGGATTTGTTTTGGTAAACTAGATGTGGTCAGTGTAGGATGACCTGGTTAAGACTTTTCCTAGTCTAGACAACATTTAATTAAATGTTTACGCTCTGCTGGCTATTAAAGAAGAATAGCTGGACTTCAGAAAGCTATTAATGTTATGATCGTCTCGTCTGCTTGTCATGCCAGTTCAGGAAAATACTGAATTGCTCAAAGTAGCAAGGAAGAACTTCGTTCTTTCCCAGACAGGAAATAAACCACCCCACTAAATTCAGCAGAGTCCAGAGCCCGGTGCTGCGAGGAGCAGAAGAGAACACGGCTTTAGTGCACCTTTGCTGTTGCAAGAAATCAGAGGTCAGAGGTAGTGGGTGTGACCCTAATCCCAGTTCTTTAAGCTTTTATTGGAAAGAAGTTACCCAGAAGTGAACTTTTCAAACGTCACCCCATTGGCTTACACGGTTACAGCACTGGCACCCTCTGAAGGGTTCTCCCGTGCTTCTGGAGAGTGACCGGCACCGGGGTGGGTTGGGTTTAAGGGAAGAGCAGCTCATCTGTCAAAGCAGTTGGGGCAGCTGGATGAATGTCCCGATTTGTATTTACAGGCATTGTATTTAATGCTTGAGTCACTTAGAAATTCCCTACACACTTGTAGTGAGGTTTGGTTGAGTCTTTTTTTTTTTTAGATTCTTCAGAATAACTGAAGATTCCCTGTCCCTCAAAAAAAAAACCCAAAAAACAAAAGGGTGGAAAAAAAAGCCCGTAGTTTTTCCTGTGATTCATGAAACCAGGGGCAGCTCGTTATCCAGGGCCACCCTCCCATTTCCAGGGCTGATCTTTTCCTTCCTCTTCTATTTTTTTTGTGTAAAGTTAGAACAATATCTTAAGCTCTGATCAAAGGTATCCACTGTTGCCGGTGGATATTGCTGATAAAGAGGGAGGGGTATTTGTAAGTGTGAGCTGTTCCTCTGTATTTGTTTACTGCAAGGGTTAAATTACAACACCAAACCAGTGGGACGAATGTCCCTAATTGGGTTTGGTCATGGAGGAGATAGGGGAAAAAAAAGTGTTTTGTTCTGGGGTTTTTATGTCTCTTGTCAAGGTAATGTGTACGCTTCTCCCCTTGAGAGCAGAGATTGACTTTTATTAATCTCCTTTGTGCTAATCACATGGTAGCATCTTAGAATATAGGCAGGACCAGCAAATCTCATCAGCTATTTGAGTAAAGCAAAGCTTTATTATTTATCTGTCGGTCCTCTGGCCTATAGAGCTCAGTTACAGCAGTTTGTTTTCCTGTGTCGGTGCGTCTGTCCCCGCTGGTGCGTGGGGCAGTGTCTGGAGCAGCGCTGCTGCTCGTGTGTGCTGGAGGGAGGCGTTTGCAGTTCCGATAGGGTTTACTGGCACATCAGGAAACAGCCGTGCCGATAAATACTGGCTTCCAAGTTGTCTTTCCATTTTAGTCACGCTCAGTCTTTCCTATCTAAAAGATGTCCTATTGAAAAGGTGGTGGTTCCCGGTGGCCAGAGGGTCCTGCGGTGCACGGTGCGGCTGGCCCCGCTGCGGCTCTGTGCAGCGCCCATCGCTTGTTCTCCACCTCGTGACAGCCGAATGCCATTTCAGAGCATCGGCAGAGTTGGGGCTTGTGCTGAGAGCCCCTCGCCACCTCTGCAAAGCCACCCTGTCCGGTTTGCAATGACTTACTCTCTGCTGGCGCTGGTCAGGGTGTGCAGATGCGAGCGGTGCGTAGAGCGAGCCGCAGCGCGCCTGGGAACACGCAGAACGCGTTGGGTCGGGGCGGTCTCTCCAGGCTGCCTGTCCTCTGTCGGGAAAAGTGCAGCTGGTATCATAACTTTCCTCCGCAGGTCCCGTAGTGCTGTGCTAGTTCTACATGCTAAAGCGTGCCTTAAATTAAACTGCGTGAAAGGCGATAGTGCGCTTTGGTTAAAGGTCCTGGGGCTCTCGCCTTTCGGAGAACAGTGGTGGGGGTAACTGGGGCAGAGCAAAGCCCACGTCTTTCCCTATGGTCTTACCAAGAACGTGCCTATGCTCTAGAAAAGTTGAGGTATGAATTACCTCATGCAAACCAGTTACCATGACTAAAATGAATCAAGAAGAATCAAACTTAAACCTCAGATTTGGCAGGTATTCTTTCTTGGCAGAGTGCATCAGCTCTGCCGAGCACGGGACTGTGCTGTCAGTGATACGCGCTGGAATGAAACACCCTCACAGGCTTTTCACAAACGCATAACATTTATCCTGTAACCATTTCAGCTGAAATCAATAATTAAATTTCTTGGAGCCGAGATAAGTCAGCTCTGAGGGCCCTTCTGAATCTAGATCTGTTTTCCCTCTTATGTCTTTTGTTGCGTGGATATCTTTTTTCGTGTGGTTTCTTATCATGGTGGTGAACATGTAGATAGTATTTTAATATCAGTGTGCTTATGAAATTTTGGTTTGTTTTTTAGAACTTCGCAGTAGTCGTTCAGTAGGATACGGCTATTGGTGTCCCAGCGAACAGATTTCCAGCTGGAATGGCTGATTCTAAACATTGTAAATATAAAGCCTAATACGTGTGAGTTTCCTTAATTCTTACATGTCACCAAAACAAACCTAATCATTCCTGTCTTGATTCTTGAGAAACTAAACTTTGTTTAGTCTGGATGAGAACATTAAGGATGTTATTAACAATTTACGGGTTTATAGGCTATTGCAGGAATACAACTCTAATTGCTTAACATGAAATTCTTTGATGGTGACATAGTTGAGAAAACTGCACAGCTACTCTTCCACCGATACAACAGTAAATGATTAAATCTTTAGCTGAGCAAGAATTGATGCTTACCGTCTCTCCTTTCGCACAGGTGCGGAATGTAAGTCATGGACGTAGGCAGCAGGTAGCTGTGCTGTGAGGGTGTTAGCAGCCTGACTCTGTTGGGGAGATGCTGTGTTTTTAAGCAAAACTTACCTTTGTTTCTAGTTTGGTTGGGCCACTTGGTTAAAGGACATTGTTCAGCTGGGGGGGACAGTGGGAAATTAATGGAGCACGTGCTTTGTATAACCCACACACACACTTTTCAGACTGCCTGTGAATAGTGTGTATGTGTGTTTGTGTTCCAGCTGTGGAAATACAAGTGGGTTTTGCAAATTTTTTCAAGACTGGAGTATCTTACCTGGAGAGCAGGTGGCTCCTAGGAGCGGTTGTGAAGCAGCGGGGACATCCAGCTGTGCGGGGCTGCCACAGCCTGCGAGACCTGGGCTTGCCTGCGTACGTTTGATCCTTCTAGATTTTATTGTCCTTATTAGTGGGGTGCCATCAACTTTTGCCCATTTTAAATGGATTAATGAGTGTTTTTATTATCTTGGAGCCTAGCTGAAACTTTAAGTGTCAACAGTGCAAAAATCCATTCTGCTGATGGAAGGATTATTGTCCTCCCTACACACTTAACTTTTCACAGTCTTAACTTGATCAGAGTCTGCTGGTAGAGGAATAGCATGTGCACCTAGTATGTGAAAAACATGGTGTTTGTCCCCTTCTTATGGGCCTGATGAGAAGTGGCAAAGTCCAGGTGGGGCTTTGGAGGTCTCGCAGGTGGCACGGACTGCACTGCTGTTCAGCAGGTACATCGCTTGGCCGCTTTGTCGTATGAATTACTGTCTCTCTTTTGTCTGTTAACCAAGGACCTTTAACATGACACACTTCGGTGTTTTCCTGTCTGAATACTCCTGTTCTTATAGCAGATAACAGGATGTGAATCAGACCGTGTTAAGTGGAAAACTGGGGAAGATTAATATTAACTACAAAATACTCTCTTCTTTAGCTAGTTTTCTAAGTATATCGAAATGCAAATTTGTTTCTGTATTGCAGGCCCAGCATAGAGACACGTTCATTGAGGAGCGCTATGGGAAGTACAACATCAGTGACCCATTAATGGCTTTGCAGAGAGATTTTGAGACGCTGAAAGAGGGAAATCATGGTGAAAAGCAACCAGTATGCTCCAATCCCTTATCTATTTTGAAAGTGGTGATGAAACATTGCAAGAATATGCAAGAAAGAATGTTATCCCAACTAGCTGCTGCGGAAAGCAGACACAGAAAGGTAGGTTTTGCTTCAAATATGTGCGGAAGTTAACAGTTGCGTTTTGATAATACGTTAACTTCAGCAAAAACAAATGCCTTGAGTTTTGGTAACTGAAAGGACTTGCACCTTTGATTAAACTTCTTGCTCACTACGATGCAGCTGGTAAACTTATTAATTGTAATTCCAAAATTTTAAATATATGCAAGATGTTTTTGTTTAGGACACACAAAAAAGGAACTAGCTTATTCACAGCTGGCAGGGATAGTGCTTGCCAAAATGTAAGAAAGGATTTCTGGAAGACTGAATTCTCAGCATACATATCGCTGTTCTGCCTGTGACTTGTTCTCAGTGATTATCGAAGAGCTGGTACCAGTACTTATGGGAGTGCACCTCCGTGTGCTTTCATAAGAAGGTAGGGTGTGACCAAAACTATTTTTCCTGCTATTTGGCCTCTTTAATAAAGCACCTATTATTCTTCATATACAGCTTTAATGTATATTGACACCAATGAAGCGCTTGGTCCATGTGTCAGACTGTACTTCCACAGAGGTTTGCTCCTCTGGCATAAAGGAGGAGCATAAAGCTGCCCACAAGTCTGAAAGCCAGAGTCCGCCAAACTCTGCTTTTTGGAGTCTTGCTACAGCATGTGCTCTTTACGTATCTAGCTAGCTTTTGAAAAAGTGTTTACATGTTTGTTTTGTCCTGCAGTAAATTTAAACAAGTCAAAATGATTGAAGTATTTGTCCGTGCTATGTAGTCGGGGCAGAGAATAATTGCCCAAGAGTACATCACTGGAGTCTCCAACTCTGGAGCATCCCTGCAGTCACTGCCATCACAGCACTGTATCTTAACCTCTTCACATACTTCTTTTCCATGTTAAAAAATACCTGGGGTTTTTGCTTTAGCTTGTGTCTGTGGCAGACTGTGAGGTGATGCCATTACACTGGTGTCTAAGAAGTATCTCTTACAATGTCAGATCTAGGTGTACTTTTGGCTAGTGTCTGTGCTAGGGCCAATACCATCCTATATCTTCTTCAGGTATGTCACTCTTGCTTTGATTAAAACTTACTAAATCCTGTACAAAGATCTCAAGTACAAGAGCTGCATTCTGTTTCGGATCAAAAGGTTCAAAGTTGAACCTTCTGTTTCAGTGCTCATCAGCATGTGGGTTGAAGTTTATTTTCCCATAATCTGATTTGATGGGGATAAGGTACAGCAAGTTCCTTTCAGTCTGTGAATAATCTGAAGCACTTCTGTTGCAGAAACCTTGGTATGACATAAACAACCAGCCACCTTGACTTTTACATCACTGACACTGCTCAGGGTGGGCAGACGGAGGTATCTTCAGCTTTCGGTTTGCTCTCTAAATCACTGGAAGTAACAGCAAGGCTGTGCTTCACTTTTCAGCCAAGTGTCTAGCTAAATCACACTATTACAGTCAGGGTTTTTTTCTCCTTCTTCTATCCTTCCTGTCTCCTTCTGTGAAAAGGTTCCTTGTGTACTTAAAGATATTTAAGCATTTTTTGGAAGCTTAAATTTCAGGAAGACTAAGGAGCTGCAAAATACATGGTGAGCGTGTGTTGGGAAAGCCTAGAGTTTTGGTGGTGAGATACAGCACAGTCTCTTGGGAAGTTTGTATTCTGGCTTTTTTGTTAATAGAATTTCAATTATTCATATAATTCAGCGTGGAAGCTGAAGGAGCTCCTTAACTGGGTCCTTATGGCAAGCAGTTTCGCTTCAAGAGCTCATCTTGTTCTTAAGTGGAAGAACAAATTCATGTTCTCTAAAATAAACTTTGTACCGCAGTCCTCGAATCTCCTGTAAGAAACTGGGGGAGAAGCCTGTATGCGAATTACCACTGAGACCATAGTGAGGATCGTCTTGTAATTGTTAGTGCTCCGTGTCTCCTGGATGCACGGGCTCTGGGGCAGAGCCTCTGCTCCCACTGGGGTTTATAAGAATGGTCCTGCCAGGAAATTCTGATGAGGGCACCGTCCACCCAAGGGCAGATAACATGAACCTCCCAAGGCTGTTCTGCAGTCTGGGGGAAAAGTATGCGATTTAGCTGTTTAATAATAAAACGAAGATACATCCAGTGTGAGGTTTTCCTAACTTTTCGCAGACTGACTCAACTATACCGTATAATAACGTAGTATTGTAACTTGTCCAAAAGCTGCTTTTATGTGATCTTTTGAGTTGCATTTGGATGCCTGAGTGGCTGCTCTCCCGTGTCACTTGGCTTTGGACTGTGTGCGAAGGCGCTGAGCTCTCCCTGCTCGTAAGTGTGCCTGGGCATTGAAGTGACGGGTGTGTGTTTGGCAGGTGATACTGGACCTGGAGGAAGAGAGGCAGCGGCACGCCCAGGACACGGCGGAGGGCGATGATGTTACCTACATGCTGGAGAAGGAGCGGGAGCGGCTCACCCAGCAGGTATGCTTTGCTAACTGGTAATTACCCAGCCCACGGAAACCCCGGGCTCCTGCGTGGTGAACTCGGTAGTGGTGTCTAATTGCACCTTCCTGTTGAAAGAGGAGTAGGGGACCTCCCTCCTCTGTAAGGCGCTCCTAGCTTTTATCATTTCGATACGAAAAACAACCTTAGCTTTTTGGGGTGTTTTTGTAGCTGAGCAGTGCTAAAAGCTATTAATAGGCAATCAAATGCTTTGAAATCTTACTTCAGCCTGAAATCTGAGAAGTTCTCAAGAACTGGGCTGCACTTACAAATGATAGGGCTCTCTAGTACTCAACATTCAGAATAAGTCATGAAGGATCTCTGGGGGAGTTTATTCAGAGATGATAATAAATATTTAAGCTACTGTTTTCTGTTACTCAAGCGCTGTAGACTTTATTAAACATACATAACACATCAGCATTTTAAAGTCTAAATGCCCTTAAAAGGCAAACCGACAAAGTAGTAAATGAGGTGGAAGGAAGCTTTGCTCCAGATCGCCTGTTCTGTCGGTGCGTGGCAGACTGGGTGTATAGCTCAGTAAAGGTCAATTGAATTTCATACATGATATAACTACTAGTAAGTAATAATTCTTAATACATGCAGCCTGAGTCATACAAGGCTGCCTTGCAGATACGTGGAGCAAGAACCTCTTTCTTAGCCATTGCCATCTTTTACTGAGGAGTTTCTCCAAGACAGACAGTAACCCCGTTCCCTTTGGGGGCATTATACTTCATTTACTTTCAGGAGGTTTTGTGGTGCCCTTAGAGTCGTTTTTTGTTCTTATCTTCCAGCTGGAGTTTGAAAAATCCCAAGTGAAAAAGTTTGAAAAAGAACAGAAGAAGCTGTCAAGCCAGTTGGAGGAGGAAAGGGCACGCCACAAGCAACTGTCTTCCATGCTTGTAGTGGAGTGCAAGAAAGCCACTGCCAAAGCAGCTGAAGAGGGGCAGAAGACAGCAGAATTGAGCTTGAAATTGGAAAAAGAGAAGAGTAAGGTGAGCAAACTGGAAGAGGAGCTGGCATCCAAGAGGAAGCGGGGTTTACAGATGGAAGCACAAGTAGAAAAGCAGCTCTCAGAGTTTGACATTGAAAGAGAACAGCTGAAAGCCAAGCTGAACAGAGAAGAAAACCGTACAAAAGCACTCAAAGAAGAGGTGGAATGTCTGAAGAAAGCCCTGAAAGAGCTGGAAGCTTCTTGCCAGGAGCACAGTCCTACCGAGCCTTTGCAGCCAAGCCCCTCGGTGATGTCCAGAGGTGTTGAAACTGACAGTCCCACAGTGAAGTCTGTGTCTTGCCAGACAGAGTGTCTGCAGGCAGACCGAGCAAATCCTGCCAGCACAAGCAAAGCTGTACATGCCATGTTTTCCAGCCCTACTACACCTACTCACTCCTATGCAAAATCCAATGGTCATTGTGATACAGACGTGCAGACGGGTAGTGAGCTACTGCAGACAAATGCAGCAGAGAACCAAGTTCAAAAGGAGAAACCTGCTGGTGCAGCCCCAGAAAACACAGTTGAGAATGGAAGTTCTCCTGTAAGAACAGAGTCACCGGTGCATCTGATGTCCCAGGTCCCTTCTAGTGGGGTCTCCCTGTCTCCCAGCGGCACAGCTGCCTCCTCTCTAACACCTTCTCCCTGCTCCTCACCAGTTCTGACTAAACGCCTCGTGGGAGCTTCAGCAAGCAGCCCTGGTTACCAGTCATCCTACCAGGTGGGGATCAATCAACGTTTCCATGCAGCTCGGCACAAGTTTCAGTCTCAAGCTGAACAGGACCACCAGTCAAGTGGTCTGCAGAGCCCACCGTCACGGGATTTGTCTCCTACTCTAGCAGATAACTCTGCCGCCAAGCAGCTGGCCCGCAATACAGTCACTCAGGTCCTTTCCAGATTTACCAGCCAGCAGGGACCTATTAAACCTGTCTCCCCTAACAGCTCACCCTTTGGCACGGACTATCGAAACCTGGCAAATGCTGTGAGCCCCAAAAACGAATCCAGTCACTCTCCAAGTCCTGGCAAGGTTTCCAGTCCGCTGAGCCCGTTGTCTCCTGGAATTAAGTCACCAACCATTCCTAGAGCAGAAAGAGGGAACCCTCCACCCATTCCTCCAAAGAAACCCGGCCTCGCTCAGTCACCTGCTGCTCCTACTCCGCTAACCAAGGCCGCCTCCCAGGCGTCCTCTCTGGGTGCCCCCACAGACGTGGCAAGTAGCTGCTCTAACAACGCTGTAGTGTCGAATGGCAAAGACATTGAGATACTCCTGCCAACCAGCAGCTAGTCTCCAGAAAATGTGAATGTGACATTCCATGGCTTAGCATCCTAGAGCTGAGACACTGTTTTTCCACTCCATGTTATTTATTTCCATAGTAGCAGATTCTGTCTGTATAAAGCATTTAGTATATTTTTTTCTTTTTTTAATAGGTAGGAAAATATTTTTGTTTATGAAGAAACCATAACTACAGCTATACAGTAGCCTCAAAATGTCTCATGACAACAGTCAAATCATTAGAGATAACAAGAACCATGATGGGACCTAACTATCAGACTCTAATGGGACAGAAATGCTACTTTTAAATTATGCAGAAATAACTTTTGCAGACTTTTTACTCCAGATGAACATTTTATAAAAAGTGCCTGAACTAAGCCTGCAATATGAATGTGATTCTCTGAAAAAGGTGAGGAGGGGGACCATCTAGCTGCAGAAACAAATTCTTCTGTGAGTCATGAATGTTGAAACCAACACTGTTTTTCTTTTTAATTCTTTCCATTTGCTAAAATAAGTTAGCAGATGTGCTACAAATTCTGTGAGGTGACCACCAGACCGACACAGACAGCCACACTTTGTCCTTTAGGACATAGCTCCTAGCTACTTGAGGAAGCATACGTAAGTTTCTTGGGGTTAAATGTAGCCATAATAGAATCCAGATTACTTTTCTCTCAGTATTCATTGTCTGTGTAGTTCTTTTTGCTTTCCTGTAACACAGTCTGCAGAGATGCCCGTGTGCTTTAAATGGCTGAACTTTCTGGTGTGTCACCTTGAATTTTCAAGCTCTTCAAGCATTCTACTGTTGTGTGTAGAACTTCTGAGAAAAGGATCTTGCTATTACTTGACAAAGATCTCGCTATTACTTGAAAAAAATCACTAGTCCATACCATACAGGTTTTTTGCAACAGTAACATGGGATCTTCTACTATAAACGAGCAATAATTTTGTTCCTCATCCGTATCAGTTGTGTCCAGCCGACCTGGACTTTACTCACTAGTGAGCTATGGGATCTTGCTGGCTTTCCGTGGCTGCAAACATGGAGCCAAATCATTACTGTCATGTGTAATTGAGTATCTATATATGTGTAAGCAGTTTCACACACATTCATATTAAATACACAACGTAGTAGGGAAATCTTTATCTATTCTTGATGTTCTGCCTAATATGAAGAAAATGTGGGAATTCATTGAGATTTAAAAAATCACTTGGAGTGAGGAATTGCCTAAGTTGGAGGCAGATCATGTGTGTGAAAAATTATTTGGGCCCAAGGGGGGAGAAGCAACTGATTCCTGCGCAGAAACACTTGCTGCGGAAGCGTAGTCCTCGCTGCAGACGTGCTGCCTGTGCTGCCCGTCGGTCAGCGGCACAGCACGGGTGGTTTTCTGAGTCACTGCGGTGAGAAACACAAGACAAACACACCACAGATCAGTGGCAGAGACTGAGAGTGTAACCCTGAGTTAATTATCTCAGTTGTACGTGAACTAATCCTAAATTTAGAAACTGGACTTGCTGCACAGTGTCAGTCAATGTTCAGCATTTCCCTCTGCAGCAGCGTCACGTTTACACAGAGCACAGCTTCCCACTGCCGGAGACGCTTTCTCCTCTGTCATTTTTCAATATTTAATTAGACAAAACACATCCACCTTTATTGTAGGGAAGCTCCCTGCGGCAGCCGGGAGGACACACTACTGTACACGACCTGATGGGTTCCTTCTAGCTTTGAGTCTCCTTTTGTAGGACATCGGAGCTCTTGTGCTGCTGCGGAGTGGCTGTTGTCTGAAGTGACCCCGCTGTTCTCTCCCGCACAGCCATGGCAGGTATTTAGACGAGAACAAGAGTCTTACAGACCTTTTAGTAGCCTTTTAACTTGTGGTTTTCTGTGCCGCCGTTCCTAGTCCAGCAGAACGGGCTGTGTGCTGACAGTCGGGAGACAGAGGCAGCCTAGAGATAACTGGGCAGCGGCTCTTTTGGAAGCACATTTATTACTTTTTTAACTTTTGAATATCCACAGCAGATTTTTCCTCTTGATGAGAGTAATTGTAAAAACTGATGGGCAGATGGATTTTGGCCCGTGTATCGCTTCGGATTCAAAAGTGAGGCTTTTGTATACACTGCTTTAACGTGTTTCTTTGCTTTTACATTAACTTACATGGTATTACCCCCTTTCTTTATCAATAGCTCTATAGAGAGAGATGTACTATGATGGAGTCTATTAGGAAATGCACTGAGTACTGTTTCTTCTAAAATATAATATGGGAAGGGGTATGCAAAAGAATGTATTTTTGCTAGTAGCCTATCTTCTGAGAGAAACTAAGCACAAGATATTAAAATGAATCCAACTAATTCAGTAAGACATTTAGAGTTAGTATTTAACTGTTGATATAGATTCTGTGTGGAAGCAACTAAATATTTCTTCGATAACTCACACCTGTTATAAGCAGACATTGTTGCAGAGTTTGTCACTGGCTAATGGAGTATAATGAAGTGCAAAATGTATACACTAGTATTAATTCATTAACACTTGTAAATTTGTAAAGCCGAATGTACCAAGCTGAAGTCTCTAATCATTTTTATAGCTGATGGCATTAAACATGTTAAACATTCATATTATCAATAAAGGATTTTATTTTTAAGATGTGCAAATCGCTTAAGAAGACGTTTGGAGTTGGGACGGTGCGTGTGGACCGGGGCTGCCTCGCAGGAGACAGTGCGGGTGGCGATAGCCGGGCGTCTGTACTCCTGGGGAAACTGAAGATTTAAATGGCAGAAGAAAGCAACTTTCGTGGGCGTACGATGGGTGGTGAGGAGCGGTGGCGGGCTGCAGCCTGGGCTGTGTTGCTCCCCTGTCTCCCCCCGTCCAGCGCTGTCGTGTGGGAGGGTCTCTGTGGTAGCAGCGTGCTTCGGATGACACAGCACAGCAAGCTCCGGAAAACTGTGGCTTTTAGGTATTTTAAATTAAAAACACTCTTCCTAGCGTGCCTAGAGTAACAAAACAGTACGTTTCCTCCCTGGAGAGCTGGGGGCTGCCCCAGGTGCCTCCAGCCCAACCGCAGGGAAGAGTCCGCAGCTGTTTGTCTCCGTAATGTACACCTCAATAGTGACCTGATTTTCTTATCTTTACATCAGTTCGGTTGAACAGGTTCTGCAACAACCTGGGAAGACGCTCCTTGTTCATCTCTTCAGGCTTGGTGACATTTTGGAGGAGTGCTGCTCGAGTGATGGTACCGGCTTTAGCACAGCTGAGAGCAGTAACCCCCAAACATGCACTGCTTAGAATCATGGAACGGTTTGGTTGAAGGGACCTTTAAAAGCCATCCAGTCCAACCCTCCTGCCCTGGGCAGGGACATCTCCAACTGGACCGGGGTGCTCCCAGCCCCGTCCAACCTGGCCTTGAACACCTCCAGGGATGGGGCAGCCACAGCTTCTCGGGGCAACCTGCGCCGGGGGCTCACCGCCCCCACAGGGAAGAATTTCTTCCTAATATCTCATCTAAATCTCTCTTTCAGTTTACAACTATCATCCCTCATCCCATCACTCCTCTCCCTGATCAAGAGTCCCTCCCCAGCTTTCCTGGAGCCCCTTTAGGGACTGGAAGGGGCTCGAAGATCTCCCCGGAGCCTTCTCCAGACTGAACAACCCTAACAGCAGAGGGGCTCCAGCCCTTGGAGCGTCTCCGTGGCCTCCTCTGGACTCCCTCCAACAGGTCCGTGTCCTTCTGATGCTGAGGGCTCCAGAGCCTTCCTCCCTCCAACCATCGTCTCCACTGCTGCCGAAGCCGAGGAGCCCTGCCCAGGGAGGAACTGGAACTGGAACTGGAACTGGCGTGCCTCAGCCGCAGCCCTGCTCGCTTTTTATAGCAGCAGAGATGGAAGGTCCTCGCCCAGGTGTGGAACGCCTACACCAACCCTCCGATAAACGACGCGCTCCGGTGGGCCGAGCGGTGCACGGGGGCACCCGGCAGGACTCAGCCCCCCGTGATGTCCTCATGGCCCGTGAGCCCGGCCCGTGTCCCCGCTCCCGGCCACCCTCCGCGGGGGGACACTCAGCCCCCCGACACAAGGCACCCCTTC
>VZSZ01006916.1:94537-109421 GCA_013398815.1 Ibidorhyncha struthersii | reverse complement strand
GGGGGAGGGGTCCCTGCCCAGGGCGGGGGGTGGCACTGGGGGGGGCTTTAAGGTCCCTTCCAACCTAAACCATTCTATGGTTCTATGATTCCCAGCGCGAAACAGGCGGGGAGCCTGCGGGGATGGGCGCAAGGATGCTCTGGCAGCCCGAGACAGCCAAGATCAGAGTTAAAAGTTTTCCTTTTTTGCCAGTGCCACCAGCTGCCAGGCCTGACCCCAAGCACACATTCCGGTGTTCCCCCTTCTGCCAAACAGCTCTTGTGACCCCTGACTCCCATCCCCGCTGCTGCCTGCGCTTACCCCAGAACTGCAAGGAAAGGCTCCGTCTCTCTGCGGGCACGATCCAGCCTTCTCTCCGCAGCAGGCCGTCTGGTGCTATCACAGTAATTATAGCGTTATCAGGGGCACAGGGCAAACCTCTCTGTGCCACTCACTTCTTCCTCCTCGTAATGAACGGGCTTGATTTGTCATTGGTTACAAAGGAAAGGAGCAGAGGTGAGGGAAAATCAAGCCTCAGATTCGGACAGGCTCCGGTGCCGTGCTGCCAGCGCCGGCACACACACAGCCCACCCCTCACGTGGGCACACACCGAGCTGCACACCAGCGCCGACTCCTGCACGTGCATCAGAGACACTGGTGCTGGGCAGCACCGTCCGCACCGCTGCTGCCATGACCACCACGGCATCCCGGTGCTTGGCTCAGGAAGGGTTCAAGGCTCGACGAGAGGTGGCAAGGAGGACAAGTGCCGCAGAAGGGCTGCAGGGCAGAGAGGGCCTGGGACCTTCCAGCCTCTTGTTTCACCCTGCTAAGGAAAAACTTTAAGGCTAAATTTTCCAACGCTGCCCTGGGAGAACAGGTATCGCTTCCCAGTGCTGAACCAGGAACTGGGCGTTTCAATCCCACTTGTGACTCCAGCACGACCTGGGCTGTCCTACGGCCATCGAGACTGAGATCAACCCAGTGACCTTCAGCCTTAGAAGGATGAGCCTCTGCCCTCGTGCTAACAGGGAGCGTGATTAAATGCAGCTCCTCGCTGGGGAGCGCCTCCTGGACCAGCTGTTAATGGGAATGTGATCATGACCCACAGGCAGTTTCAGGTCTGCCCACTAACTTGTGCGGAGTCCTGTCTGGACACACGGATATCTCTGGCCATGGCCAGGGGCAGCAGGATGCAATCACGTGTCCAGGGCAGTGAGCCGGGCCGGCAGCACCTCGCGGGCACGGCAGTGACGTGCCCGTGCGCACGTGTGGGTATGCACTCACCCTCCTGCAGAAGCCATCTTCTCCAGCAGCTCCCGCGCCCACCGCAGGCAGCAGCGCGTGTCCCCTCCGCCAGCTCGGCCCTCCTGCCTGTGACGGCGATGGCAGTTCAAACCAGGAGTGCTGCCGGCAGGAGACCTGTGCGGGCGGGGAGGGGGAATACGGTCACAGTTGCAATAGGTCCTTTTCCTGGCACGCTCCAGAAGGCCAAAACATCCCGGTGGCCCCGGCAGCGAACAGCTGATCCCCGTAGCATCGCACCCGCGGCCCTTCCCAGGGGCTGACCCGAAGCACCCCGGGCTCCCCAGCGCAGCGCGTGGCCTCCGTCACCTTCTGCAGGCGCTTTGTTTTCACTGAAGAGTTGCGCAGCAAAAGTGCAGTACCAGCAAAAGCTGGCAGGGAATCCAGGGGCCAAGTCTGGAGTAAAATTCTGATAATGCTGTGTTTATACCAGGAATTTCTTTGGCAGATTAATCACGTGAGTGAAGTAACAGATGGGAACTAGCTGGAGACACTGTAATGGGAATTTCAGCGCAGGGCCAGGTTGGCAGCTCACCCCCCGGGAAACGCCGCTGCCGGGGCCACCACTGCCCAGAAGCAGCGAGGAGTTTAAACAGGGATCGGTGCCGCAGCCCCATGGCGGAGCAAAGCAGCACCCAGAGGCCAACTCTGCTCCGAGAGCCAGAAGAGAGGAGCCAGGGCAGCAGCTCGTGTCCCCCGGCACGCGCCAGCCCCTGCCTCCAGCCCTGCGGCGCTCGAGCAACGACGGGCATCGAGGGCATCGCTGAAGGACAGGTCTCGCTGTCCTGCTGCCGGCCGCGGTGCAGGAAGGGCACACGCAGCAGCGAGGCCAAGCGCCCTCACCTTCACCGCCCGCTGGTTTTGCCAGCTCTGGACTCAGGTTGCACTGGGAGTTTAAAGACACACAAGGTCAAAATTCCCCCGGGAGCAGACAACCGGCCGGGCACGGCCGCAGGGCTCTGGCTTGTCCATCCATGGGGGCCGGACGCCAACCGCCCCCACGGCTGCATGTTATTGCCCAGTGGCTGGGATACCAAACTTCTCCCGGACTGGGGAATTAGTTCTGGAGTCAGCCACTCAGGAACGTGCCACACGCTTGTTTAAACAGTCGCTTGCATCAGCCCGCAGCCCTGCCTGCGCGCCCGACGTCCCCAGGTGCTGCCCCAAGGAGCAACCGGCTGCGTCCGGCAAAGGGCAAAAAGCAGAAGTGCCAGGAGGTGAGACCACAGAGGAAAGAGTGGGAAACACTTTGCCAACCGCAGACAGCTGTTTGCAAGAGGCAGCGGTCTTCCTATCGCTTCCTTCTTCATTTCGGGGGGAACAAGATGGATTCTGATCTTTGTCTGAATAACTGCAACAAGCCAAAACACACCCTTAGCGGCAACAGGCAAACGGGATGGCGGCAGCAGTCCAGGCAGTGCTGTGAGAAAGCAACGGGACAAAAGCTTTCCCCTAGTTCAGCCCTGCCATAGCACCGGCAGCAGTAAGCACAGGCTGTGGGAAATTACTCCAGGATGATCTCTTTATGCTGTAGGTCCTGGAAAGCGACCTGTCCGAGCTATGAGATCGCCTCACCGCGCCTCTGCTCCCCCAGAGAACTGCTGCGCTGCTCCGGCAGCAGGAGCCGACGCAGGGGCTGGCAGCACCCATGGGCGAGAGTGGGAACGTGCAACCAGCAGCCCGGGTGCCCAGGGAGGACGTGGTCTACGCGTGCTTGACTCGGGTTTTAACTGCTCCCTGGGTTTTCATAATATCTCTTGCAATAAAGCTGCACACGTTTTTACTAAGCATGATTTGTGAGAGCCGATGGGTTATTTTAATGACACAGCAGTGTGCTGAGGAAACACCGCTTCCCCTGCTGCTTCGTCCTCCCGACCGGCTGCACGAGAGCTCCAAGCCAAGGGTATCAATTTGATCACGACGGACCCTTGCAGAGCGCGAGATCCAGGTTAGCCCGGGTAGATTGCTGACTCTTTGATCTCTTCATAAATCTACTGAATCTGGCTCAGTGCTGCCCGCAAAGCTTGCCAGCGGCACCAGCCCCGGAGCCACAAGCACACATGTTCCTGCTAACCCCCACCCCCCCCCGAGGTTTGGACCCCCGAACACGTCTGCAGCACAGCTCCAGCTCCCGCAGCGGGGAGGGCGCAGGCTCAGGTGTGAGCGCTGAGTCAGCCGAGGACCGAGGACCGGGAGCCCTGAAGGGGCAGAGCCGGGCACCGGCGCGGTCCTGGGCGCTGCTGCCCTGCCCCGGCTCTGCGCCCAGCGCCTCCGAGCCAGCGAGGCTGCCAGTCCCGGCGCCCAGCACCGCACCGAATGAGCCGCTCTCTGCTCGGGCTGCAGCGGTGGAACATATGGGACCCGTTAGCTGGAAGCATATAAAATTCAAAGCTGTGTTAGTCATCGGCTCCGTCATGTTCATTCCACTGCTGGTAGACACTGCTCTTGCAGAAGCAACCGGCAACTGCTTGTGTTTCTGCTGTCAGCTCCAATAAACAACTGTGTTTAATGCTGCGGGGGGGAGAGGGGGCTCAGAAACTCGATCCAAAAATAACAAGTTTTAAGCACGATATCCTCGCCAGCTTAATGGCTCAGTCTCTCCCCCAGTTTGCCGTGCTGCACTAGAGGGAAGCGGGGTCTAAAAGCCGAGATGACCCATCGTTAATAACTGACCGGCCCCCCGCATGCTGTCCCAGCAGCCCTCCCGCATCAGCCCGCCGCACGGCCACCCATTCTGCAGCACGCAGGACCCTGTGAATCACGTGCCATTAACATTCTCGGCGTGACATCTCCAAAATACTTCAGGGATAAATTGGTTGCTGGATGATTTGCAAAGCATTTAGGCAAAATTATTAGGAGGTGCGCTGGTGGGGAGCCAAGGGCTGGATCCCGATGGGGGACGCACTCTCGTGGGTCGCTCGGGTGGTGCGTGCTCACCCCATGGCCCCGGGGAGCTCCGCCGGGTGCCACCCCGGCAGACAGCATCACGTGCCAGCCGGTAAACACGGCATAACTCTCGCCCTCATAAAGGGCTTAAGTGCCCTGGCGCTGTTGGATAAACAGGACCGTGCACAACGCATACAGCAACTTGGCAGAGGCCCTTTAGGCATCTCAGCATCTTCACAAGCCCTCCCCTGCCCTGCGAGTGGCCTCGCCATCAGAGAGCCCACCGCCCGCCCGCAGCCCTGCCACCCACCCCGCGGCATGGCCGGGCACCGGCAGGCAGGATTCAGCCGGCCCAGGGGGGAATTAGACATCAAAAGGCGGCGGGCAGGAACGCGGAAAGCCCCCACCGTCTGTTTCCCACAGCCGCAGCGCCCCGTAGCCCTGCTCTGCCCGCGGAGCAAAGCAGCGGCCGATGGCGCCGATGAGCACCTTCGCGCAGAGCAGCACCCAGCCTGCCCCGACCCCCGCGCAGCTGAAACCGCAGCGGCCGAGGGAGAGAGCGGCCCTGCGAGGAGGGCGCGGAGGAGCCGGTGTTAGCGGGAAGCGGTGCCTGGCTCGCAGAGCCAGCCCTGGGGAACGCGCAGGGGACGGGGGACGGGAGTCCTGTCCCACACCGCCAGCCTGCAGCACGGTGGGCACCGCCTCATCGCGCAGAGGGACACCGAGATTTTGGCAGGGCACTGCGAAGATGCCGCTGGCAGAGCCCGCAGCCTGCCCTCACGACACTCGGCTCCCAACAAAGAGCAAAAGTTTCCAGAGAAGAACGCCAGGGCAGGCGTGATGCCCGCACCTCTGCCCCCGGCACTGCCTCTGGCCGTGTCCCTGCGGCACGCGGACGCTCGCTCCTCGGCACGGAAAGGGTCCCTGCTGCCGTAACCCACCACGGCACCTTCAGGAAAGGAAAACGGTTCCTGGCGTAGCAGGGCCGATGCAGATGTCATCGCCTCAGCACTAAGACCTCCATGTAAGGGATTTCCAGCAAAACTGGTAATGTGCTTTCGAAACCAGTAACAGATCTTGTCCCATATTAATAATAGATTAAGGCAAAAATGCTTTGCCCTGCTGTGGATTCTGCCCCAAAACTAGGAAGGGTTTTGCAAGGGTATCTCAGGATACCACATTCCCACCAGCAACCTCCCAAGGACGCCAGCTCAGGATGGGCAGCAATATTAGTAACACTACACATACACTTTTTCACCTTCTCGCATGTGTCGTTCTCCCAGTTTTCACTGACTCTTCCAGTTTAAGCTACAGCACAGCTGTTTGCAGAGTGCGGGTCCCCCATGTCTTGTGTCTGAGCAAAAAAAAAAATGAAATTAGCAAAGAGACCACGGCCGCGCAGTGGCAGCTCCCTCGTGCAGCAGCGCAGCCGCCACCAGCCCGGCCGGGGAAGCCGGCAGAGCCGTTCCCACCGTTCCCAGCTCTCCATGCGGAAACCCAACCCGAGGAGCCGGGACCGGGGCACGGGGGATGCGGAGCGAGAGGTTCCCGCAGAGCCAAACTGGAAGAGACAAGAAGAAATAAACAGGCGGCGGCGAGGCGGCAGGCGGGGGTCCCGGGGGCGCGCACCCAGCCCCCGGCGGAGGCGCAGATCCGGGCGATAACGGGAGCTCCCGGGGAGGAACCCGCAGAGCTCAGCGCATCTGTCCCTCATCAACGGCACTGCCAGACCCTACGGGAGACCCCAGGTGAAAAAAGAGCCGAGGTTACTCGTGCTCAGTTAGTTCAAGAAAAAAAATGTTTCACAAGAGTCTCTCTTCATTACATTTTAGAGGTGATATGGAGTTCTGAGCGTTTGGAGAGCTGGGCAGCTGCTGCTGGAAAACCTGAGTTAGGGAGAGAAATGTCACCCCAAATTTATTGTATTTACTTTCTCCAGTGTTTTCAGAATTTTTACTCTTCAATAGTTTATATTATACACATTTATCAGCTTTGCTTCAGGCTTTTAACCCCAGATTCACTGTCTCAGGTTATAGCAGAGAGTGATGAAATGGGTATTCCTGGGGCTGAACACTGTCATCTGCTCAGGGGACGGCTTGTGGCCAAAATTTAAGTAATCAAATGGCCAAAACGAAGCCAAGACAAGGGCTGCTGCGCTCTGAAATCTCCTCTGCCCCCGGCACCGTGGCTCTATCGACATATTCCCTATTCGTCAGCACTGGGTTTTTTCTTTTCCCTTTTTTCAGGGAAGAGATGGTTTGCAACCATCAGCCAAAGAGGTTTGCAACTAAACTGGCCTAATTTGTAGAAATCTTATTTTTGGAGAGCATTTACAATCTTCCAAGAAACCAAGACAGCCACCAGTGAAACACACCCCACCAGACTGTGTCCTGCCTGTAAGAAGGCAGCAATGGCAGGAGGGTGAAACTCCCCGAAATCAGGGGAAATCCCAGAAGTGAAAGGGGGACAAGAGCAAAACCAGCGTTTAAAGCCTGGCCAACGTGTAGGTAACGAGTAAAATTAACTCCCTAGCTGTGAAACTATTGAACACCGCAGCCCCAAAAGCGGACAATGGGATCAAAGTCGGGATTTCCCCACGCTCCGGCCGGCCTCAATGGAGCGCCCGCCGGGTGCCGGGCTGCGTGCCCGCCGTGACGCCCGGGGGCCATAAGCTGCTCGGGAGAGTTCAAAGGGGCCCACACAGCCTTGCACGGCTCCCGGGGCGGTACGCAACTCCCAGGCTTTCTGGGGGAGCAGGACCGGCGGCGGGGGCTCCTGGGCTGCCCGCAGGGAGGGCGAAGGGGCCAGAGACACCCACAGTGACCCCAGTGCCTGGGGGGGCCGGAGAACCTCCCCCGGCAATGGGATAATGCGTGCTCCCGCTGGCAGGATTAGCCATATAGCAGGACAGCTGAATCAGACGCTCGGCCCTTAACAGGATTACGCTCTCGGGAACGCCGGTGAAAATACAGACACCCTGCCTGCGGTGTGGCCGGGGCAGCTCAGCACTGCCTCCACTCCCCTGCAGCCCCCCCCGGCTCACAGAGCGTCCCCGCGGGTCCCCGGGGTGGGAGATACGCTCCTGTTTTGTTTGAAATGTCATAATAAAGTGTTGGGCTGAACTCCTCATGTGTGCACGAGGAATGGCCTCAGCTTTCCGCCAGCCACGGGGGATTTGGGCTCCTCCAGGGTCCGTGCTGACCCCGGCTTCCCGGCCGCCCCCAGAGCATCTCCCCAGGCAGGACCAGGAGGCTGCCGTGCTCTGGCCGTCGGGGTGCCCGGAGTTGACCCTCGACCCTGTGCCACCCCAGCAGCACACGCTGCCGTCACCTGCCACAACAGCAAGACTTGCTGGAACCTTGGTGAGCCGCAGCCCGCGGGCTGCAGAGGGACCGCACGCGGCAGTGCCCTTGGAGCTGGGGTCCCATCCCAGCGTTGCCAGGAGGGGGTTGGAGCCCACCGGGAGCACAGGGGCCGTTCCTTGGGGCATGCACACCGCAGGCGCTGGGCAGGGAAGGGGGTGTCCCGCCACCCCAGAGGCCACAACCGGACAGCAGATGTGCGGGAGAGGAGCTGGCGAGTCTGCTCCCCTTCCAGGCTTGAGGCCCCTGCTATCAAGGGGGGATGTCTTTCACTGTTCTCTAGTAACTCTGGGTCAAACCCTCAATTTCCATGGAAACGCAAACCTTCAGGTGTCCAACATAAGGGTCTCCTCTGCATTCCTCCACAGAGCCTGGACACTTCCCGAGCCACCCTCCTCACCCACCGGGATTAACTGAACAATCAGGTCAAAAGCAAATCACGAATGCAGCTCCATGAGATGCTGCTCTCATTACAGCTCTCCTTCCTTGAACAGCAGATTTGCACCAGACCAGACGTTTTAAAGGCATGGGGAGGCACCAAGCAAAACAGAGCCGTACAATTTCCAGGTTAACAATGATTTGCACCTGCTCCAGCCTGCAATCTCCACAATAGCTCTCGCTGCCTAACACGGGCTCCTGACACACAGGTTATCAGTGCAAATGTTCTGTTCTTGGCACACCGGGGCTGAAAGCACAGCTTGCTGCCCTGACTCCTTGTTGGATTTCAGAGAGGCTGGCAACTGAAAAGCTGATCCAATTTAGCCACAGTTCATTATCCGACATAGCATGACATTGGGACACTTGCAGACATAATCCAGCTTCCTCCCGCCTTGCAAGATGTATTGACCCAAGGCAAGAAAACAGAGCATTAATAGCTCTCTGCTGTGCAGATGAAAACGGGCAGCAGCAATGAGATTCTTTGGGCTATTTCTATCCCATCTCACACAAGCGTAAATCAGAAGCTTCTACAGACTTCCATTAAATTTCTCTCCATTAATACCAATGTAACAGAGATCAGAATTTCTCCTCCTTTTTTATACTTTTCTGATATTTTAAAAAATGCTAAAACTCTTCAGCTTCTAGCTGAGCTTAAGATAAAAGTTCACCTCTGAACCATACCAGCACCTTTCATGTACGGCACAATACAGAGAGGGCTTTCTACAGCGCGTTTAGATCAGTAACGTGTGTTTCAGCCTGCCTCTGTGTGCCCCATCCTCAGCGACGCCGGGAGCCGGGTACAAGGGAACCACCAGCCCTCCCAACACGCTTCAGACGGCGGCGAGAACCACGAATGCCCACTCTGCCCCTTTGAGCTCGAGGCCAGCCCACGGCACAAGGGGTGAAGGCAGTCACACCGTGCCAACGAGAGTGGTCCCCAGTGAGACCCATGGAACGAGACTGGCCAGGACTGGGTGTAAACAAGAGGAGAAAGAGGCCCCTGTTCCTCCTGCCCCCAAGAATGTCGCTCTCACAGCAACAAGATATTCATTAATTAAGTCTCACAACTCGCATGCTGGAGAGGTTTTAGTACATACGCATTTTTTAAAAAAATACACATGTATGCACACCTCTGCAGGCGTGCGCACCAGCGCTCAGCACCCACAGGGTTGTCAGCAGTTCCCGTTGCACCGAGCAGCCATTTCCACTGACCATCGATGGAGGACAGCCCGGAAGGAGGATAAAGGGCGATGCTGCCTCCCATGGGGATTTCGAGGAGGGAGGGTGCAGACCCGGGCTGGAACATAGCCGGGGCTCCAGAGGTCCTGCCCCAGGCCCTGCAGGGAGCTGTGGTTTCGCAGCCCAGCGCAGCCCCGACGCCGGCTGCTCTCTTGCTCCCTGCCAGCCTGTGTGGGGCAGCTCTCTGGATAGGTCATGTCCACCCAGACGGGTCTCGGACCGGAGACAGCCTGCAACAGCCACGCTGGACGCTTGGAAAAGGAGGAGGCTCAAGAAAGCATCACCTGATGCTGCAGTGGGCTGCGCCAGACCTCCCCGCGCCGCTCTGCGGAGGGTCAGCGTGCCGAGGCTAAAGGGGGACTCCAAGCAGGGGACCGCACCGTGCCAGGACACCAGCACGCAGCTCCCTCCGGAGAGCAGCGGCTCCGCCACCCCCTGCCCATCCCGAACCACGCTTGAGAACCCGTATTTGCTCCCTCCCCACGGGGCTCAGCAGCCCCGGCCGCTGTCCTGGCAGATGCCCCGCGTGAGGCAGCGTGAGGGCTTTGTAATAACCTGTTATCTGATCGGGAGTTCTCTGGCCTTTCCTCTCAGGCGGACAGTCCTTCAAGCCCATTCAGGGACTATGAGTCACTGAAGAAGCACTTAAAATCCATCCTCGATGATAAGGTTAGCGCTACGTGCGGTGTATTTCCTGCCCTAGTTTGGACTTACCCTTGGGCTCGCCGTACTTCCACGCTGAGTCCCCCATCTCTTTCTCCTTCCAAATTCCCCACCACGCCGAGCTGCAAGACTGCGAGCAGCTCAGCGGAGATCCATCCGGACTCGGTGACTACAGCGGGGCTGCAACAGGGAGCACGCAGCTGAGGAAGACAGGGGCTGTGCTGCTCACAGGAAGCCTGGGGAGGCACAGCGTTACCTGCTTCGAAGGGCAGAACAAAAAATGTGGGAACTTTGATCAGGAAAGCTGCTGCGATGCTGCCGCCAGCCCAGGAGCAGCTCCGCTGCTCACCCCGGGACCTGGCAGAAGGCTCCAGGGCGGCTCGGTCCCACAGGGCTGCACGCCGCGCTGGCGGCAGAACGGGCTCACAACGTAAAAGAAAAGGCAGGTCCCATCTGCCGAGGCGGCACTGGCCGCGCCGGGTGAACCAGCCGCCGTGCAGTCAGGGCTCTGCCCCGCACGGTGAGCCCGGCTCGCTGTGTGAGTGGCGCGCAGCCCCGGGTCAGCACACCGGTGGGTTTCTCACCTCCCTGCCCGAGAGCCCCGGAGCGGGTCAGTGCCGAGCGCGGGTTCATGACAACAGCAGTAAATCGTCATCACTGTCAGGCGCTCGTCCGAACTGCATCCGCAGCTCGGCAGCATCCCCCTCGCTATCAGCTGCGTAGGATAAGAAATTTGCCTTACATTAGTGAAATGATTATTCTTAATGCTTAGACACCGATCATATTCCGAGGAAAAGGAAACATAAATCCTTCCTTGCCCTGACAGCGACAACCCACATCCCTAGATACGAGGGAACTAATTAAGCCTGGTTTTTCCAGCCAAAGCCCAACCAGCGTGTTTGTACAAGCTTGGCGGTCAAAGTATGTGCAGGATTTGGCCCTATTTCCTCATTTTTGTTAATCACAGGAAAAATTCTCCATTTAGAAACAATGCTAGAGATATACCTGATAGGGCTTTTTTTCCCCCTTGGCCACTTACCACTTGGCAACAGAGATGAAGTTCTGCCTCTGCAAAACATTTTGAAACCTGTTTCTGTTCCAATTCAGAATCACGCACCCCAAAGCCTTCCAGGTTATCTGTAAAAGAAAACCTAGAGAAACGGATGGCTTGCAATGCTTCAACTGATAAACTCTAAATATATTATTTTAACTGTAATTTTGTTTTGCATTATAAGTAGAATGAAAATGCTAACAACCACAGGACAAAAAGTCATTGGAAATGGAAAGGGTTGTTTTGAAAATGAAGAAGCAGAACATTTTTGTGCCCTGGGGACCACCTTCCCTTTCCCCAAAAGCTTGACAGCGTTTCACAAAACATTTCAAGTTTGATGTGCTGCGTTCTGTGGGGAGCTGAGCTGTCCCTGCTGGGGAGGGAGAGGGAAAACTCCAGGAGCACAAAAAACACACTGGAAACCCAGACAAGGCGCACCAGTGCCGCAGAGGTACCAGTCCCCCCAGCCGGGCTCCGGAGCTCCCGTGCTGGTTTGGGCGCTCCCGAGCCCCGTTTCAGCCACTCCAGCAGTGTCCGGAGGAGGCGGAGGTGTCCCCGCCGGCACGGGAAGGCGGCCGCTCCAGGGATGCAGGACAAGCACCCCGTGCTGCTCCGCTCCCATAAAAACCCACCTCAAACCCTCGCCTGGTTATAAATAAAGCAGCCGCTGACCTCAGAGATTAATCAGTGGGCCGGTGTCTCTGCGTGATGTCACCCCGTGTTTTTCCACAGGCCTGTCAAATTTCAGCCCCGTCTGATCTGCCGATGACAGCCGGGGCTTGCGCCTGCCAGACAGCACCGGGACGGCCGCGGTCGGTGGGAGGGAGAAGCCGAGAGCGGAGGCCGGCAGGATTTATGGCCGGTTTCTCCCCAGCATGCTCTCCCGCGCTCCCCGCCGCACACACAATACACAGATGCCTCTGGAGGATGATGGAAACCGGGGCTGCTTTGTGCGGTGCGGGTATTTTTAGGTGTTATTGCACCATTTCTGGCCTTCGGTGACTTTTATGACTAACGCAGCTGGATTTGCGGCAATCAATCTGAACCTGGTCGCCGGTGCACACCGAGCTGCGTTTCGCCGGCTGAGAAGAGCCGGGTGGGCTCAGGCGGGGAAGGGAGGGATGGAGCCAGGTCCAAGCTGATGCCATGGTGCAGGATGGGTCCCGCGATGGGAAACCGGCTCTTCCCTGGGCACCGCACCTGGCAAAGGCCTCCAGGAAGGCACAGAACCTCCTGGGTGGAAACCCGGCTCTGACATCGGGCAGGGTTTTAATTTCACTGTTCAGCCTTTACCCCTGCCGGCAGCTGGACCCGCTGCCTGAACGCCTTCCCACACTCACCAGGCAGGAGCTGCCCCACACCGGCTGCGCACCAGCGGGCACGCACGGGAGGGGGCTGTCCCCACAGCGCGTGTGCCCAGACATCAACGGAGACCGAAGGGTTACCAACACCACACGGCTGCGATTCCACACAGCAATTCGTCAATTAATCTGAGAAGGAACAAAGCAATTAACAGGGGAACCAGGGGATAGACTAACAAAGCATATGCCGTCGCTCTGCTAAAAGGGCTGCCTCGTGCCTGTTTGTTTGGCTCCTGTTTCTATGGCGGTGGAGGCTGTTATGAAGGGTCAATTCATCGTTCTGGTTATTTGTAGCTATCTAAAGTGTATTCCTGGCATCTCGGACCTCGCAGAGATAGCCAGGGGCTGACCGGGGACTGCTCAGCCCTTGGGAGTTGTCGTTCTTTTGGGGGACAAAAGACCTTTCTTTCATAACCAAGTACTGAAGTTGTCAGGGCTCAGCACTAACCACACGGTCTCCTTTACCGCTTGCAGAGAGCACCCGGCTCTCGTGGCTGTTGTGTCCCAGTGCTGCCCCCCAGCAAGGAGCCCCTCACCCGCCCCCAGCCAGCCTGGGACTGCTTCGTCCCACGCATCCTCCTCGGCACAAGCCGGGTGATGTGGGGGCCCGGGGCCAGCTCTGCTGGAGCCCCGAGCATGGAGCAGGACACCCTGTCATGAGCACGGCTCTCACCTGGGGCTCCGCTGGTGCCGCTGTGCAGGGCAGTGACGATGCCCAGCACCGTGTCCCCACGGTGCTCGGGCCCTGCTGTGCTGTGACCAGAGAGGACAGGGGCATGGCCTCCGCCGTGGTCACTTTCGCACAAGTTCAGGAGCTTGGTTGGGCCTCACTATCCATCCCAAAATAAGTTCCCAATAAATATGTTTATAATGGGGCTTTGTTGCCTCAGAAAATAGGTTTCCCATGAGGTCAGCAGGCCTGGCACTGAGGGTTATCCCAGGACAGTGATTTTCCCCCTTGGGGTTCCAGGCGGCTGCGATTATGCAAGGCTCTGAGTTATTCCTGGGGCTGCCACATGAAAGGTTAGCGTCCTCGCTGTGCCCAGCACGGGCATTTTGGAGGTGCAGCAATCCCTCTGCAATCTCCGCTCGCTCTGCGCGCTCCTGGCGCAGCCCCAGCACCTGCGCCTGCACAGTCAAAGCAGGAATCCAGCGCCGCGGCGGGGAGACAGCTGGGGAGGGAGAGCGACCTCCCTGCTCGCGCCGTCAGAGCCAGCCCTGCTCACCCCCGGGAATACGGCGCAGGCAGGCAAGACCACGCTGCCTTTGCCCCCGTGGAAAGACGGGGAGACTTCTGCAGTGCCGGCGTGGATCCGGTACGCGTCCCCGGCCTGCAAACCCTACCCGACAGTGCCCCGAGCACGCTGCAGGCTGGATGTCACCTACGGGGCAGCTCCTTGGGGCAGGGAATGCCACAGACCGTCCTCACCTGCACGTTTCCTTACCCTCTTTTCCTCCCCAGGGGTAACACCAACCGTGCACTGTCCCTCTGCCCCTCACCGCAGCGCTGTGCCACGCAAGGGGTGACACTGGGCCCTGCCCGGCATGAGCAGCCGCCACCTTCAGCTCCCAGAGCGAGTCTCCAGAGTGACCGACCTGCTAAGAAAATAGAGAGCTCGTTCCTTTGAAGTTAATGAATCGTGAAAGCCTTTGAAAGCAGAGCCTTGTTTATTTACCCACCGCAGCTCATGTGGACGAAGCACCCAGACATCCTGAGCGCACTGCTAATTTGAATGGAAGATCAAATGCGAGTCTCTGCCCGGCTGAGCCGCAGTCGGAGGAGCGAGGGCTGCCTCCCTCGCCACTGAGTGCAGGCAGACACGGGAGAGCCTGACACAAACCCGGGGAAGTGGAGGGGACAGTCCGTGGGCTGTCCATCAACTCTTGTGGAGGAGAACATCAAAATAAGCAACCAGGCTGACAGAGAAATTCAGCACGCTGGGTGCAAAGCTCTGTGAAACCCGGCCCAAGCGTTCCACTTCAACACCGACGACCCTCCCTGCAGACACCCATCGCCCGCCCCTCCCAGCGCTGGCACCCCTGCCTGCACCGCTGCCTGCACCCCTGCCTGCACCGCTGCCTCATGCCCTCAGCCCGGAGCCAGCTGCAGCCCGACCCAGCGGTCTCCTGCCCAGCACCACGTCACAGCCGAGACCTGCACACCCAGATGAACACGGCACTTGTCACCTCCTCCCCTCCCTTTCCCATCAGAGCAGGATACAGAGACCTCCTCTCTGAAAACAATCCAGTAACAGAGAAAAGCCCATGAAATGGCAACGGCAGGGACCCCAGCACGCTATCCGCTATGATGGGTCCTCTAAACAAACGCACAGCTTTCCACACGGGTCTATAAATATCTGCCTTTTCAGTGCAATCGCTTTATGAATAAGCTGCAATGCAATATTGCATTTGGGCTGTCAGACAAAGGGACAGCACCCTACCAGCACCAGCTTTCTGTCGCGGCAGTTTTCCAAAGTATAATTGGATTATAACCAAGGGTGAGTTTCTGCTCCCCGTTTCTCTCGGGCCGGGGCAGTCGCTCTCTGATCTGCAACAACAGGAGTGGGAAGGAAAGAGCAGGACGAGCTGAGCTGGGTGGGGGG
>VZSZ01006916.1:78572-92555 GCA_013398815.1 Ibidorhyncha struthersii | reverse complement strand
GGGGCAGCGGCGGCGGCCCCCGCGGTCCGCCCTCTGCAGCCGGAGACCGCTGCCGGGCCGGAGCCGGGGGGGCTGCGGCGCTGCCCCGGCACTCGCGGCACAGCTTCGCCTGAGGTAGCAAGTTGCGCTTCTCCCTCTTTGGGTAAGCTGAGGCTGCGCAAGAGAGAGAAACGGCGCCGCAGAAAACATCAGCCTTGGAGAAAGTAATCTGCTCCCGTCCCGATTCCTGTAACAATGACAATTCATGTAAGCAGAATGAGAACTGACAACAGGGAATGTGAAGTTTTCTAAGCGACCCCGTGCTGCTTCAGTAGCTCAGTAACGCTGGAGAAAAAACTTCTTGGCTGGAGAAAAGTTCTGTGTTCTCCGCCCTGTAAAAGTCCTCTCTAATCTTGTGGAAAACACTGTTTTCCACATCCACCTCATCATCGTTAGCACATTGCAGTGGATGAAGCAGAACTTGACCAAACTCAACCCATCTGCCACCGAAAGAGAACGGTGGTTTCTGGAATTCCTCAGCTACTGTGGAGCAGGTTGCAAGGGCCCGGGAGCACTTAATAGTCATACCGATAGCACAGATATTCCTAGTGTTTGAGAGCACAGCCGGGCGTGCGGCAGTCGTGGCCGGGCTGGCGTCGCTGGGAGAGCGGTTCCTGGGTGAGGAAGGCGAAGAGGAAGGCTGCGGGGCTGGGAGGGAGCGGGGAGCCCAGGGGGACGTGCCGCTGGGGCAGCGGGTTGCAACCAGGCACAAAAGGCGGATCGCGTGAGGAGCAGATTCTCGCAGAGGGCAGCACCGGCGTCGGGGGGCACGTACAACACAAACCAGCAATAGCGACGCCGTTCCCAGCCGTGCCCGGAGGAGAGCTCCTGCAGCTCACGGGGAACTGAAATCACGGGGCAAGAAAATGAGTCACGGTCGGCGAGTATCAGGTTGATACAGGCGCTGGCCTGGCTGCCAGCCGCCAGATCTGCCCCCACCCAGCGGGGCAGGCGAAGACAGGACAGCATCTCTGCGGAAAGTGATGTTGCCGACACGCTAAAAGCCGAGGAAGGAAGGAAGAGTCTTAGGGCAGCCGAGAAAGTTGGATTATTTCACTTCATTATCGAGGAGGCAAGAGAAGGGGAGGCTCATTAGAGCTGAGGAGTGGGTGAGTGGCATAAAGTAGCTGGAAAAAGACGAGATACCGAGTAGTCACAGCATCGCCTGGCCAGAGCCGGGCAGTTCTGGTAACACACTTGGACGCTGGCTGAGGGCGAAAATTCTTTCTTTAGGGAGAGTATGAAAAACACCTATTTTCCTTGCTGTTGTGCCCCACTTCTCCCCACAGTGACTCCACCGTGGTGTCTGCCCTAATTCCAAGTGCCCACCTCTTCCCGACAAGCGGGAGGAAAACCACCCACATTTTAAGCCGCGGTAGCTGTGGCTTATTTGGAGGCAGCTAGATTTAGCTCCCGCAGCAGTTCGTGTTCTCAGCTTGCAGACCGACTCCCCGGCTGGCGGCCGCTGGTCCGAGGCAGGCAGGGGGGCGGGGGCAGCCCCGGGGTGGCGGGGGCAGGAGCCCAGCCTGGGGGGCCCGGGGCCCGGCAGCTCCCCCCCGCCGCCCGGCTGGCTCCTCTGCCACGGCGCACCCACGCACGATGCCTTTCAGCATTTTCGGCAAACAGAAGTGGTCCCAGGGACCTTAAGTACGTGACTTTTAAAACAGAAAAAATGAGAAAGCAAATATGTTAAACTCACTTTTTTTTCAGTTTTTCGATCGCACTCTCTCTTCTGTAGACCAGAACATTCCTAAGAAAAGCCTTCGTTGAAGCGAGCGCCGTTCTGCTGGACGTGTCAGTTCTGATAAAATAGCATGTTTAGATGAAATCTGTGTTTTACTGAAAATGGTTTCATCCAGCTGTGGTTTGGGAAAAAGTTATTCAGTGATTTACATAGGTTTCCAAGCACATCTTTAGCACTACTGATATTACAGTAAATACATTTGGTGGTGCATCATCGTTCCTTATTTTTATTATTATTGCCAAATTCTTCTAGGGATTCACACACAATAAACTTGTGGAAATAGAGGAAATGCTTCTCATTTTCAGAGTTGACTTTTAAAGTAGATTAATAGAAAAAAATGGGTCAGTTCTGATCACAGTACATGGAAAGGAAATATCAACCAAATGTTTCTTCTAAACAACTGCAAATTATTAATTTTCAGTGACGTCAGGCCCAGCCCGCACCGCCGCACAAAAACGCCAGGAATTGGTGAACTTTGGCACTCGAAAAAGTGTCCGTGGGTGCATGTGTGTATGCATGTGCTCGGAGCACGTAGCGGCGCGACCGGGGTTTGCGCGGGCCGAGGGGACGGGCTCGGGCTGGCCCTGGGTGCTGGCGCAGCCGTGCCGGCGGCGCTGGCCGGGCTCTGAGGCCGCGGTGGCTGACCACGGTGGCGGGACCGCCGTGGCTGTGGGGAGCCGCATCCATGCAGAAATGCTCCCAAACTATAACGCGTTACTTAGCAACAAAATACCAACTGAAACACAGACGGAAATTAAGAAGGAATGCACCGGGAAAATCCCTAAATCCCATTTACGCTTGAGCGCACTCGGGCAGGGAGAACGGCATCGTCCGGCACGGCGGCTCTCGCCGGGCGGGCGCCCGCCTGGCAGGGCTGTGCCCCGCGCGAGAGCACGTCGGGCCCCAAAAGCGGCCTCTGAAATTCCTTCTGAAAGATTTGGAAGATTAGACAAATGTTGCTTATAAACATCAACTGTGCAATAAACAAACTTGGTGTAAATAACTAAGTGGAGTTTACTCCCGATTGAGAGCCCCGCGGGCTGCTCTGGTGTGGAAAGCCGTTTTACGTTGAAGGTTTGGTTAAAGAAAAATGTACACAAAGCCGTACGCACACACCCCCCTGCACCCCACCCTCACACATACCCGCTTGCCTGCGAGCCTGCCTCAGCCCCCCCAGCCCCCCCAAAGCCTCGTTAGCTAACTTGTTTATTGCTAACCACAGCCCTTGGAAACTACAAATATTTAATTTCATCTGGCATTGGAACAGATGGGAGGCATCAGGCTCCCAAAGAGATAAAACAAATCTGTGGAAGGAAGACTAGCGCGAGCTTGGGCGCGGGTCGGGGAGCGTGCGGGAGCCACGTGGGGCTCCTCAAGGCATCGGCGGGTTACGGGGGCTGCTGGGGGAGCCGCTGCGCCCCGGGGCACGATGCCCGGGCGGGCACTCACCCTCAGGGATGCTCTGGTCCAGAGTTAGGCAGCCGCCGTGCTCCGGTTCCCTTCCTCGGCCGGGGAAGGGGGTCTGCGCTCATGGGCAGGGAGAGCGCGCCCAGGGCAGAGCGTGAAGGAGGAGCGCCCGTCCTGCCCTCCGTGCTCCGGCGACCCCGGGAGCTGGCGTCAAGCCCGTCCCGAGGGCTTGGCAAGGCCACCCCCATCGCAGGTGGAGAAGGGGCCGTTCCCACCGCGGTGGGTAGGAAGGGGCAGCGGTCCCGCAGCCGTGCCTCTCCGGGCTTTGCCGTGCCTTTCTGTCGCGGCACCAGTGCTGGGTCCTGGTCCAGGTGCAGTGGACGGGCACAAGGAGCGATGGAAAAATCGAGCCACATGTCTGTGGATACAGGAGAGAGGGGCTCGTTTAAACAGGCATCCCACTGAGGTGTGTGGGAGGGGAAATAGCATCAATAGGAATGTTTGAAATTAAGCCAAGGGAAAGACAGCTGCATGGAGGAACTCCACAGCCCTGTAACCCTGTGGGGCGCGCGGGGGTGTCGCTGCCTCCCCTCCGTGCCCGCCCCAGCAGGGCAGACCCGCACCCGCCCCAGCAGGGCCTCGCTAGCAGAGGGTCCGGCAGCTTACGCGGCGGCTCCGAGGAGTGCGTGTCCGTAGCTCCCGATGCCATCCTGCGCCACGACGAACTGTTCCCTTCTCTGCGCGTGCCCCCGCTGCAGAGCAGCTCCGCGTCCAGCCGGCCCTGGGGCCATCGCCGGCGAGGTACCGGGGGGACCGGCCGTCTCGAAGGGGAGAGGACGTGCGGCGCGGCAGCGCTCGGGGCATCTGCAGGGGGTTCGCACCGGCTGCGCGTTTGTTGTTGCAGAGCGCTTCGCATGGCAATAAAAGCAGGAGGTCAGCGACCAGGAAGTCTTTATCCCGAGGCGCTCCGCAGCCCCGGCTGTCCAGGCAGCCGCGCTTTGAAAAATAAGTTTTAAAGTAACGTCAGACTGATGGAGAATGAACCCTGTGGCCTTTGCAGCAGCCCTGGTGTTCGTGGTTGGGGTGTATTGAACAGATGGGTTCCCTCAGTCCCTCTGCGCCGTTATAATAATCCTAATTGTGTTTCTTAGTTCATTTTTCATTAGGGTCACTTTCACCTATAGGAAATCTTTTCTTACAAAGAAATGCAGAAGAAAAAATCCTTCTGCTCTCCCAAACTCATTAGCTTTTACTATGACTAATACCGGTTTCAGCAGTGCCCACAGCCCACCCGGAGGAGGTCCGTGCTGGGCTGGGTCCTGTAGAAACACGCAGCCTCTGCTCTGGGCAGCTCGTGCCCAGCGCACAAGGAATGCCATGGACCAGAGAAGAACCATCTGTCCCCTTTACCCCCAGAGACTGTCTTACCTCCCCAGCTTTTCTTAAAGTGCCTGGAGATTTGGGGAAGAGAAAAAAAATGATGCTTAAGGATAAAGCATATTTTTGATGAGCAATTTGTGTTGTATTCATACATCACCAACAACGCCACCGAGGAACAGCTTTCACTCAGTGCCGAGCGAGATTTTGGCCATCATTGCAGAAGGCACCAGAGTCCTTTTCTCCCACTGCTTTTATAACCTCCCACCCTCACCCCTCCTCTGGCTCTGCAGCGGCGCCAGCACTCAGTGCCTTTGTGCCCACGATACATGTTCTGCACACACCGTGTCTCACCTTCACACCACGGCACGCAGAACAGACCTCGATTTCCAGGTCACTCTCGATACGAGATGCCAACAGCAAACACTCCCCCGTCAGCCGAGGGGCGCAGGGCAGGGCGCCCGTTTGGGTCCAGCTCCCCCGGACTGCAGCATCTCCTGGACGGTTCAGTCCTTCCCACAGAAAGCGCATCCCACCGACAGCTCAGGGGTGCAGGAGGACCACAGAGAGGGGGGAGCGGCAGGGAATCAAAGGCACTCAACTGGAGAAAGGGAGACACACAAGAAACAGAAAGATCATGGTGCAGAGAGAGAGAAATATGTCCCTTGAATGGCACTGGTAGTGGCTCAGCATTATGATATTAAAAATTATTCAAGTGAGACTAACACTCTCAACATACAGAGTAGTGGCTCTAAGTGAGGAAATTAGGACTATTAATCATTCCAAGGCGTTAACAATTCCAGCAGGCCAGGATGGCCCCGGTCCTAGTGGGGCTTAATAAAATACTCAGGGTTTATAATAATAAAATAATATCTCAAATGTCTATAGCACCTTGCAACCCAAAGTGCTTTGCAGTTGGCTATAAATTGTCTGCCCACAGCCAGGGAGAACAGAGGAAGGAAAGCGCAGCATCCTTGGGAAGTATGCGAAGAACTTCAGGAGGTGAAATGCTGCCAGGCGCATTGGAATTTGCTCTTTATCAGGCAGAGAGGCAGGGATGTTGGATTTGATCCTATCTGAACGAGGTGCCTCCAACAGCTGCCTAGGGCTTTCCAGCCTCCCACCAAAATACAGGTTTTGTGTCGACTCCACGGGAAGGGAAGAGAACAGAAGCCAAGATAGTTTGGCTCCCAAGTTGATCTTTCAGGACTATCGAAGTGGTTACGAGAGCAACGGGGAGGTGAATCCGTTTTTCCAGGGGAAGGACCCAGCAGCCTCGGATCCCCCTGAGAAGCCAGACCACGCTCTCATCTCAAGCTCAGCGGCACAGCTCTTGGAGCACAAGTCAGCAGCGACGAGGCTCCGTGCGAAAGGAGCTCACGGGCCCTGCGGGACGGGTTGCACAAGAGGCTGAGAATCTCCCGACAGAGGAGAGGGGCACTGGCGCTCCGGCAGCTGCGGGGGCTCGCGGCACTGTCCACAGGGAACGGGGCAGCACTGCCGTCCCCCCGCGCTGAGCCGGGAGAAGAGGCCGGAGGTGTCATCAGGGCACAGTGCTTGGGCACACGTCGTGTTGGGAGAGGCAGAGCTGGACCACGATTCGCCCAGGCACGGACCGGGGGAACTCCAGGGGTTTCACAGCACTTGGTTTGCAGAAAGACCTCGAGAAACCCCCAATGCCATAAGTGATGGTGGAGCCTAAACCAGTGCCAGGCCGCCCCTCCCAGGGGTGTTTTGGGGAGCGGGCAGTGTTCGCAGTTGTCCATGGCGTGGCACGGTCGAGGGCGAGAGCAGAACCAGTGCCAAGGGGAACGTCCCGAGCCGGCACCGGGCCCCAGTTAGAGCTGGGCTCGAGGGCATCGGATGGCACCGCCTGGGGCTGTGGAGGGGCTCGAAGCTCAGCCTTTCTCCCGAACGGCACCGAGATTATTTGCCTGAGTCACGTTAGGTGGGAGAGCTACGTGTGGCCATCAGAGGGTATGGAGCTGAGACGTGATGCGTAACGTGGGCAGAAATAACTCTTCAGTGCTTTTCTTGTTTGCTTGCTTTTTTGTTTTGTTTAGTTGTTGTTGTTTTAAACGTGGTTTGGTCAAGTTCAGAGCCCCCGAGTGCTGCTCTGTGCATCACCTCACAGTGTGAGGCTGCCTGCATCTCTTTACTGCCACTAACGAAAGAGGGAGCCCGTTAAGGGCCCCGGGAGCAGTTGCCGTGGCCGAGGGTCCAGGGATTTAAGCTGTCCAAACTGTCTTAACTGAGTTGAGAGCACGCTGCACGTGTTGGGGAGAGGCAGTATCACAAAAGCCAAATTCTCAAGCTGCAAACCCGTTAGATGGGATGTCAGAGCCGAGCCTGCCGCCTGTGCCGAGACCCGGCTTCAGGTCGGAGGAGCATCTCTTGGTGATTTCAAAGCCATCGAGCCAACAGGGTTCATGGTGCTGTGTCTGGCCAGGGCACCTCCTGCCCTCCCGGGCGCTGCATCCCCCCCGTGCTTGTCTCCCCCCCCGCTCTGCCGCTGAACAAGGAGCTACGAAGAGCTGGCAAAATGATTTGGGGATCCTCAGGAAGAGAAGCCCCAGGAAGGAGACCTGTCAACCTGCCATTGTTTTTGAGCCATCTACTCTCTCTGCGTTAAGCAGTGGCAATGAGGAAGCCTCGTGCCCGCGCTCTTGGAGTGCTGCGGCAGCCGCAGACACCCAGGGCTGCCCCACGCCTGGAGTCTGGCTCACTGCGTCACTGCACGGACGTCCTTCTCCCAGCGTAAAGTCAACCTGTGGTAGTCATCCTAGATAGGCTCAGCTTGCATTAGTCTGATTTAAAACCGTGCCTCTTAATGGTATAGATGCAACCACAATTTCCCCACAGTGGGAACTTCCAACATGTCAGCAGCTGTTTTAATTCTAAAGCAGAGCACAAAAATTGCAAATTTTGAGATTTGCCTGAGAATGGCAATTCCAGAAATTTCCCTTTTGAAATCAAGTAATGCTCAAATAGGTTTTTCAATGCCATATAAAATGGAGTAAAATGAAATATTTGATACAGCAGAGTATCTAGTATAAATTTCATTAGAAACTTAATTAGCGCACTAACATATTTCTCAAGAACGCCTTGGCATTACAAAAAAGCAGCGAATGAGACCAAGTTCCGATTCCAGTTAATTTTACCTGTTCCCATGAAATGCTTTCCTTTCTTCAAAACCTCATTTTCCAGGAGACATTTTCTGCCCGATACCCACTAGTGAGTCCACAACAGTGGCACGACGCCAGCCAAGCCTCTCCTGGTGTGGGATCTCACCGGGTCGCCGCGGTGCGGGAGGCCGCCGTGCTGCAAAGCCAGGGCGCGCGGTCGGCACCAGCCGAGAGCATCCCTGCTGGTCCGGGGAGCCGTGACCGGCGCACCCCACACCGACACGCCTGGGCAAAGGCTGACACCATCCGCCGAGATGAGCCCTAGGCTGGCACCAGGAGGGAACGCAGAGCTTTCCGCGGCCACCGCAGCCCCCCAATGGCTGGTATTTCTGTGCGACGCGCGCCCCAGCCACGTGCAAAGCAAGCGGCAGCCAGGCTTGCCGCAGAGGTAGGGAGAGCAGGGCTTTGCCTCTGCCGGGCTGACTTACCAGCTCCCCCGAGAAATGCCGTTTCGCCGGTGGCTGGTGATGGCCGGAGCTGGGTGCACGCCGGGGCTGTGCTGCCGCTGCCTCTTCGGGACTGAGAGCTGCCCCCACAGACCACGGGGTCAGCCAGTGGGGTTTTAGTGATTAAACAAAAGTACTGCCAACAGCTTTGAGTTACAAAAAAAAAAAATAAACTGGAGGTGCCCCAGGTCTACATTGCAGAGGGCTGGTTATTTGTAATGAGAGGGAAAGTGAATCCCCCTTCGCAGCATCCTCCAGCTTGGACCTCTGACCGCTGGGTTTGGAGAGCAGCTCCCAAGGGCCCATAAAGGCAGCCTGGTGCTCCTGGCGTCTGGAGAAACCCCTCAGCACCGCACAGCCGGTTCGCTCGCCTGGCCAGGCTAACGCCGACACGTTTGGGGCAGGCTGGCCTGGGCTGCTGGAGAGGGCTCCTTCCTCCGGCAGCAGACGTTCCCGTCTGCCTGTGGCTAAGGTGCCTTAGACTCTGGCCGTGCTCTTGATCTCCCCACTGCTACACTTCGGGTACGGAGCTTTTCTGGTAGGTCTTTTGGTGTTTCCTATTAAAGAGCTCAGCAACTGGGAAGCTGCGTATGCTCTGTTGGGGCCAAAAGCACAGTTTGCTGATCCAGGAGAAGATTCCAGCACAGTGAAGACTGAGAAGGAACAAGGCGTACTGGGATCTGATCCTTGGGACAAGTTGCAGCAAATCCCAGGAACTTGCAGCCCACACGCGACTGCGGGGATCCCCTCCTCACCCGCGGGGAGCTGCACCGACAAGCAGGAGGACAGGAAAGCCCTGAGCTCATCCGAATTTCACCAGAGCAGCCTGAGCTGAGGGCAGAGACGTGACACGGGCCACACGGTTCCGCGAGAGCGCCCTGAGGAGTCTGCAAGTCCTTTGGGACGCCGGGCAGGCTCTCGTGGGAAGCGCGGGAGCAGGACACATAGAGCACGGAGGCAAGCCTTGGAAGGGGGTTAGCGCAAAATGCATGCTGCCAAGTAAATAGATGCGTCTGCCTCTGATTTGCATGTTTATCTTAGAAGCAATTTAGGTTTCTCCTTGTTTACAAGAGTCGAAGTCAGCAGACTCTTAGAACAAGAACAACAACTGGGAGCCAACATGTGACAGTTGTCTCCTGTTCCCCGGCGCATCGGAGCAGCCGGCGCTCGCGGGCTGTTGGGAAAGAGCTTCGGCTGCGCCAGTGGATGCACCCGTGCGGGAGATGTACTTGCAGAGAGGAGGAAGGCTAGCAGGGAGCGAGGAGCACTTTGCCTCCTTTACCTCGTGGGCTCTGAAGACACTTGCCTGGGTAACGAAGTCTCCGGTCACTGCTGCGGCTGCGCAATTGCTCCTCGCAGGGAACGGGGAGGGGACGGCGGAGGTCCGGTGCCACGTGTGGCAGCACAGCGTTTCCTGCAGCACTGCGGCTCGCACCCACCTCCTGGCAGCTGAACTCTAGGAGCAAATGGGAAACGATACAGCAAGTGGGAAATACGGCAAGCTTGCGATTGCACGCATTAGCAAGAAGTAAACGGTGCAGCATCACGCAGCCGAAGTCGGCTGGAGGGATCGGTGCCAGTCCCTCGGCCTGAGCTCAGCAAACAGCTCTGCTCTCAGCAAGAGGGCGACGGAAGGGCTTTGCAGGCACCGCAGGAGGACCTCGCAGGAGGCAGCATCCCATGGAACCCCATCCGACAGGGTGGGGGATCGTTATCCCCACATGCACTTAATTGTTAACTCCCTCCCAGCTCCCCCTCGCCGCAGCCCCGGCACTCACGGGCTGCTCCAGCCTCGCTCCTTCTGACCACGCGGACGTCCAGCCCTGAGCAGCCTCCAGCATCAGGAGCAGTTCCCTCTCACGGACTTTTCTGAACTCAGGGCTTGTTGAGTTTTTTTCTGCTGTAAAAACGCAGATTCCCCAAGAGTACAGCATTTCACAGAAATCTGCCACTTCCAGCACAACCTCATTTTTAAAATTGAAGTTCTGATAAAGCAGCTGGGGACTTCTCAGAACATCCATTGTCTTTCCTATTTCAGTGTTTTTAAAATGCCATAGATTTTTTGAAATAAAATCGGAAGGGATGCTTTAATCAATCCAAAACAAATGTTTGGGTTTTTTCCCTCCCAAAATTCTGCTTGGCAGAATTTTCTGATGTTCCTCGTCTCGCTCCATTTCAGAGTAACTGAACCCAACTGGAGCATTTCTCACGAAATGGAAGAGCTCGGTCCTGCCGAGATAACCTCAGCCTTTCCAAGACACGTGAGGAATTTTCCCCTCTGTTGTGCCATGCCACTTTCCAGCGCCACGGCAATCGTGGGACGGATTTCAGAACAGAATCTCGGATGGGGCCTGTAGGTACCGCAGCAAATACGCTGCTTGTTTGCAGCCACCGGCCCCGGCGGGGCCCTGGGACGCTGCCCGGCGAGGGGCTCCGGCGCGGTCGGCGCCCTCCGCCCTGCTCTCCTTCCACTTTCTCCTGCTGATAGTGTTTGCTCTGATCTGGGTATTTGGCAGGAGAATTAACGAGAAGTAATTAGCTCTCAGTGTGAAAGAGGGAGTGCCTGGTGTTTATCTTGTCTGGAGGGTTTTCCTTGATCTCAGTCTCCCAGGGGATGGTGTTAGTCAGGGCTTTACCGGCGGCTCTCCCGTCGTGGGGGCAGCTCCTCGGCCAGCCCTGCTCACAGCCCGCCGGTACCGGGGACCAGTGCCGCAGCGCCGGAGGCGGGCAGGGGATGGGGTCCCCACAAGGTCCCCGACGAGGTGGCCCATCAAAGAACATTTTACCTTTTCCAGCTTTCCCAGCATCTCTCTCCTCCAGTGAAGAGCAGCTTTGGCTACTGCTGCAGCCTCCGTCCTGCGATGCCGCTGCCTCCCAGCAGCCTCCTCCCAGCTCTCGGCAGCGACACCTCCGCCGTCCCTGTCCTCGCTGCGACCAGGCGGGCTGGGCAGAGTGCATTCAGGGCCAGGGTACCTGGCCACGCTCCCCCACGGCATCTCTGCATCCCCACTCGAGACCGCTGGCCTGTGCCATCGTCCAGCTGGTGGGACGCTCCTGCGACCTGCGCACCACGGGCAGGAACCAGCCGCTCTCGCAGCCCAGCACGAGCGAGGCAATTAAACGCCCACAGTCGGCATTGCTCGATGAGCTCCTGTTGGCTTTTCTTTCATAAATGGCATCTGCCATCTCCCTTGTCCCACTGCTGCAGGATGAAAGGCTGATGAGCAAGCCTGTGAAAATAACGCTCGCGGGCCCTTGGTGTCGGGGCTTGCAGAGCCACAGGGAGCTGGGTTTATTATCCTCAGCCCCAGCCTGAGATGACCTTGCGCTTCTGCCAGTGTTTAAACAAAATATTTTAAAAGAGGGAACAGATCCCATCGCTTTCTGTGCTCGCAGGGCTTTCCTGAGCCTGCGAGCTCTCTCTGGGGCTGATAGAAGTGATAGAACATGGCCAGAGAGAGACAATGAAATATTGCCCAAGCTTATTGCTTTTTACTGTTATTAAAGGGAGGTTCTTACTTCCAGTCGGGGGGGGTTGAAAAATTTGAATCCCACCCAAACCTTATCCCTTCCAGCCAGAATCACAGCTCCGCACGCTGTGGCAAACATCATCCTCCGGCACACACAGCCGCTGCCTGGCTGGGGCGAGCGGGCGGCGCAGGCGGGGGCTGGCCGGGATGGAAAATTCCACGTTGCCACCATTGTCCGGGCTGGTGCGAGGCTGCGGGGCGCGGGACAGGGCTCGGGGTCCCTCCCCCGTGTCCGTGGAAGGCTGCCCGTGGGGCTCAGCCGGGCTCTACCAGACTGCTGTTCGCACTGCTGTTCTTTCTGCTTCAAGCTGCCGCCCTCCGCTGCGGGCAGGGACCGGGATGCGGGCAGGGTGCGGGCAGGACAGGAGACACAGAGCAGTTCTCCTGGATATCCAGCTTCAGGGCACAATCATAAATGTTCACCAGCGCAAAAGATGCCCAGGGAGGACTAGATAGCAGGGAACACAGTGTGAGCAGGGACTGCAGCAACAAGAGGTGAAGCCTCCTCCTCCTCTTTCTCCCCTACCTGAGCATCGCACGGGTGCCTGTGCCATGGACCGTTGTCCCCGCAGTGTGCCCTGGCCAGGCTGTGGGCAGGAGGCATCGCAGAGCCTGCGCCAGCACCAGCATCTCAGCTGGGCTCCATCCTGCTGCGCTCAGCAGGGCCGGGCTGGGATGCAGGGAAGAGGGCGGGAGGGAGGTTTTGCACATCAGCAAGTTCCTCCACTGCCGCCCCAGCAGCTCACAGCGAGCCCGGGCTCTCAGGGCCACGGGCCCCATGGCCTGCAGCCCCCATAGCCGCCTGTCTCCCAGGGGAGATGGGTTCCACAGGGACTGCTGCTCCCTGCTGCAGCCGTGCACGCACCGAGCAGAGCTTCCCCCACCCGGCTGGCGCGGCTCGGGGTTATTTTGTTAAACACAAAGACCAAAGCCCAACGGCTGTGATGGCTCAGCAGTGCCCTGTCCCTGTGTCCTGCCCGTCGGAACCTCAGCAAGCGACGTGCTCCACGGCTCCCGGGCTCGCCCACACCGAGGGGATGCTGCAAGGTGGGCACACTGCTGCGGAGGGACGCCCTCGGCAGAGCCCAGAGCAGCTGTGACACAGCTAGAACAAAAAGAGGGAAAGGTGGGCTTCAATATAAGCCCCAGCAGGGTGAGGGCCCGGGGAGGCAGAGCCCTGCGCCCTCCCCCTCTGCGGGCAGCACAGTAACGCGTCGCCATTCTCTCTCGCAGGTACATCGGGGCACTGGGCGCGAGGGTGATCTGCGATAACATCCCCGGGCTGGTGAACAAGCAGCGGCAGCTGTGCCAGAGGTACCCCGACATCATGCAGTCGGTCGGGGAGGGAGCCAAGGAGTGGATCCGGGAGTGCCAGCACCAGTTCCGGCACCACCGCTGGAACTGCAGCACCCTGGACCGGGACCACACCGTCTTCGGCCGGGTCATGCTGCGAAGTAGGTTCTGCCCCGTCCCCTTCCCACCGCCGCATGCCTTGTCTCCCTGGGGGAGTCTCTCCTCTCGCTGGGCTGCCGTGCCCAGTGGCTTGGATTACTCCCTTAGGAGAGCTTTGCCCTTCCCTGTAAATTAATCAAGCAGTAATGGGAGCAGAGCACTGCGATTGAAATAGCTGCACCAGATGAGATGGAGCAGGGGGAGCACTGGGGGAAAGGGGGAAGGAGGAGACACCTCCGGGGAACAGGCTCATATGTAAACAGTAATGGGATATATAAATATTTGGAGAGCGGGGCTGGCCAGGACCCAGCCGTTCACGTGGGAACTGGCTGTTCCCTTGCATGGCAAGGGAGGCAAGGCAGCGCTGCGGCTCCAGTCCTCGCATCGGCTCCAAGGTGGAGAAGGACCACGGCTGCGGGGCAGACGCCAGCCCTGCAGGACCCGCAGGGCACCGACCCTGCCCCGGAGGGACCTTCCCGCTCCAGGTGAGGGACGGGTACAGCAACAGCAGGGACATGCCCGAGGAGCAAAGAGGAAGGGCGCAATGGGGACAGGGACAGTTCCAGAGCAGGAGCAGCATCGTGGGCTCCAGCCACCCCCAGGAGGGCTCCGGCAGCGAGCGGACCCCGGGAGCGCATCCAGCCCCGCAGCCTCCAAATCAAAGGCGGCTGGGAAGAGCCTTTCCGCTCCCCGGGAGCGGCTCATATGGAGGACATGTGAGCGCCCGCGGAGGGAGACGGGGAGCGGGGGGGCTTGCTCCCAGCTGGCGGGGGGGTGGGGCGGGCGGGCGGGGCTGGCGGGCC
>VZSZ01006916.1:43114-70346 GCA_013398815.1 Ibidorhyncha struthersii | reverse complement strand
GTCCTCTGCTAATACTGCTCCCGTGCCCATCTGCTCCCTGCCTCCACCGCTGGTGCCATCCTGGAATGCAGCACAGCCCCAGGCGGCCCCCGGCCCGCGCCCCGACACATGACATGAGCAGTCTGGTGCATCTCCCCTCCGTGTGCCATCTCCGGGCAGGGGAAGGGCAACGTTAACTGATGTCTGTACGAGCCCCGTACATACATCTCCTTTTCTCCAGGGGAGTTTGTTCTCATATTTAACCTCTTCATCCCGCTGGCACCGGAGGTGGATGATGCAGTTCGTAGAGAGGTGCAGGCACTTCACTCCCCCTCCCCCTCGAATCTTCCTCTCACTTNTCCGGAAAAAAAAAAAAAGAGGACCTCAAGACAAGTATGCATTTAATAAGTAGTGAGACAAATAAGCTCCAGTTATCCCAGCAGAATTACAACACCAGAGAACAATTTTCTGCATTCCTCCGAAGGCCTGAAGGAACCCAATTGCCTGCTCTCAGCCTAAATAGGTACCAGACACCAAGAGCTCCATAAGCAAACAGAGCCCCCAAAGTGCAAAAATGAAATAAGTAAAAAGCTTCACATTACATATAAACCAGCCGTTTGCACCTTGTTATTAATGGTCTTGACTATGACCTTTAAACCCTGCCTTGCTCAGAGTCATGGATCTACGAGCCTTGGCACCCTCACAACAATTCCAGGACGCGGAGTAGGGAATAAACAGCGCTGGCCCGTGCCAGAGGAGCTGCGGGAAGGGAACCAGCCCACGACAAACCCAGACTGAGAACCACTCCAGCACAGCACCAGGGCCAAGGGGCGACCGTCTCCACTATGCATTTGTCAACATAACCTCAGCGACCAGGGTTTCCGATGGCAGAAGTCCCGTTGTCACGTATATACATGCATAGTAGCTAGTAACGCACGCACCTATCCCCAGTTTCAAAGAGCGATGGGCTCGCAGCGTGGTAAATAACTGCAAGAGGGCTCATTCCCTAGAGGGTAATTCTGATGTGGCTTATAAGCCCCCATGAACTGGAGTTGCCTCAAGCAGACCCTGTTACCCAGAAATATGTATTAGTCTAAACTGCCTCGCTGCTGCTTTAGGAGTTTTATTATTGTAATAGCGCCAATAGCCAGTGGAAAGTTTTACCCCTTGGAAGCTGTTCCACACAAACACCGCCTCTGGAGGAGAGGACCCTGCGACACCAGAGGCTGGCAGGGGCCCTGGAGACACACGGGCTTGGCTCGTCCCTGCCTCCCTTCCCAGGCAGAGGCACTGGCCACCGCAGAGCTCTGCCGGCCCCCGCTGCGCCGGCACCGCTCCGCACTGGAACGCCCCGGCTCGTGCGAAAGGGCTGGTGGCAGCCCGAAGCCCTGGAGCTCGCCCTGCCGAAGTCGGCAATTCCTCCGATAAGGTAGGTACAGAGCAGCAGTACGCCCGATGGACGTTTGTGAGGCTCAAAGGATTAGTGTGTCGAAATGACACCAAGTAGCCAACAGCATTTAGGCATTAACTTCCAAATACCTCATTTAAAGGCAGCCAACATTAGAAAGTTCTGTTTCAATAACAAGATAACAAATCATGCTTGTGTGATCTCTCCAGATGCATATGCAATAAAAGTCCCAATCCGTAAACATCTTTAGATACTTTTCATTAAAATCAGTGCTAAGACGGGGTAAATTCACCCAAGAATTTAGTTGCTTAATTGCCTCACAAACAATAGCTTTACTATCTGGGATAACACTGCCCTCTTCCCTTTCGGTCCTTCTTGGAGATCACTTCTGGCAAAGTAAGAGGTTGGCAGGAAGAAATGCAGCATTCCTCTGCCTGGGCATTCCCATCAAAAACTGATCTGTCATAACATGTGAGACACTGCGAGCAGCGAAAGCCCAGCAAAGGAAACCCACCCCACCCTCGAGCCCTGCCTGAATGAATCAGACTGTAATTACCGTTTTACAAATACACGTATTGGCATCAGGTATATAAATAAATGCCAATTGTCGAGTTCCTTGACCTTCACTGCCTACTCTGAATGAAAAGAAAATTTGATAAGTCTACTAATATCTGTGCAGCCTCGTGTGGCTTTTGCCATCCCAAGGACTGTTAGGTCACCCTCGTGCATGTCTCAGGGAAATGGCAACAATCAACGCTTATCTGTCCTAACTCATAATTGTCTTTATATATATATATGTACATGCATGCAATTTAATTGCACATGGACCAATATGGTGTTACTACAGTATGGATAGGTAAGTCCCTACTCCTAAATGGCACAGGCAAGTTCCTATACAGCACGAGCAATCCTGCTCCGAAATCCTACCGAGAGCTCCGCCTTCCTCGAGAATTACTGGGACTTCTAGAGAGACAGGAAGATTTTCATTACCAAGGCTGCTGCCAGCTATACTTTCAGCATAAGCCCGTCCCCTGTCTGTTACCGCTATGTCAGGGGCGGACAGTGAAAGAAAGCAGCTCTTGGGATGATGCATGAGAGGCAGCGCTTCATTTGTAACCCCACACAAATGCTGGAAAATGTTCAACTTTAAAAAGCATTTAGGTTGGTTACCTTATGGGCCCCTGCGGACCAAGAAGTGAAATTACATGAACACAACAGATCTATTAATCACCACGATGATTCCACAGCCCCGATGGCGTACATTCAACTGGACAGAAAGTTGAGAAAATTACCTACTAGTAGTTAGGCAACTCAAAAAAAAATTGGTAGTACCTTTCTGTAGGGCTCCCCTGTCGACTCCTCAATGAATTCAAGTATTTAACTTGGATTAAAGCCCAGTCAACAGAAATATACAGTGGCATTTCTACCTGAACACGTGTGTCTCCTCTCCACCAGAGTTACAGATAACCTACACGGATGAGATGCACAGGTGACTGTCTGCTTCACAGTACTTTGTTTACAGGGTAAAGGATTTGACAAAAAAAAAATTCACAGGCTTCTGGATCAAGATGGATTATAGGTCAATTCAAATTGACCTGTAATTGATTGATTTCAGTATTATTTCAGAGAATAGAGTAGGCTACAGCAAGCTTCTTCCATCCAGGATTCAGTAAATAGAATAATTTATAACACCTTTGAAAGAAGCCATCAACATCAGCTTACATCAGTCCTTCACAAAGACCAGTCAAGATTAAACATGTAAAATCTCTGTAGCTATTATGGGTAAGTATATGCGTTTATCTGTAAAATGTAAGATGATGGACAACTTTGCATGTGCTCAGAATCAGCATTTATCCACAAAGCTGTGCTTTTTTTATCCTTTCCACTCCTAAGAAGCCTTGGCTAACGCGACTCTGCTTCCTCAATACCGAGCAGCAGATCCGAATGAGCAAAAGACGCTTTCTCTAATGGGGCAGAGTGGAAATGGAGGTCACACCAACCAGCTCAACCCACTTGGCTGCCACAGCCATCTTTTCACCTTTGCAGTAAACAAACCCTTGTGGCGGGTCCGTATATGAAGCAATTCCTTTGAAGAGGGCTCCACATCTCAGTTCTCTTCAAGTCTTGATATCAACAATGACAGTACTTTGGACTAACACTTGAAAGTTCACATCTCCCAAAGACTCCCATGCAGATATCACAACCACTTTTGGCGGTTTCGGAAACCCTCCTGCTCTTCACAGCAAAGTGGTTTGAAAGGCAAAAGATGCACAATTAAATCTAAAGAAGCAACAATATGAAATAGGGGAGTTTATACTGCGATTTCCTTGCATAACGCAAGCTTATAGAATACAGAAGAAACAACTCTTTGCTTGCACGCTATAATCTATTAAACAGACGCTTAAGAAGTCAACAAATTCAATGTGTTAGGAAGCAACCTTTTAATAAAGAAAGCAGAACCATATTTTGCTGTTAACAAATATTTTGAAAAAGGTTTATAAAATTAAATCTAAGCCAATTATCTGGTGCATCTGCAGCTGAGAAGGAAGCATCAGTATTCCAAACATCTGCTTAGTTTGTGTCCTTTCTTACAGAGGAAGTATTAGCTTCCAGTTGTACAAGTGACTAAGAGAGCAACAAGGTATTGCTCAACAAAAAACGATGTTCTTAGATGATTACAGACTAAGGCCAAAGAAGAAATTCATATTTTAAGCACCTTTACCAACATGGAAGCCTGTTAAAGATACCAGTTTGAACAGCACAGCTTTCCTCCTCGCCCCCATGTCTAGGGGTGAGCTAAACACCAGGGGTGAGACATGTGAGAACAACAAAATCGAACCATCGTGGAAAGCACACTCCAGTCATATTGGGGTCTGCTGATGCCAGAGAAGGGACAGCAGGAGGACCTCGATGTTTTCCATAACAAAGCTGAAGGGTGAAAGAGTAGTCCTAAAGCACTGGAAGAAACAGAACACAACAACAAAAAATTAGATCAGTTTGAAAACCAACGTCCTTTTACAGGTTCAAGGGATGAACAAAAACCCACGCTCTATCTGTCCCTCAAGGCAACAGAGCTATGGCACCCTCAATGCTGATGCCATGAAATAGGCTTGTAGTAAACATTAAACATTAGCTGAGACACACCAAAAAAAAAAAAAGGGAAAAACCCTCGGGAAGCCGCAGCTCCAGCCTTGTGCACTCACCCCTGCGCCCCACGGCACGGTGACTCAGCTGGAGGCCAGAACGCTGGGAGCACTCACGGGCCACAGCACCCGCAGCACCTAGGCAGAAGCAGGAGGGTTAGGACGGCGCTGCTCCGCGCTACAGCTCTGCCCGCGGCCCTGAGCACTGCGCCCTCCGGGCTGACCCCACTGGGGAGGAGCACAGCAGATTTTCTCAGGTGTTCAGGGATGGAATATTTATAGGTCATCGACTGAAACGTGTGAAAACTGAACAGAGCCTGGCCTGCGCTTCCAGACAGGATCCATATTCTAGATGCCATCTAAACAGTTCCAGAAATAAAGATTAGGCTAAAACAAATGGTGCAAACTCCCCTGCACCTTCTCAACCCATCCCCCAAGTATTCCGCTGGGACTCGTGTTATCCTCGTACAAACCCTCTCTTCACGAGGCAGCAATGACAGGACTCATTTACTTTGAGGGTTTTACTTTGGCCCTCCTGGCTTCTATCATAACCTCAAATATTACATTAAAAAGGCTTTTAAAACATAACATTCACAGCAGCGCAGGAGCTTTTCATTGCAGCGAGCTTCTTCCCTGCCTGTTTGCGTGTGGCACCTTCACATTAAGTGCATGAGTTAAGATGTAGATTAGCAAGGCAAGAAACCTTTGCCCTTGGCATCGACACTCAGCTGTGACAGGAAACTTCAGGCTTTTTTTTCTATGAAGTGTAGAAACACTCATTGCACATTGGCAGGGAAGTGCACATCTCCAAACTATACACATTTTCTCTTAGATAAGCAAAAGACTCAAGTGTTTATAAATATGAAAAGTTCAGCAGCTGGCTAAAAAGTTAATTCTCCAGTCTCACTTAATGAGCTTTGGGAAAGTGGTAGGGGGATTTGTTCAGAAAGTAAAGCAGAGTGTCACAGAAAGCAGGACTTGCCAGACGGGGCTCTGTTTAGTCCTATTTTCTGTCTCTAGATGGCTGCTATCAGCAAAACGGCACGGAATCCTCTAGCAGGGAGCCGCTGAATGACCAGAATGAGAAATGTTTTCTTGCAATCATAAGAATTAGCCAATTTTTAATTTAAGTCCCATGACTTCTTTCTTTGTTGTGAAAATATCAAGCGATCCATATCAAAACCCTTTGGAACATGGACAGTCTTCGGATTTTGTCCAGTTCTCTGAACAAGGAAGCTGTTTTCAGTAGGATTCAGGAGGAACACTGCTACAGTATTTTCTCAGCGGTTTAATATTAACTAATACCGATCTATTCCAGTAACATAAGGTTCGGACTTAAAAAATTGGATGGATTTGTTTGGAAGGTAAATAATCCTGGCTGTTTTCAGGAACTTCTGAGAAGACTACTTACAGTGCCCACTCCCACTCTGCATCTCTAGTTTTCTTGACAGCAGACTTCTCCGTGTCTTTACAAGATAATTACAGAAGGAATTGTGCAACATCGCTTTTGCACAATGATACGGAGCTACCCAGTCCTCCACCTTCCTAATTGTTAAAAAACAAAAATTCATACTGAACGGAAAAATAACCAGACCTTTTTGTCTGCAGTTTCAACGTAAGTTGTTTTAGGTAACTATTTTTCAGCTTGCTCTGTGAACTCTATAGGTGATTGTCATTCCTTTTGCGTATCTCCTCCCTTCTGTCCCTCACTGAGAACATTCTGAAGAGCAACTGCTTAAAAAACAGAGCTGTCTCCAATGATCAAGAGCAGAGTGATTCTCCACGAGATCAGAAATCTGGCTGAAACAAACAGCAAGGCTGAGCTCTTACCCGCTGAGAGCGCTCACACCCGTACCACAGGTCCTACGGAGCTCTCTACCACTGCCCGTTCCACTGTCCTCACCGCCACTGACTCACACGCTACAGGTTCCCTTGGGCAAAGAATATCAAAAGTCCGAGTTGCAAGAGAACGAACAAGCCACAGTTGGCTCTAACTGCATCCGTGAACGCGACGCACATCTGCCAGCACCAGCGCCTGGTGCCTGCAAACCTGCGCAAGACGTCGAAAATCCCCGTGGCGCCTGGTGCCAGGGCCAGGGAGCGCGGGGGCAAGACTGCCTGCAGCCCCGGGGCAGCCCGCTCCCAGCCCCTGCCAGCGCTCCGATGCTGGATTACACTGTATACATTGGAACCAGCAAATGCTTCCTTGTGATTTTTGGCCACTTGGAATATTTTTAGCAATTTGCCAAGGTTTACCCTGTGATTTATTATGGAGGAAACAAACTCAAGCACTAACAAATGAAAATATGTAAACTCAGACTTTTCAAGTCAATAGAAAGGTATTCAACCTCTTAAAACCCTTTGGAGGCATGCAGTTTGCTGTAGATTCAATTACTGGAAACAACAGTTTGATTAAGAAGCGACTGAAATGTAATCTAAGGAGTCAAAATATTTAAGTCGCTTAGAGATTTACAGAGAAAAATTCCATATACACAATATTTTCCAACTATCATTCCTAAAACTGTGTTCTGGATTTGTTGGAAATTCAACAATTTGTTGGAAATATATTTTGTATCGCTTTTTCGCTAAGGCCAAAGCACTCCAAGTATCTACCATCTAGAACTTTATCATCTCATATTACTATATTTAATAATTAAAGCAGAGTATCATGAAAAAATACTTGAAATGACAAAATAGACAGGTAAAAAATTTTCATTTAAAAAGCTTAAAGCACTGGAATTACCTGCAGATATAACACTAGATACAGCAAATAATAATTGGGTTATTACGGTATTCATGGGTGCAGAGGCAAGTGTCATCGAATAGAAGATAAACTTCCATTTTCCATACGAAAATTCAACTAGTGCTGCCCCACACATCCATAACACGAGAGATAATGCTTTATAAAGCTTCAGCAGCTATCACAGCATTATCTACGCTTAAAATACTGAAGCAATCTACGAATAAAATCAGAAGTGTTAGTTTGATATTTAATATCATTATTTCTTACAAGTTTTCTGAATGCACCTGAAAACATCAGGAATGGGATCAAGAGTACAATAATCTAATAAGGAAGACTATTAGTCATTAGAGTATGATTGGGAGTTATCATTAATTCTATCTAGAGCAGCAGAGTACCGGAAGATGGCATTTCCTTCTCAGCTGTCAATCTCAAGAGAGAATACAGAATTCACTTTTTGTCTGTTTATCTCAATACACAGTTTCCACTTTTGCCAGTGTTAAACCGGCACAGGGAGTGGCAAGAACCCCCTTGTCTGGGCCTGCCACCACTGGGACTTGGCTGGTGGAACCATACGGCAACACGCATGCTTCTTGATCACCATCTCTTCAGCGGAAGAGACACTATCCACCCTTTCCTATAGAAAATAAGCAAAATAAACACACTGCCAAATAACCAAACCCTGGGATTTTCTTCCCCACATTTGGACACACCACTTGACATTCAAAATGCCATTACGCAAAGGCAACTAACTTGTACAAAGTCCTTTTTTGGTTCAAGAAACCCAGCAGAGAGAACTTCACCAAGCGATTCTTTGTTAGCATAACATTTGACCTTGTATCTCTTTGGAAATCACACAACTTTGCTAATGCAATCCTTATAGAATTAATCAAGCAGATAGTTAGACCCTAGTTACTATGAACCCAGCCAATTATGAGCAGCACTGAAATTTGTCACTGGCACGTCCAACTACGTTTTCCAACATAAAGATCAACAGAACTGTGTGGAAATGAGGCCCCGCTCTCAGACCTGCATGACTTGGACACTGTAGACTAGAATCGCTAGCAAAGCCAATGCTTTTAGGAACAAAGTATTCTTAAGAAAAAAGGCTTACCTCCCGGGTCCTCATTACCTGCTGCTTTAAAACAGCAAGAAAGCATAATGCCTTTCACCCTGGATTTTGACTAGCAAAGCTAGAATAAACGATTCATTGAGAGTTCAGAGCTCTCTATTTGCCAGTCCGCTCTACTGCATGAGATCCACAGTTCAATAAAGGCCAAACACACTGCATGCTTAGTTTGAGAAGTGGGAAGGGGAAGCTGCATGTGCAGTTTTTCCTCGTCAAAGTAGGACAGCACAGCTTTCGGAGCCCAGGGAAAGATGACAAGGTTCCAGCCAGCAGCAATGTTAAGAGGTAAGAAACCCTAAAAAGAGCAGGGCAGAGGGAGGGAGAAAGGAGATGGGCACAGAAGGCACACACAGGAGCAAATGGCTCAACATACGTATTTAGATCAGACGTATTTAAATATATCTAAAGCAGCACAGATTAGAAACGTATCTAGCTAAAAGCCTGATTGCCATTGTCAAGTCCAGTCCAATTTCTATCCTTGAACAGGTCCTCAAATGACAGAACTGTGGTCGCTGAACACTTTCTCCATCTAGTAACTGGAACCAGATGAGATACAAAACCATCGGTCTAGTCCCCAAAAGGTACATGACAGCTAACTAACTTCTGAACCTGGCTTGGAAGTTAACAGCTACTTCACCTCTGTTCTTGTCCGTTCCCTTCACATCATGCTACTAGTTTCCAGCGCTCAGCAACAGACCCGTTTTTTCTGCAGTCCAGCCTGCCTTTTACTCACTTCTCAAAATCTCCAATCAACTGATTTATTTTCTGAGGCTCTCACACCGCACTCTTCCACTTCTATGAGAATAAAATCCATACTCACCACAGTGCTCTGTGGCTGAAATGCTGTGCTCTCTCACCATAAGAGTGCAGATTAAAGCCACAGTATGTTACAGTAACAGTTCGCCTTCTTGCCAAAATAGACATTTTGCCCAAATTTCAACCAGCGTTTGTCACTAATTAGATTCTTACAAAAGGAGATAAAATAATTCATGCCCCACAAGCATGAGACTAACTAGAGCCGACTTCACCACAGACCTCAAAACTCCCAAAGATCCCACGGTTACCTGAGCATGCCCCGGAGAGAGACAACACTTACAGCTTTAGCAAAAATGACCATCAGCTCCGGGAACTGGTGCGTAAGGAGGGCGAGCATCGCCGAAAAGGAACATAGGCCTGCCGTGAAATGGATGAAAAAGGGAAGTTCCTTCTGTGGGTAAACGGAGACTTCGTGAAATGCTGAAAGGGAAAAAAAACGAAGAATATTGGCATTGGTAATTGAGGACAGTTTTCTGAATTATTTACGCAGTCTTGTAACTCAGTTCTAGACTTTCAGGAGGAATAGGCGTGGACTCAAGACTACTGTGCGGCACATGTTAGGTCCCAATAATGGGGACCTAACGCCTCAAAAATGTTTTCCCTACATTAAATGCTTTTCTTCATTATTAGTAGTCATTACATCTTCCTCTTCCCAATCTTCTTTTTCACTTGCATGTGCTTTTATTTTTAAAGCACTTCATCAGAGGCTCAGTTTTTGGTACCTGCTCTTCTAACAGGACAGAGGGAAAAACTGTAAGATTCACAAGCTGTCAGAATCACCCAGACCAATTTAAGCAATTCAGGTGTTTTCAACCCTCTGAAGCATTAATCCTGTTATCTGAAGAGAACAGCACATCTCCCCATCCTATAAGCAGCTCAGCAAGTACAAACCAACCATCATGTTAAGTATACATGCAAGGTAGCTCCTTAATACTTCTCAAAGCTTTCTGGTTGGAAGGCTACAGTAAATTTTTCAGAGCAGCTGACAGAGCAGACCTCAAAGAAAACAGTACCGGGACTAGGTTATAAATTCTGTACATAGCAGCTCCTTGCAATTTCCAATCTATGGTAACAAAATCAAAAGAAGGCGATTAGGCGGGCCAAGGGCTGGCATATGGGGCTTTCAGCACTCAAGACACTACTACTGGTTACCAGCTGAGGACCCGTTTGGTGAATAGGCAATTACTTACTGGCACTGAATACCTGCAGCTCTGACTTTCATCCAATGATCTTACTGGGTTTTTAAATGAAGAAAAAAAATAGTGTTTATAGACATAAGTAATTATGAAAGGGCTGCACGCTTCTTGACAAGCTGTTTTTAAAATCTAACAAAAGCATCAAAATTTAAGTAAGCCTTTTTGGAAAACAAGAAATACGAGTGTATTCATTTTTATTGTACTTGCTTTTCACCTTGTACTTGTACTTTTTGGCTTTTGATAAGCAGTAAACTTAAGTCTGAGGAGGAAAGAGACACTCTACCCTCTCAGTTACTGTTGGCACACAGAAAGCCATCGTCCTAGAAGCAAGGCCAGCAAACATGGCTTGTGCTGTTGCGACTCATTAGTGGCAGAGCGCTTGGGTTTTGTTTCACTTTTAAGTACGTGACTTCGGAGCACAACTAGGTAGACCATTTGGAGTTCCATGTCTAACGCCCATCAGAGATGTTTAACGTTATCCCACAGATTCGCAGTTGTTCCTAGCATGCACCCAGCCCTGCGAGGCCACCACGCGTACGAGCGCACCATGCACCTCTCTGCTGAGCAACCAAAGAAACCCCTCGTCTCCTACGGAACACTGCTCGGCTCGTACACTATGCAGAAACTCACCTGATTTTTAAAACACTGAGCTATATAATTTAGGAAAGGTCTCAACCTACATTAGGGAAGTGAAAAAAAAAAAAAAAAAAGAAAAAATGGGATGGATTCTGTTTGCACTAGGTTTTTCTACATTGGGAAATTAAGATCAAATCCAAAATAGATAAGGACAACTAAAGATAATTCTATACGTTCAGCCATTTGGGAATTGTTACTAGTTAGGCCAATACAGGATTTTTGAATCATTAATTTGGCCAACATTATTATAAACAGATAAATTTAAAAAAATTAAGTGTCAAGATTTCTCAAGGAAGTACTGCAATAAAAGTGTTAAGATGATTTTATTTATGGGTAGTTTTATATTTAAAACATAACAGGAATGCGTGAGTGATCGTGTTGAAATATCTGCATGTGTTGGTGTTTAATTATGCTGGGAAGTCTACAATTTAGGGTTAGTCGCTAACCAAGGAATTCCTTGTGCAATATCCTGCATAAGTGCGAAATGAGTAATTTAAAGCAGTCTAGGGGCAAATTTAAATTACACATTTTAAATATAACTTCAGACTTTTAAATAGAAACACGTATGTGTAGTTTTCCTTTCCACAGCTGTGGTCTCAGTGGGTCGGATGCTGCTTTTGCAGTAGCCCTTTCCAGTCCCACAGGACTTGTGTTTCTTCATAATGTAGAAGTTCACTCCCAAAGGAATTCTATTAACATGCATAATTACCAGTCCAATTCTAATCTATCTAATGCTGTTTTCCTAAATATGATAAGCATTGGCCCAAGTGGTTTAGTTTGTTTGCCTTACCTAAAGAAAAAAAATAGGTAGGCTCATAATTGCATAAAGTAATCTTGGAGTAACGGGCAGTTGGAGATGACTTACTGTTCGGCATCAAGCGTTAGTACAAATCCATACCAACACCCACATGGATGAGGAGTTCCAGGAAGCATATGTCCGGCAGACAAATATGCACCAATGAATTAATGACAGAAAGTAGTACACAATCTACGAAGCTATAGATTAACCAAGAACACAGTTCTGCTAGATACCTGAATGCAGGACTGAACTATGCATTTATTCCTCGCCAAAAGGAAACAGCTTCTCTACGACAGTAGCCAAATCCGTGACTTCTTTTAAAAGAAGTAGTTGAAACAACTGGTCCATTCTGTTGTTCTCAAAGCTGCCCAAACTTAGTCTGAATGTACCACACACTGACTTCATCTTTGAAGGACTTCTGTTATTACAGAATCAATTAACATTCTACCGCACACACGCCAAGTGCTTCAGGATCATTTGGGAGGGACATCAACAAACAGCTGAATCCCCTTCACAGGAAGCTCAAACTAAAATATCACAGTAAAGTAAATACAGAATACCACAAACTGAACATGTCCTTAGCTTATGTTTTATTATCATTACTGCTTAGAAACCACTTACTTGGCAACAGTTCTCTGTCTGCTGTTTCTGTGCAACTCGGGTAGGGATAGAAAAGATGACCTTTCTCTAACGGGTATGGGATCATCCTAAATGCTGAGAAAAGAGTGAGTGACATTAGATCTGCATCTAAACTAAGCGACCAGCTTCTCACAGAGAGCCAGTTGTCTTTGAGGTGAATAAAGGCAGAGAGATTACCCTACTGTACAGAAAAAAAACCCAAGGAGATATACTTACTGCCTTCCCATGTACAGTGTAGCAGATTTAGGGCCCCTTCTATCCTCTTCCAGTGCTGGAGGTGAAAAAAGGCATATGCAACTGCCTCACTGTCCCCTCGTTTCAGAATATGCTCTGGAGGTAGCACTAAGCTTTTCATCTCTAGTAAATACTGAAAGTAAAAATGGAAAGCACACACGTTTACATGGAATACTCTCAAATTTTTAATTGTGCAACTTAAGTGATCATTTGAGACATAACTCATCACATCACACAGGGGCCGACTTCTACCTGTCAACGAAACAGCCCAATCCTGACCCAGCGCATACAGCCCGCACTCGCGTGGGACGTGAAAAGTGGCAAATACACATCTGTGGATAAGACTCTTAAATTGGGGTTTTCACACACAAAGTATCAGGTAAAAAAAGCACATCTTCAGTCAGGCAAAGTAAACATACATTCTTGTGGAATATACATAAAGTATAATGCTGCAGCTACAATACCAATGAGCTACACGTTCAGGCTAATAAAAGCAACCCCATGGTATTTTTGCTCATCGCTAATAGTGTCAGTGTAGGAGGCTGAGCACTTGTTAGCTCTCAAGCATGAGCAGCAAACCAGAAGTGTCAGTACGCTAACCAAAGGAAGAATAATACACCAAACCCAGGAAAATCTTGTTTTAATGTGGTTTTGCTGGACTACCACAAAGTATCTCTGGTTTCAGATTTTTTCAGTTTCAGCCTTCTCCGTACATCAGCCGGATCTCTGATGCACAGAAGGGTCAAAGAACACCAGGATTAATCATCTTCCATTTCCCCTGAAACACAGGACGTGCGATTTTGTTTTCTCATGGTACATTAAAAAAAGACAGGTATTCATCTTAGCTTAGCTTTTAGAAACAGATGAGTAATTTTTACAAGAATGAAACGACGGTTCCAGCTCTAGTATTTACCTGTGTTCTCTCCTAGCAAATAGTGTCTCAACCAATAACAGCCAAAGTTAATCCGCATCTTTGATCAATGTAGCTGGCAATTCCTTTGACTGTCTCCCAAAGTGTAAGAATGCAGCTAACTCGCCGATTTATTTCAGCAGATACCACAAACTATGAGATTATTTACTAATCCAGTTTGAGGACTTAACTTTTCCCATTCAGTTTCTTGAAGGAATGTAGGAGGGGTTATGCTCTGGCCAAATAAAGCACATTTACTGCCTGGCTAGGTTCTTCTCTTAGTGCCTTGGGCCTGCACTCCGCAGGGTAATATTCTTGCTAATCCCCTCTAATCCCCTTCAATTTTTTTTTTTAACTTTTTTTTTTTTTTTTAACACAGTAAAGGATCACTCACACAGGGCTGCTGTGGGAAAATGGTCTCAAATATCTGACCCTTGACCCGACTGCTCCTGCTCTCCACAGTGCCCGCTCTTCCATTGTGCTAACTGCCCAGAGAGCGAGGGAACCGCGGCGCAGCGGGGATGGGGCAGCTCCACTGCGAGGACTGCCACAACATGCCAACGCCGACCTCCACGCTTCGGCTGTCTCTGCACCCGTGTTACCACGTAAACAGAAAAAATCCCAGTCTGGTAGGTTTCCGCATCTGTGTTTAACCATAAGACAGGCAAGGTATCGGTACTGAAAACAGCTTGGGGTTGGCAGATTTAAGTCTTTCTACACCATGAAATTCTGTAAGATATCCTTAAGACGATTGGGAAAGATTGTTTATATATTACCAAAATGTGCTTACAGATCTCTAATTTGAAATGGCTCAAGACTACCAGTTCTCTAGCACTGTAAAATGCCCTTCACACTTTCCAAACAAAACTCACCCTTGTAAAAGCATAACTCAGAACAAAGAGAAACAAACATTATTTTCCTTATGCAAAATGATGTTATGTGCAAAGACAACCACTTTTATCAGATGCGAGAACAAAGGGATTTCTACTTTACATACTCATTTATTTTGAGTCCATGGGAAAGAACAGACTGCAAATTCAAAAACCAGATTTTCTTCCCCACTAGTCCACTGTAAGCCATTGGGCAAGTTACTTCACTTGTTCATGCCCTTGTTCGCTTTGACTATGCGCATTTCAGAGCCCTAGATAGCCAGCACCACCAAAATTCTGCCCTGCCATCTAATAAATTGATATTTCCAGGCAGTATTGTAATAAAAAAAAAAAAAAATGAGGACGACTGGATAGGCACACAATTAGAAGAGAAGATCAAATTACTGAAACCTGGAATCAGTCTCCATGATTGTCTGTACAACTATGGAACACATTTTGCAAACAGCCTGCTTGAAATGATATCTAACTTCTTTTAAAAGGTACATGAGGCTCCTGAAACAACTGAAGGATACACAAAATAAAAGAACTTTTAGATAATGATAATGCGTTATAATCTTCTTCCCCTAAAGGCAGAGGCTAAAGAAAAATCTGTCTGAGACTGTCTGAAATGAACTTGCTACGCTCTTGATCAGTCATGCAAACAAGCAGCAATTTCTCCCAGCAATTAGCTTTCTCAGTGCACATTCTATTAGATTGGACAGGCAGACAGAATAGAGCGGCTGGATAATTCGAGCCTTCACAGCAATAGTCACTCGGACTCCATGATCATTTGCAGAGGATTAGGTCCGGGACTAAGCCAAACTCCCGCATTCAAGGTTTCAAACTGAACGCATCACAATACTAGTACAGTAAAAAGCAACGTAAGATTTTATTTTCACCCAATGCTCACTGGAATCCGTATCTTGGCCACCTCAAGCAATGCCAGACATTAAACTCCAGCCTGTAGCAATACTGACTCTTAATCTTGTTTACAGGTGGATGAAGAAAATAAGTGACTGTAGATCTTTCCATAACCCAAGTTCTGGAGCCATGCTCGGGAGCACAACAGAGAAAAGTTATTTTGAAATTCTATGAGCGATTATAGTTTGGAGAACTTAATTTAGCTTCAGGGATTTTAAATTTCTATATATAAATGCTTACCCTTACCCAGCAAAGGGCCTTCATTAATACATACTGGATTTTCCAAAGAGTTAGAAAATGCTGAGTTTAAATTTTTTGTAAAAAACACAGTTTAAACATCATCTATTGCAAACAACTGATTCCGGCCACCAGACGTTTACCACACAAATACTCATGTGTTTAACAACTCAATGGCTGGAGTTATAACCACCTTCAAGAAAATATGGGGCTAGAAAGGCTCAAGTAACAAGACGATAACTTCTTTCAGAAGACAATAAAAAGTGGTCCAATAGGAAATAAAATACTCTTACCTTTGGAACATGAGGGTTAAATTCCACAGCTCTGTGAATTGCTTCCACAGCATTAATTTCTGCTGTACTGAGCCCTCTTTTGGAGGCAGTTTCTGGGGAGAACCTGAAGGGAAAACCCCATGCTGAGCAAAAGTAAATAATAAATGCTAACCAGGTGTTTACTTGCATTGCAAGCTTGGAGTTCATGAAGAATGTACCGAGTTATCAAGGAAGATAAACAAACCCTTCTAGGAGACAAATGTCCACGTTAATTTAGGTATCCTGACTGTCATCCACACCCATATGACAAAGTTATGTTTAACTTTTTGGAACTTCATGTCAATCATGTAAGGTAATTGAGCACCCAGTCTTTCATAAGATTGTTACAACATCACCTACTCGGAGGCAAAGCTAGAATCAGCTGTGCAAATAGCCCGGAACGAAAGTGAAATGCCAACATGAACTACCGCAAATATCCTGCACCCAATCCACTAAACAAAGAACTGTTCAACATCACAAGCACAACACTGAAAACAAAATTTATTCAGAAGCACATGTGCCTACACAGCCTCTCCAAAGAAGTCTTCACCTGTATTAACTTTAGGGATGCTTAAAAGAAACTTTAAATTTCATTTAACTGCACATATACACACATATATATGTATATATAAATACACTTCACTTGCTCTTAGAAATGTAACCGCTACACACTGGATTTAGACCTTTTTAGTTCCTATTTTACAGCATAACCCAAGATAAGCCACAAACCATTGTTTTCGCAGGAGTGCTTCCTTACCTTTCTGAAACAGCTCTGGCTTTTAACAGGGCTGCTGTGTAACATATTGCTGCCGATTTTGGAAGACTGATATCTATGATAAAATAAAATAATTAAGCTGTAAGATTCTGAGGCAAGACAAACACTTTAAGCTCACATCCTTTGAGCTCAAAGATTTTTACTTGTGCAGACAATGAATGTAACATCTGGAACATTTCAGCTATGATTAGAAACTCTGAATTTCTTTGTACCGTCTTCTTTCTGGTCACCAGTCAGTCTCAAATTAAAAACTCAGAGTTGTAGTTAGGTGGTAAAGAGTAATTTTTAATTCTAAACATACCAAGACACTGAAACCAAATTCAAAGAAAAATGTATGTATAAATACACACTTAAGAACAGCCTACTTTCCCTATATTAACTCAAAGGTTTAAAATTCTAATCTTTACCTAATTTTGCAACTGCATGTTAACAGAGAGTTTTACATAACACTGAAAGAGAGACTGACTAGGAGCTGACCAAAAAAATTAGATTACAGACAGGCAGACAAATTTTAATGAAAACACAATTTCCATTCTTTTCCACTTCCACAGGGAAAAATTCTATTAGTTGTAGGTTTCGTAGAATACCTGAGGCCAAGTTTGAGCTGACAATTATAGATTAGAAGGTTAGCACTCCACAGCACAAGTTTACTTTAAAAGCAGACAAAGTCTGGGGTCTAATTCCCAAGTACCATGTTGTGTATAGTCAGATGGCTCGTGCTTTTTTTGTAAATCCCATCCTGGGCTTGTCCATCACTTACTAGAAGTCTGGCTGTCGTGTCAAGCAAAACACAGGGGTGCTACAGAGAGTTTGAAGCTCATACTCATTTTTCCAGATGCTTAGAAAAAAAATCAGCAACTCTTTCTTAAGAAAGTGGTGCAATTCCTGATGTTAACATAAAGAAGCACCAGGAAAAGAGCAAATGGTTTTGTTAAATTAATAAGAATCCACACAGAAGGACGTGGACAGTAAAGTACCAGGAGCAGGGAGCTAGGGTGGCTGCGCACAAAGGGCAGAAGATTTGGGCGATAGTATCATACTTTTGATTTCCTGAAGCAACAAAGAACAGAGACACAAGACAGAACATACCGACTTCTCAAGGACAGGGAACGATTGCCACAAAATACTGCTTCTATGTCCCTTCATTCTGAAGATGACTTAAGGGACAGCTTTGACAGCAGCACTTTGTACACTAATGATGTGGGCATTATCTAGGTGGCAAAACTCTGAGGACAATAAGAAAGTACATATATCTTTTATTAGCCTTTATCAAGACTTGCACAACACCTGAAACATATTTGTTGAGATGCAAAGTGAAAGCAAACTACTGCCATTTAATGGAGCAAAGCTCACGTACCACTCATCCCTGGCAAGCGGTATGCTTGCCTGTTGCTAATCTCTGGCATGCAACCTCAGTATTACAGAGTCTTCCAGGCTTGGCCTCGTGATAACAGAAGAGAAAACTACCTTTTCCAGCTTATTTACATCAATTACTTAGGGGACTATGTGCTGACTGAAAAAGGCTGATGAATTTAGGCATAACCAGGGATGTAGAAGAGATTAAAAAATTAAAATAATCCCTGAATTGAAGCAAAGCAAGCTCCAAGATTTCTTTACAGATTAGAATTCACTTAAAAAACATAAAAAGTAATTTGTATGCAATTTAGCTTGCCTAAATTTGACCTCATCATTCAAAATAATAATAATAAAAAAATGACTTGCACTCCGGAAGCACCCATTTGTGCCGATGAAGAGAATCTAGTCAAGTAGCTGAGATCATGGGTAGACATCTGCTTTTGGATAGGCACACCTTGCCCACTCCACTTGTACTCTTATACCGAAACACCAGTATTTCCCAATGGCCATCACTTACCATCATACTTCGCTAAAACTGCCTGGACATCTGCATAAGCCTGTAACTCCAGTAGTGCCTCCAGGAGGTTTTCATGAATATTCAGCATGCTGAGAAGTGGAAACTCTTTCATCAGCTGCAAATCAGTAAAGATAAATAAATTGGGCACATACAGAATTGCACCTGAATCCCTGAAATACTTGATAGAAATCAGAACAATAATGTAAGCTTTTTCAGAGTTCTGTTCTTTCACAGGGTTAGAAACTGGCGTGTAAGCAGCATGAAAAGAACTGCATCGTTTCTACCTTTAAGGCATCACTTTTTTTCCTGTGTTCACCTACTAGAAAATAAGCATCCTGAGGTTCATACAACACACTCTCAGCCCAAATTTGCACACATTCCACAATGAGTTCTTTTGGTCAGTAATACTTTCCTATGCAAAAATAGCTTATGATACACCTTGGGCAAGTGAAAGATATGCTGAAGTATATAAAGCTGGCTATTTTGACAAGTTAGTCGTTGAGTCAAACATGAAGCAAACTGGACAACAGAACTGTGAACATATGACATTATATAATTTAAAAATCTAAAACCTAGGTGTAGGAACTAAAAAAACCTGTTCTCAAAAAAAAAATCATGAATCACGATGAGCAAATCTCATTGGAAAATAATTCAATTAGATTATGATGCCTAGAAAGGAACTTTAAAGCATCAATTAGGACAATGTGACTGAAAGCAACAGGAGTTGCACGCTTTTTTATTTACTTTTTGACTTACATCTCTCATCATTTTTACTGCTTCTCGTATTCTTCCAAGTTTTCTTGCACACATAGCTAGTCTCCTTTTCACATATACCAATACATTGGTGTCTCTTCCTGATTAAAAAAACAAACAAACAAAAATCAGTCTATTGGTTTCAACCCTTACCCCACTCTCCCTCTCTCCCCACGCCTCCCCAAAAAACCCCACAACGTTTTTCCTAACCACATGTAAAAGCACAAAATAGTTACTACTGCTGTCCCAGCCAAGGCCCATCTAGACCAATGCAAGCAACTTTCAACTAGGTTGAAAGACAAAAAATTCTGCTTCTTTCCAAAATGTTGGGTGAAATAAAAGAAGGTGCTACTGACACACACTAACTGCTTCATTAGCCTGCTCTGCCTATCCAACCTTCCGAGACAATGTCAGCGAGACAACCCACGATGAACACACAGCGTAACTGCCACTTAGATTCATTTGGGTACTGGAAAAGATCATATAGCACACCACGCGTAAGCATAGCTAAAACAGTAGGAACTGCCTCACTGAATTAGGAATCGAACTAGAATCACTAATTATAACCTTAGTTTTACGTTTCTGCTCCCACAAAACCAAGAGTTTACATGATTCAAAAGTGCTTACTCAGCTGTGCTTCGTGCTGGGGGCTTTGGGAATGGCAGTTCTGAGACTTTCTGTAAATCATTTCTCCTGCTTTCAGAGCCTGCTTGAAATACCTCTCAGCATCCACAATAGTTGTTGCTTCTTCCTCAGCCAAGAGGACATAGGCAGTGGCACAACTGTAATATGGGAAAAAAACACTAATTATTCTGAGGGACAAAGTTTAGTGTTTTTTTAATCGGTGTTAAAAGCACTAGAAATGGGCAGCTTTCTCTTATGTTTAATATCTAAGCACTGACAATATCAAAGTACCAAAATACTGACTTGAGTTCAAATGGTGAGTGTCAGGAAAAAAACCCTTTTCCATTTTACAGAAAAAAACACGCATTTGGAGAAAGAACAAAAGAAAGAATTGTAACAGCAAGTCAAATTATTATCCTTGAAATATTAGAAATGCTCTGGTGATTGTCTGGAGAGGTTTTCTTGTGTTTGGTTTGCCTTGCTTTTTTAAAACCAGAAGGTAGACATTTTACACAAAAACAACGAGACTACATAACAAAGCGGATCACAGAAGTGCATGAAATTCTTTGGTTTGTATTATAAGAGTATTTTTAAATCCCTTAGAGGAGTGGTATCTGTGAACTCCAGCTCATCTGTGAATAACTGTATTCAGTTATTACCACAATTCCATCTCTGAAACACATATGATCTCGTATTCAGTTTAGACTGTTCCAGTCTGAGTAAGATTTCTCATTTGTTATTGTTACTGATAGAAAGATTTTTTTAAAAAAATCTTTCCCAAGAAAAAGGGAGAATAAAAGCTATTTTTTACAGAACAGTTTAATACTTCAGTGCAACTGACAGTCCCGTGTGCAATTCTCATAGTCAGTGAAGTCCCTCATAAGCTGTTCAGAACTTTGCTAAAAGTAAATTATCAGAACAAGAAACCGATAGCGTGCTCAGCATCACTCCACTTAATCTTTCACCCTAGAAACACAGCAATTGAACTTGTACTCTAAAACTTACTCATTGTTCAACTCCAATGCTTGATATGCTGCTTTAATCCGGGCTTGAGGGTTTCTCTCTCGCCATGCCTTCTGCATAACTGTTGCAAAGACATTGAAAGGCTGGTGAGGGACAGAGACACTGGCGAAACACCTGGGATGCAACGGAGGCACTGCTGCCTGCTCATGCCTCAGCTCTACATTGCCATTCACTGCAACTCTGCAAATTCCTGTTTGCTATACGATTGTTACAGGGAAGAGTAAACAAGTGTTTTAACTCCAGCCTGAGTTTCTACCACAAGCAGCAGAATCTTGCAACTTCTTGTTACGCCCCAAATTTAATTTAAGAAAGCAACACCAGCAGGAAGATTATTCACTGACCATTCAGGAACTCCTACACTGAGAAGCAAAGACAGCTTACATAACCAGGCAGATGTACAATTTCTAAATTGCTACAGATTTTTGGAAACATCTCCCAAGACTTGTTGAAAGCTTGGCAGGAGCAATTGTTAAACACAGTTCTTGCACGGACCTGCACAGAATTTTAATTTAAGCTTTCAAACAGAACTTCAAAGAAAACAGTGACAGAATAAGCTGTGTCTTGCACAGGTGTAGTTTCATACTTAAGTATTTAGACAACCTCCAGATCGTAAAGGGTTAAACAATTTCTTTTTAAATTTACAAAGCACATTTGAGTGGCATAACATGGCAAAGCCAATTCAAGATATACTATAATAATTTATCACCTTATTAGAAAGTGTTGTAGGAAACAATTCAAAAGGGTGAAATCTATCTATTCAAAAGGGTCGTTCAAATGGCAACTTCGATTCAAAATTATGGTCAGGTAAGGAGCAAGCCAAAGTTCGATGCAGCGACTCTAAACCCCTCCCCACTATGCCTCCATTAGGGAAAAATTGAAATCCCAAACTGAAACCCAACTTTTAGCAACAGAAAAACAACATGCTTAGAGCTACCATTTTCTGTGCAGAACTAATAGCTTTCACACTAAAAAACAGTTCTGAAAGAACTCCAAAACCTTACGTTTATGGAGGTACATATCTGGCCTATCTCAAGTACGATAAGGAAACTGAAGAACCTATACATGTTTCTTTTGGAACAAAACCTTCTGCTGTCCAGCAAGAAAAACGTGGAAAAATGTTTGAGTTTTCTTTTGGAAACAAAATATTAGTCTTGGCTTAGTTAGTGAGACAATACACTCCATTTGTGAAATAAAAACACATCGTTCATATCAGGCATGTCACAGGCAGCTGACAAGTTACACTTCCGGAACCTGACAAATTGACAATAGTTCGCACCTCGTCTGACAATAACCAGTAGAGAACATGTAGCTGCGCTAAACATGTCGAACGCAATGAAAAAATTCTGGAGACTGCACTATTCATCACTAAGGTTTAAATGAGACCATGTCTTTGGCTGTGGAGAATACAATCCAGGTTTTCAATATCGCACTGTTCATTATTTGAAAAGTGTGAGATCTTAAAATACGTCAGGATCCTGACATAAGCCTTAAAGTCAGTAGAGAAAGCTCAAGGTAAAAAAAAAAATCTTTTCACTAAATGCATCTATTTAACCTCCTAAGCAGTAAAGAAAAACTATCATTTCACAAAATATTTGACATAACTTGCGCTACCTCAAAGCATATTAAGAATACCCACTTCACACTCTCCAACAGTTATATACCTTATGTGTATGACATCAGTACCTGTATCTGAAGGCCGAAGGGCATCTGTATCGCATGTGAAAAAGTTCTGATGATCTTGAGCAGACAAGTTCATGTCATAGTACGTAAGAGGCTCCTTCCCAGTCACCCACATGTATCTTTAACGGGAGAAATTTCAGTAATAGGCACTCCTAATACGTAGTAATACTGATACCAAGGGGGAAATCTGATGTGCTTAACAACTGAAGCTAGTGCCCAAGATCTTATTAATAAGAGGCTGGAGCTACTAACCAGAAGTTTTCAAGTACTACTGTTCCACAGTCTGCACAGGTTGCCAGAAGGCTTCCTGCAGAGAGGAAAAAAAAGTCTTTTTTGATCCTAAAGTTCTAAACAGTTTGGGAACTGGCTTCCCAGAAAGCAGCTTTTCCTATGAAATAACACAAGGAGTCTTACAACACAGCTGTATCAGTTTAATAAAAGATAATTTAGATTCAGAATCATTGTCTCAACCTCTGAATAAATGAATAACAGCTGTAAGACCATTACTTTCATAGAGTTTTGGAAAAGAGGAGGAAAATAATTCTGTGAATATTTCTCTCCTACTTAACTCTCAAAAAAAAAAGATGATGTTAAAGTAATATTTGCATTCTTAACATTGAAACTGCCAAAGCTTGGATAGATGCCTTTTAAACACAGGACTGGCATCAATCACCCCATTATCTTGCAAGTTGCAGCTGTCTCCCCATATTACTAGAGCAAGCTCTCTAAAGAAGTCACGTGTATGCTCCCAATAAATTTTAAAAATACACAATGGAAAGTAAGATAATTAATACCTGCTATACTCTGCCCCTCTGAAAAGATTGAGAGGATTTCGCCACACTTTGCACTCTGAAACAAAAAAGTACGTTTTGAATTAAGAGCACAAGAAATACTACCTTGACTTTAAAACACAATAATGCAAATGCAATTTTACTTTCAAAAGCTGCTTTAATGTTATTTTTATATAACCTAACCACAATCATACAATCACCTTCTCCTTAAGCTTCTGCTATCCCATAAATATTTTTGCTCCCCAACATTGCTGGTGTACAAAAGCACACAGTGGAAAGATTAAACACTGTCATTTATAATGATACAATGTTAATCTTCCACATATTTAAAATAGCAAATACTGCACGTTACTGAAACAGTTTTAGCTAAATGTGTAATATACAGGGCCACAGAGATGCTGGGAGGGCTGGAGCCCCTCTGCTGGGAGGACAGGCTGGGAGCGTTGGGGGGGTTCAGCCTGGAGAAGAGACGGCTCCCGGGAGACCTCAGAGCCCCTTCCAGTGCCTAAAGGGGCTCCAGGAGAGCCGGGGAGGGACTCTGGGTCGGGGAGGAGAGCCATGGGGCAAGGGGTGATGGTTTTACACTGGAAGAGGGGAGATTTAGACTGGATATTAGGAAGAAATTCTTGACGGTGAGGGCAGTGGGCCCCTGGCGCAGGCTGCCCCGAGAAGCTGTGGCTGCCCCATCCCTGGAGGTGCTCAAGGCCAGGTTGGACGGGGCTGGGAGCACCCTGGGCTGGGGGGAGGGGTCCCTGCCCAGGGCAGGGGGTGGCACTGGATGGGCTTTAAAGGCCCCTTCAACCCAAACTATTCTACGATCCTATATATTTCCTAAAATATGTTTTTAATAATGAATGGTTTAGCTCAAAGATACATTATTACTTACTTTACCATTATTAAAACAACACATTGTAAGATGTAGGCCTTTCTCCAGTTACTACAAGCACTAACGCAGAGTCAAAGCCATTTAAAAAGCCATTTAAAAACCAGTTCACGTGAACCAGCCGCCTTGAAGCTCAGGGAAAACTGCTGAGAAACATTAACAATCACCCGGCATATTCTGCCTGCTTGTCTCACTCTCCCCAGCCGAGAACGCTGCTGGTGGTGGAGGGCTGTTTTCTACACCACCGATGAGGGGCCTCAAATGACTCACAGAAACCTGCTCAATGAAAGACGTGCCGTATTTTCGGAAATGCCACCACTCAAACACCTGTCAGAGGAGAAAAAAACACCACAAATTTCCTTAGGCAACACCCTTCCAACATAAACATCAGCGATGAAGAGCAAGGTGTTTACAGCCAGGACGTCCCCTTGCAAATGATTTTAGATGGAACTTATCACTTATCCACATACAAATCAACACTAATTATCTCTTTTGGCCTGTCCTGCCATGCAGGATCACCCACATAATGTGAAAGAGACTGAAAAAAAACAGTAAAATTTTTGTCAAACATGCTCCTCTCTCCCCAAATTATTAGGATAACTTCCAAACCCTTTCAGAAAGTGCCTGTATAGGGAAACTGCACAGAGGCAAGAACTGCAAGATCAGTGGAGGTTTTTTTGCATTTCACAAAAAGAATCTAAACGAATAAAGCACAAAATGGACAGTTAAACTTACATGTTCTGCCAGTCAGAAAAGCCAAAAGAGAGAAGGCTGAATAAACAGCAATCAAGTTGACTTACCAGGAATTTTGTGTCAGAAGTATTACTCTCTCGCTCTTTGAAGCTATTAAAAATACCTGCACATCACAGTCCTCAAGCACTATACTGTACTGTCAGCCCTGGACCAACTTATCTGAGTACTTTCATTAACTCACAGAAAGAAGGGATGTTTAGACAAACTGTATTCTTTGTTAAGAAGCATTACTATAAATAGCGGCTGACCAATAACCACTTTTTTCTCTTGAGAGCAAACCTACATAACAGACCCAAGCAGAATCCATCTCCTTATATGACTTTCCTCAAATCCTTCACTCAAAACCCACACAACATTACTTACAGCAAACAATTTGTTTCTGACACATAAGACTTTTTTTTTTTTTTTTTTTAAATGGGGGCTACAAAAAACCCCACCTATGAAACAGACTTTGCACATTCTGGTAAATTGCTGAGAAGAGACATTTTCTTTAGCTTTTAATAACAAAAATGAAGATTAATCCAAAAGATTTGTAGGTAGTGTCACAGTCTGCATCAGGGTCAGATGATAAGCACTGTAGAAACAGCTGCGCTAGCAGAACTGACCGTGCAAGTGTGCCCCATTCATTTTGTGCAGAGTCAGCCACGTCCGCACACGTTGTCATCTGACAATGAGCTGAATTATTGGCTCATTTTCACACCCAAGTTAAGACAGTTACATGACAACACGTGCATAAAAGCCCCCCCCCAAATTACTGTGAGAAGCTAACTTCTTAACTACCTAGTTTAAAAAAGACAAAAATCTCAGTGTTTTCTTTACATAGAGAGGTCTGCAGAGTTTGCACGCGTATTTCGCATTTGTTATGTATCTATGTATATACACACATATCTGTATACACATGTGGACACCTACCTCTTTAAAACAAGGCTGTTTCTAAAACAGGTACAAGTTATTTTCCGTAGAATCACGCCAACGTACACCACACTTAGCAAGAGAGTACATATAATACAGCAGAAAAGCCACTCAATAACAAGTTCCTTCCTAGTACACAGGCACCCTCTAGAGTCAGATCCAAAAAAGGCCGACTGCATTTACCCCTAATGACAGCATCCTAGAGGTGCGGAAGTTGTCTAAAGAAATAAAAGTGGACTACTTACAAATATCAGTCCAGATATAAAAGACGATGTCACTGTAAGGGCAAAGTAGAATTTTGGAGTCAAAGTGCTTAAGAACACAGTCACTGTTAAGAGAAATAAAAACAAAGACTTAACAAGCAGAACTGGAAAAGACAAATAGCTTTTTATTAAACAATGCTGAATGAAATATTATGCAAATATATAATACCATGTAGCCCTCATACTTTTACAGGTAACATTGCTTTGTTAGAGAATCCTTTCCATATCTCATTTTCTGTTTGTAACCATCTGTGCCAGTGAATTCGGTTATATACCCCATCTAAAAAATTCAGCGTAAGCTCTTAGAGCAGCCCACGGCTTCAACCGCACCACAGCTGGTGGGCAGCAACAAGCCAGTTTAATGTACTATTTCAATCCAAACCAGAACCGTACTGGTTTGATGCAGGTTTGTATCCAGCGTAAACAACACGCGCTTTCCACAGCCCTCTCCCTCCTGGCGTCTCCAGCGCCGGGCAGGGAATGCAGATTTTTAGCGCTACTCTGGCCGCGGTTTTGACCTAAACTGCGCAGCAGCGTTGTCACCCGCCACCAGCCCGGCCCGGGAGGGAGCACGGAGGGACGCTGGCGGCCAAGGGCAGCCCGGCCCGGGGAGGCGGCTCACCCCCGGTTCAGGCCTCCGGCCGGACAAGCCACCCCCGGGGCGGGGGGTGCGGGGACACGGGGCACGGCCGGCATCCCCCCGCGGCACCGGCCGGGCAGCAGCCGGCAGCGAGCCGCCTCGGATCCTTCCAGCTGCCCGGGCGGACACCGGCGTCTCCCCGGAGCCGGAGGCACAGCGGGACCCCGGGTGGTCGCTCTCGGTGCGTCGCCGCGGGAGGCCCGAGACCGGCGCTGCCCGGCCCGGCCCGCACCGGCGGCCCCGCAGCCCTCCACAGGAGCCCGGCCCGGCCGCCTGCGGGGCGGGCGCGGGCAGC
>VZSZ01006916.1:29348-42394 GCA_013398815.1 Ibidorhyncha struthersii | reverse complement strand
CGGCCGGGCCGCCGCCGCCCGGATGAGAGGCCGGCCGGCGATCAGCGGTTACTTCTCAGCTCAGCGCTTTGCGTTTCCATTTCCTCATTGCCTGGGTGCAGCTGAGGTGCCTCGGCGGTGTGCATGAAAATATATTTTCTGCTCTTCGGCTTTTTTTTCCCAGGTCAGGAAAGTTCGCGGCATCTTTAAAAGGTGCTGTGAAACTGTTCGGTTCTGAAACACTTTCAGAGCGTTTTTTCACATTATCTGCTTGCCCCAGCTGCAGATAGAAACTTTGATGTGGATCCTACAATTTATACTGGGTGGAAGAGACTACACCGGAGCAAGTGGAGCAATATTTATTTTACAAAATGGCGAAATGAGCAGATTGTTCTTTTTGTGTAGGAACGTGGAAAAATGACAGTTTTACAAGCAGCACTGAGTTTCATGTAACAAATTAACAGGTAGCCTTTTCTGCAAGTCTATAGACACAAGTTACCTACAAATGGTAGTTAAAAAAATCCACTCCTTACATCATAAAAATATGACATGTAGCTTTTTGCTTTGTTCTTTAACCTTCTGGAGTGGGCCATTATGGCTGATAGATCTTCAAGGATCCTAGAGCCTGCTCTCATTTTTCCCTTAAACTGCCAATTTCAGCCTTATTACCGTGAGATTCATTATGAAATAAGCAGATAGAGCTTTAAAGGTGCAATTCATCTTTTAGTTAATATTTTAGATCACATGAGCATTGTTTGAAATGAGTATTCCAGGACAGAATTCATATGATCTTAAACACTTTACTGAAATCTGTGCAATGCTCTATAGAATATTTAACTCCTTGTCATTTGGCTGAAATGCATTTAACTCCTAAAATCAAAGGCATTGTTACATTTAATGTGAAAATGAAGACAAAAGTAAAGCTTTATCATCTTGGGGGTTATGGTGGTACAGGTTTGAGAGTGATGGAGGTGAAGTAAGTTGCCTGTGGTAATCTAGCAGGTCCCGCACAGAGCTGGAAGGAGAAGTGGTCTCTGGTCATAGACTACCCCTGGGCTGGCCATTTAGCCTGGGAACAAGAGCCAGTGTTGCCAGAACCTGGGGTTACAGCGTCTTTCTCCCCCTCCCACTGCATTCACCTGAAGTCTCCAGTTCTTTGAAAGCACTTGTGGGGAAGACTTGTCCTTCAAGAAGAGACCCTTCAGCACTTCGTGTGCCCAAGTACTTTGGTGGAGTAGATGAGATTTTGATTGAATTTGGAGTCTATGGTCTACTTCATGTCCCAGTTCAGGCAACCTCAATGCAATTTAAAGTAGCTCCATGCCTAACACAGGTGGAAAAGGATAACCTTAAGTGAGGATCAGAAAAAGCAGTGTGCAGCAAGTATTTACTATAGTATCCATTTTATAACCATTCATATAGGTCTACAACTTTTATATATGTTTCTTTTTTTAAGTCTGAGTTTACCGGTGCTTTAAAATAAAGCAAAGAAACAAAAAAATCAATAGAGCAACAAAATTAATTCATTCCATCCCAAGCTTCACTTCTTTATTTGCTTTAGGCATATTTTAGGTAAGATAAGGGATTCATTTTAGTTTAAGGTTTACCCTATCGTCTACTTAAATTCATTCTGCTGCCATTCTGACAGCTTAAACCAATGGTTGAGCAGCTTCCCTCCCAGACACTCTCCCCATTTTAGAAATGGGAAGTTCATTTTGTTAGCATGCCGCGAGCTACCTGAAATGGCAACAATGGCCAGGAAGTAGGTCGGTTTGCAGAAAGTCTTATTTTTGAGCTTCTGCAAATGAACATCCTGCCACTATGCTGACACCACTTTGAAACAAGTCAACTCTAAAAACAAACAGCGATTCAAATGCTTGACGTTTAGAATTAATTACTCCGCAGCCTGTTTCCTGCACTTCACTCCTGATTTCAACAGTTTGACTTAAATGCTTCGGGGTTTTTTGCTCCACAAGAGAGGCAGGGCTAGGAATACTTCGTAAAAGTGAACACTTCTCATTTGCCGTGTTTGCTTTGTTTATGGCTGGTTTTGTGATAAGATTTGATTGAAATGCAGAGCCCTTTCTGTGTTGATTTAATTTTGTTCATCCTTCCAAGTGGAAGAATTCGTAGAAGACAAAATCTCTCCTGTAGTATTTGTTTTTTCACAAGGATCCGTTTATGAGAATCCATTGATCTAGAAGTCAACCTATTAAACCAGTCCTCCCTTTTATGAGGGTTCCATGTACAGTACAGTTCTGCATCCACAACATTGTTGTATGAATTTATAAGATGCTAAATTTTGTGGCTTTTTAGGGGCCTTATTTTTCCATATGTTGAAGCACCTTATAAAAGGCAATCTTCATCCGGGGTCTTAATTTGCAGGATGTATTCTAGTGCAGTCCAGTCCTCCCACTGAAAGGCATCTTGGCATGAAATAGTCCATATTTGTAAGTGCTTTACCATAGTCTGATGTGCCTGTACTAGTGGTTACACTTGTGCTTTCTTAGAAGACCGCATAGTGTCATTTCAGAAGCCTTTCAGCCATTTAGGGCTGACTCTCGGCAAAGTCCAGATATAAAGCAGCAGTGTCCCTCTTAAGGTTATCCACTGCTCAGTTATCTTCATCACTATCCAAGTTTCTGATCATGAAATCTAACAAGATTATAGCAGCAATATGTCCTAATTACAGTGAAAAATTTTAAACAGTAAAAGCTACATTTTTAGGATTGCTGTATGCATACCAACCTTATCTAACAGCAGAAAATTAGGAGAAAACAGTTTGACAGTCTGTATTGTCTCAACTACACAAGTTACTGACTTTTGAGTTTTTCATTCATGTTGCATAATTACTTAAAGCATAAAGAATGTGTATATATATTCTTTGAAATAGATGCTAATTTGGAAAAGGATCCATTTTTATCTGAAGCTCAGTCCAGTTAAGGCAGGGTTGTTACTTGATACTGTTGGAATAAGGAATATACACTTTGTTTGGGAAGGTGTTTCTTTCCTTTCATGGCTTGCTTTAAATTATTACGTGACAAACAATACAAACAACAATTTCTAATTAAAACAGGGAAGACTGTTGAGAGAAGCAAGTTATTTCCAGCTCGGGCAATAATTCAGCTGAAATAGTTGGATGTATATATGCTCCTTTGTTTTACTGCTCAAAATGAAAAGTAGAAAAAGTAATCAGAGTTGTAATGAGCACTGTTCTGCAGTCATCTTCAATAAATGTCTAGTTGAGCAAGAAAGGCTTATTGCACAGCTTTGTTAGCTGTACTTACTGGAAGAAATGTGACATTTTTATTATTCTAAGGGAGAGGTTTAATTTTGTGACATTTCCTGTTTCAAGTCTTCCAAGATGATTCTATTCCCTTTGGTCCAGTAAAAACCATAAAGGATTTGATTATGAAAACCATAAACTCTTACTAGTTTCAACAGAATCAATACCTAGACCACCTAAATTTTAACAATGCAAGACATGTATATTGAATTTCAGAACACAGTGCAGTTTTATTACTTTTTAGAAGAGAATGCGGTTTTCCTTTTCCAACTTCAAAGTTTGCAGATACCCAGGTATTTTCCTTACAGTTGGTCATTCAGTTATTTTTGGTTTCAGTCATAGTTCCACGTGCCTTAATTCTTCTGCTACTGTGACAGTTCATGTCTGGACTACAGTACAGTTTCCAGTAAAATACTACTTCAAGATAAGAGGGAGTAAAATGCCACAGAATGGCACAGGTGGTGTGTCTGCTGCTCAGGGTTAGAAGTGACCAGGGCAGCATTAGAAGAGGGTCAAGAAAAAAGAAAAATCACCTACTGAAATTTGGATGGTTTCATTTGGAGGCTCTGTCTGACCTCTCAAGTTCATTTTGGCACTCCCCATCACCTCCCTCATTTCTGTCAGTTCGCAGCTTTTTACTTTTCCGTACCCATTTCTGCACTCCGAGCACATCAGTGGCTTTTCAAAGTCCGTGAGGCTTAATTAACTCTGGAAGCAGTCCCATGGCAGTTGATGTAATTGATTTACTGCTCCATTTCTAGAGGGATCAGCCTCTCATTCTTCACACGCTGTCTGCTGTGAAGCAGTAGCATCCCCTTCAGCCAGTCATCAGCAACAAACAAGTTGCATCACAGGGAATCACACTGTCTTGCAATGTATGTCAGACACTCCGTAGCTGTGTGGTTGTGCTGCAGGTTGCCATCTAGTTGCAATGTCACTTTTACTGCAGTGGTTTCTTACTCTTTATATACCTTGGCATTTAGGTTTCTGATTACCAGTAAGGATCAGGAAAAAACATTGTTTAGGAATGTCACCAAGAAGAGTGGCTAGCCAGTGTTCATATTCTTTGAATAGCTTAGTACTATGCAGGTTGAACAGTTCCCATTTTTGCAGGTGCCCATGTGACGTTTGCCTTTCTTCCTGAGTGCATTTGGAAATCTTCTGCTCAGCTATGCTGAAAAAAATCTGGTCTTATGAGATTGACTATTTCCATGTTGACAATGCATGTCTAGATTTCTCCCTAAAGCTGGCATTTCCTATCCCTGTCAGGATTGGTTTTGTTGGTGAGTTGTTTCAGTGTAGGTTGCAGTACGTATGAACTCAGTAAATTACCTTTTGTCTTTAATTACTTTTCTGCTTCACTGTAGGTGCGTATAGCTGCAAAATTCATCACTCATGCACCTCCTGGAGAATTTAATGAAGTGTTCAATGGTAAGTAAATAAGGAAAAATGATCAGTGGTGTTTTCTTCACATTTCATCTATTGTAAGTCTAAGGCTGTGCCATGATATACTGCTTTTAAGGTTAAGAGTGCCGAGGGGAAAGCACGCTGTCATTCTGTGACTATATACGCTTAATGAAATGATTTAATCATTTTAATGTTTGCATTTGTACAGTTGAAATGCATGAAGAGAAGCATTTGATTAAAAAAAAATCCAATAACCTACCTGAACTCTTTCTTCTCCAGATGTCCGGTTATTGCTTAACAATGACAATCTTCTCAGGGAAGGAGCAGCACAGTAAGTACTAATACTTCAAATACAAGTCAAATTACCACCAGAGATGCATACGTTTTCTTACACCCGTTGTTCTGCGACAAAGCAAGCCATTTGTTGTATTGAGAGCAATCTTCTGTAATTCCTAATCTCCCCAACAAAATACATAATGAATGACATGGATTATTCTTTTTAAAAGCCCAAAATTGAAATTTGTGCTGTAGAGGCCTTATAAAACTGACAGGAAGGAACTCTGCCAAAAGTTTAACTTTGCAGCAGCAGGAATGTCTGATTTTGTTGAAGCATGATTTGTAAGGCAAGGGAAGCCCAAAATACTGAGTAATCCTTAGCCGAAGTTTAGAAAAAGGATTGCCCTCAAAAAAAAAAAAGCTTTCAAAATACCTTGTGTACTTGTGTAGGCTCATCAGTAGGTGTGTAAAGGTTATGCATACAAGCTTTTTGATGCTAAGATTTTACTTCAAGCTAGGTGACATATCGCTCAGCAGGTCTTTACATAAAAAAAAGTTGTAAATATTAGTGTACTTATTTGTTTACCTTGTTGCTGTCTAAATTGTAGCTGCGGTGTTCCTGTTTTGCCTTGGCTTGCTCATGTTCCCCCAGGCTGCCCGCTGTTCTACTTTTGAACTCTGTACTTTCCTAATCATCACTAAATAAACCTGGCTTTAGACCTGGCTTTTTATAGCTATTGTCAATAAAAGATATTGACAAATCCTTTAAGAGTGCTCATGTGTATTATTTGCCAAATTGAGTTGAAATTTTCTGTAATACAAATCACACTATGTACTTATTCTTGAGTCAAAATAAATATGCATGTACAGCTAAAGCTCATGTTCTTTTAATTCTTAACAGTGCATTTGCACAGTATAACATGGATCAGTTCACTCCAGTGAAGATAGAAGGGTATGATGATCAGGTAAGAAAACTCTTTACGCTTGATGTTTGTATTACTACATGGTGCAAAAACAATAAATATGTTGTTTCATCGAGATCTTGACTAGTTGCATTCTACTCACAAGTTGTCACCTCTCCTCCTTCCCACACCATTATATTACCAAACTTTTGTTCTTATAGAAGCAGCACAGGTGAAATGTTCTCTTGAAGTATTGTCTGATACTATCTAGTAATTCTAATTCATTGTTCCTTAAGTAAAGCTCCATGCTGAAGTCACTGGAATTCTACTTAGAGTATGAATGAGTAAAGATTACTGTATATTTAAAGCTCACAACTCCTTATGTTGCTACCTGCTTTAGTTCCTGCTGACAATTGGTAGTAGGTTCTTAATAGGTGGCTTTTTTCATTTTCTGCATTTTTAATCCATTCCCAGTTACCCTAAAAACATATTGTATCATTGATTGTACCAATCCAGTCTATGCCAGCAAAACAATTTTTTTTTTTTGACAACAAGAAGCAAGTCCTACAGAAGATAGAAAGCCGGCCTGACCATCTGTTCCACTCTGAGCCGAGTACTGACCTAGCTTTTCTGGTGTCCCATATATGTTCATGGGAGGCAGATACTTTTAAGAGGGCTGTCCATAGAAATAGCTTTGACAAGACAAAGTTACAACACTCATCCTCACTACAAGTACTCTTTGTTGAATTTATTACTGAAAATCCTTGTTTATTTAGGGATATTATAGCTCAATGAAAGAATCTATTGAAACATTGATATCTATTGAAATAGTCAGGGAAAATGCAAAACAACATATTTACAGCAGCATAAGTGTATCTTAATTTCAACTTCTTTTGCAGGTCTTAATCACAGAACATGGTGATCTGGGCAATGGCAGATTTTTAGACCCAAGAAACAAACTTTCTTTTAAGTTTGATCATTTAAGGAAAGAAGCGAGTGACCCCCAGCCTGAGGACACAGAATCAGCTTTAAAACAATGGAGAGATGCCTGTGACAGTGCATTGAGAGCTTATGTGAAAGATCATTACCCCAATGGCTTCTGTACTGTTGAGTATCCATCTTGTTTCACTGCAAGTTCATTGCTCCATGTCAGTCAGTCCCTTGAGTGCACTTAGTGCTGAGCAGTGCTGGTTGAGTTCTCCATCCTCACTAGCGTTTTTGCTAACTTTGGAATAACAAAGTCCAAAGAGGGGGCAAATATCTTGGTATGCGAAAAGCGGTAAAGATGTATTAGACTTTTTTTTTTCCATAGTCATAACTGCCAAGCACCTTAACACCTGCATTTAATAAAAGAGAGGCATTATTTGCACATACGTGCAAGTGGAGGTGTTGGACAGTGTAATTAGTGGTACATGTTCCCAGTGAGATACCACAATAGCAAGCTTCCACAGTGCTGCCAAGAACAGAAATTAAGAATGGCTTTCTTCAGCTCTTGGGCCTTTTTAACTCTTTTTCTAAATACAGGTTTATGGTAAATCTATAGATGGGCAGCAGACAATTATTGCCTGTATTGAGAGCCACCAGTTCCAGCCAAAAAACTTCTGGTAAGACTATTTCAACATAGCTTATCTTCTTCCTTTACTAGTCCTCAAACAAACCCATCCTCTATGTCCTCTGACGCAGTCTGAAGGGCAGATAGTCTTGGGCTTCCCAAGAAGTTCTGCTTCTCGTTCTGTAGTCTGTTTTCCTTGCAGCCCCCTTGGCATTTGTCTAAAGCCTTCAGTGTGGCTCAACAACCTATCCAGAGAGGAGGGCATTAGCAGAGTTAGATAGGTACTCCGTTACATGTTCCAGAGCACGAGTGTACTGGAGCTAGTCTGTACTGAAACAGCATTGTATTCAGCTGTGCTTTCGAAATTTAATTCAATGCCATGTAAAGCACTGTAAAACTGGTCATAAGACAACAGCAGAAACAACTTGCTGTTGTTAATTTGGTTCTTTTTGTTGTTAGAGTTTTTTGGAAACACGGTTTTCATGCTTTGATTGTTTTTAGGAATGGCCGTTGGAGATCAGAATGGAAGTTTACCATCACACCACCAACAGCTCAAGTGGCTGCAGTGCTCAAAATCCAAGTGAGTTAATTTTTCTGGCAATAGCAGGAGAAGCTGCATTGTGCTTCTCTTACACTAATTCGTTCAACTTCAGAGAATGCTGAACTGAAATACAGCCGAGATGTCCTTCTCAAGTCAAGATGCTATTAAACTATACCATTCAAGAAATTAATTGTTAAAACTAGTGTTTCAGGCATAGTCTGCAATCTGGCCTGTGGCTTATTATATAGCATTATCCTGTTTGCCTCCAAGTCTGCTTCACTTTATAGGGCTAAAACCTATTCCATGAATTCTTTTATAATTGCTCTTATTTCAACTCTAGGCGTTTACTGCATTAACATAATCTTGAACAGTCTTGACAAAGAATGAAACCTTTTAGAAAATCCATCCTGCTTTTAGTCTCCACGTAAGCAGAGAAGACTGGCACAACAATGCTGTTGTGCCATTCTGGTAGCATTTGGGGGCTCTAGGGATTATAAAATGAGTGTTAATGATAACCTGCGTTTGGTCTCTTTGTTCAGGTTCATTATTATGAAGATGGCAACGTTCAACTGGTTAGTCATAAAGATATCCAGGACTCTGTACAGGTTTCAGTAAGTATGCTAAAAGATCTTTTTTTATGATAAAGCAGCTCTTTTATTACTTAAACGTCTCCTGAAGCATACACTTCTATGACTACATTCTCTTGACTTTGAAGTAAAGGGTGACTCGTCAGTGTAGTTGTAGTGTTTAGAATCACATGGGAAACCCAGATTCTCAATTGCTTGAAGTTAGACTGTATTAGAAAGTACAGTCTCTGTTGCAAAGCTTATCTTACGAGTTTCAGTTTCAGAGGGCAGAATGTGTTTTTCTATCTATGTGCAAGGGGAAACGAACAGTAAGAGCGGTGTATTAAGGGCAAATAAGAAGCCCTGTAGTACAGTAGCGGAAGCAAGTCACAAAATCCCTAATCCATACCGTGAAGGGCTACCTCCCTTTTGCTCACTAGGGTGCAGTCCTGTTTCGGTTTGGAGCTCAAGCTCTAGCCAGGACATCCCTCTGTCTTGACCCTCACTAAGACATCTGTAGTGAGTGAAAGGAGCCCAGCTGCAAACACGCGGCAGAAGCTGCTGGTATTACCCACTTCATCTATACTCAGTCTATCATTTGAGAAGAAATCTATCGTGTAGTTTTTGTAAGTTGCTCTTAAACATATAAAAATTTCTTTTTCCCCTTTGTAGAGTGATGTCCAGACAGCTAAGGAATTTATTAAGATAATAGAGAATGCAGAAAACGAGTATCAGGTAAGATCAGTGGTTGTTAAATAAATAGGATGGTATCATATCAGTCTCCATTTACAGTTGATGCAAACACGGAACATTGACCTCTAATTTTGTTTCTGGCTGAGTCTCATATTGACTGCAAGAATTACTTAGAAAAGGGCAGTAGTATTTGCTTAACAGCTAAAGTTGTAAAGCTATGTGTAATTAATAATCAAGTTTGCTGTATAGTTATTTTAAAGGGTTACAAATGATGCCTGGAACAAGCATGGAAGGGGAGTGGGTGAGTCTAAATGTTTTCCTCTGTGACAGTTAAAAATACCGAAGAGGAAATGTGTGTGACAGCTTTTTACATTGTCCCAGCCTGTGTGCAAGGAGACGCGACACAGATAAGTCAGTGACACGCCTCAGGAGACACTGCTACGTTCACAGGGGATTTTAACAGAAACCCTTTTACTTGCACACATACTGGCGACCACATTATTAATTTAGTTAATAGTGTGCCTTCGCCTTGTAGAAAGGGTTTTGTGCTTTAACCCCGAGTTATGCTTTCTCAGAGTATCTTACAATGCCGTAACTGAACCTACTTGCCATTGCAGACAGCAATCAGTGAAAACTACCAGACTATGTCAGACACCACTTTCAAAGCCTTACGCCGGCAGCTGCCCGTCACCCGCACCAAGATCGACTGGAACAAAATCCTCAGCTACAAGATTGGAAAAGAAATGCAGAATGCTTAATGCAGAAATAGGGAAATTTATGAAATGTTTGTGTGCAAAAAACAAATGTGGTCCTATGCCAAGTAGATGGTTTCTAAACCAGTGCAGCATTTTTCTAGGGCTTTCAAAGTTAACAGGTTTTCTAGCCTCAGAGAGAACTGTGGAACAGATAGCATTGTCTTTGTGTTTTGTGTTTCCTGCCGCATAAACTTCCTGTTGTGACTGCATTTACTGATAGGTCGTTTTAATTAAGCCACATTCATGGTTCAGAAGTATAGCTGTTTTCAATCACTGATTGTACTGGTTGGAAAACTTCCTAGCTGGAAAAGCCCTATTATAAACACAGCTGAGGGTGCAGAGCATTCCCTTCACCCGTATACAGCACTCCAGGTACTCCAGTAAGTTTGTCAGATCTGCCAACAGCTCCAGGCGCTATGCTGCAAGGTGGGAGAAACTCAAGACAGTGAGTCCTCGTGTATCCTTATTACTGACCTCCACAAAGCAAAAAGCCTGCAGGCTTAGATTTTACTATATAAAATGAGTTTACAAGATCCTTTACAGAAATCCCCCCACAGCCAGCTCTTTCAGGGATGTAATTTTTTTTTTTAATCTGAAGATTTGAGCCATGTTCCCTAAAAGTGAACATTTTTGCTCTTCCCCCCCCACCCCTCGTGTATGTACGGTTATCAGACATCTGCATTTTTGCAGAACTACAGGTTACTGTGTTGCATCACTGCTGATCCACGTAGGCTGGATGGTGATTAAAAAATGCAAATGTCTACAGAATAATAGGTATGTTGTGCTTTAATGCTTTGTGGCAGGTTCATAGAATTTGTATCACAGGTGTATGGATGGATTGTGGACAAAATAAATAAACTTGCACCAAAGTGAGAGAAAAAAACCTTTCCATTTTGTCTCAGTTGTGGCCAGTTTCTTGTCATACTGAAGGGGATTTTGGAATTAATCTCTTCGTTGCTCTCTAAAACGTGTGCTCTATGTTACTATTTTTTTCCCTGTAAAATGAAAAATAGCAGTCCTGCCAGTTTCTCCTAAGAGGGGGTTGAAGGAGCACGTGTGCCTTTCTCAGGCAGAACACGGATTCACTGCAAAATGAAACCCCTTTGGTGAACTTGCGTTGCTTTGTTTGCACGCGGTTACCACTGGGCCTTCTTGCAGGTTCTGTTCTTTAAACGGGCTGGTGTCTTCCTATTGTTAAATACACAAAGGGGCGGGGAAAATAGGGATGGGACTGCCTGTGCATTACACTTCAGGTTTTGCACAGTAATACCACAAAACAAGTGTGTTGTCTAAATAAATATATTTGTATTTGCTGTTGAGACTGACCATCCCTCCTACAGACGTCCTCTGTATCAGATAGTCTAGTAGAAATACACCAGTCTTTGTTTTAACGCTGTTTGTGTCTGTTCTTTCATGGTCTCGCTTCTGCTAGCTCCTGAGGAAGGCAGACCTACGGGTGACAGCCTGAAAGCAGGGATGGTGTCACTTGCAAAGCTGCGGGTGATGCTCCCGGCCTCATATGCAGACCAGGGAACTGGAGGGCTAAGAACTTCCAAATTAAAAACAGTCACACAGCTCTAAAGAAGCACTTCACCCCAGGGAAAACAGCAAACGAGGTTATTCCACTCGCCACCTGTGTCCTGCTGTGACACCTACCTCACCTGTTCTGCTCGGCTTGTGAGGCACCAGCCGCTGGGTGCGTGCAACGCCGGGCGCGCTGCGCAGAGCCGGACCGTCACTGGAGGGTTTGCACGCTGCCATGCAAAGAGCTGCTCAAGGACAGTGCTGCTGCCAGCGAGTGTTTGTAGAACGGGTTTCCTCCCTGCCCGCGGTGCCTAGAGGAGATGAAAGGTTATGTGGATGAGCACCTCAGGTGCTGTGGTCTGTGGCCGTGGTCCCAGCCAGACAACCGCTGCAGCAATTCCAAGAATGTGACACTGAAGCGGGGCCGGAGATAAGGCTGTGCACACAACAGAGCTTTTATCTGCCTCAAGGCTAGTCTTTTCTCGCTCTGGCCTACACAGTGAGTAGCTCACCGCCACTTATTCCAGTCTTAAGACCATTTCTATCTCTTTGTCCTTCTCCAAATCTTTAGCTAATCATCCTTTAGGCCGACTCATTCCCTGCCTGCCTCCTCGCCCTTCTCCCCGACCAGCCCTCTCTGCTGCAGGCTCAGCTATCCCAGTCCTAGACCCTTCCCAGCTCCTCTCTCTTCCTTGGAGAAGCAACACTTGGTGTGACTCACTGGGGCACTAAGCAAGTGCCAGCCCAGCGGTGACACATGCCCAGAGGCTTTCTGATCCTTAGAGCCACTGGCTGTTACCTGCTGGAGACCAGAGGCTTCGGCGGAGGCTTCGGCCAGCGCCAGAGCAATGCGTACCCTGGGCTGGCTCTGTTGAAGCTGCCGAAGTCAAAGCCTGAGCCCAGGCTAATCACCGAGAGCAGGCGGTGCGGCTTGGCTAAGCCAGGGAAGGCAAAGCCAGCCCAGCGCTGCAGGATGGGTCCCGCCGGCCCTGACAGCAGCCCGGCTGCCCGCCCAGGGCAGAGCTTTCCTATCCGTTTGCGAGATCAAAGCTTAAAGCTCCAGGGTTCTGCCTGCAACGCATGACAGAAAGACTTATAAGCAACTTCTCCAAAGGCAACCCCCCCATTTTTCAAGCCTCAGAGCCCTCCCACAACCTGCCAAGGGCCCTACACCGTCACGGTCTATCAGCCACCTCCAGACATTGGCAGGTCATTAGTTCGTCAGAGGAAAAGCCATCCGAGCTGAGGTGGGGGAAACAGAGGACTTACCCCAATGTCCTTGGGCCGCAGGCAAGGAAGAGCAGCACCGTGAGCAGTCCCAGAGTCTTGAGCCGTTTTACAGAGGCGGGTCGGGGATTGCCATCCTCACCAGGCAGGCTGGAGGGTGAAAACAGAGGAAACCAGGGGCAGAGACCAACACAGAGAGCAGCTCTTACTGCTGCTGCCCCCTGTTTACAGAGCTCCAGGAGCTCTTGCCCCTCATCACTGGGTACAGCGGTGCAACACACCCGGGAGCCTCTCCTGCCCGGGCAGCCCCTGCTCTCCCTGCCTGGGGACAACCAGTG
>VZSZ01006916.1:12382-25912 GCA_013398815.1 Ibidorhyncha struthersii | reverse complement strand
ACACGCCAAGGGCCGGGCAGCGGCTGGGAAGGGCCGGGGAGGGCGTAGGGGAGCGTCCCCGTGCCCTGCTCACACTGCTCCTTCCCAGGCTGCAGAAGAAGTTTGTGAACAACCTGAAGTTCGATGTGACCTTCACCTTCAACCGGCTGCCACTGCAGGTCCAGCACCGGGCTGCAGCCCTGGCCATGCAGCGCGGCTTGTCCAGCCTCCTCTTCCCCTCCGCCTCCTGCCACAAGTCCCTCTTCACAGGCACCTTCCAGCCCCGGTGAGTCCCCGTGCCTGCGGGACGGGAGGGGACGGGGACCCGGCACGCTCAGCCTCCGCTCCCGCAGGTGGTTCGACCGCAAGCTGCAGGCCAACGAGGAGCAGTGCAGAGCCGTGACTCACATCGTGACGGGGATGTCCAGACCAGCCCCGTACCTCATCTTTGGCCCCCCCGGGACTGGCAAGACGGTCACTGTTGTGGAAGCCATCAAGCAGGTGAGCGGCCAGGGCGCAGGTCCAGCCCCGGGCAGCGCCCCACCCCGGCCCGTGGGGCTCAGCGCCATCGCCCCCTCCTCGCACCTAGGTATGGACGTGCTTCAAGGATGCCCGGATCTTGGCCTGCGCCCCTTCCAACAGTGCCGCAGACCTGCTGTGCCAGCGCCTCATCAAGGACATCGCTCCCCGGTACATCTACAGGCTCCTCGCCAACTCCAGGAACTACCAGGAGGTGCCTGCCGATATCAGGGTATGTCTCTGCCCCTCTGTCCTGGCACCCCGTGGCACGGCCGGGCTGGCGGCCCCCGGGGAGAGCAGGATCCCACCGCATGCCCCTGTTTCAGCCCTGCTGCAACTGGGACGACGAGCAGAGCTGCTACGTGTACCCGAGCAAGGAGCACCTGGGGCGCTACCGGATCTTCATCACCACACTGGTGACAGCGGGAAGGTCAGAGGACCCGGGGGTGTCCCCGCCACCCACGGCGGGTGGACCCGGGGCTGCCTCGTGAGCAGGCTGTGAGGGCAGCCCCGCTGGGAGTGCGGAGGAGGGTGGGCAGCAGGGGGGACCCCTCCTCTGGGGGAGGATGAGGGCGAGAGGAGGAAGGGTGGTCAGCCGGGGCAGGGATGCCAAGGCAGCCACGCTCCACCTCTCCCCAGGCTGGCGTCGGCCAACTTCCCCCCAGGGTTTTTCTCCCACGTCTTCATTGATGAGTGCGGTCAGGCAGTAGAGCCGGAGAGCGTGGTCGCCATCGCAGGTGAGTGGTGCCTGGCTGCCGTCTCAGGGACCAGTGTCTCTGCGGGGCCCAGGGACCGCCCTGTCCCCCGCTGAGCTCTCCCTCTGCCCAGGGCTCCTGACCGCCATGGACCAGGAGACCAACCCCAGCGGGGGACAGCTGGTGCTGGCAGGGGACCCGCAGCAGCTGGGCCCTGTCCTGAGGTCGCCGCTGGCCATCGAGCACGGCTTGGGTGAGCGGGGAGAGGGGTGGGAGCGCTGCGGGTGCCCGGGGGCCGAGCGGCCCTGCAGGGAGCCACGGGGGTCTCGCTGGGCGCAGGCACCTCGCTGCTGGAGAGGCTGATGCTGCACAACCCCCTGTACAAGAAGTCAAGCGGAGGATACGACCCGCAGTTCGTCACCAAACTGCTCTGGAACTACAGGTGGGGATGGGGACAGCACGGGGACGGGCGCAGGCAGGGATGGGGCTGCTCTGCTGCGTGCGGCTTGGTGCAGGATCTGTGCGCGCTCCCCAGAGCCTCGTAGTGCCCGGCTGGTGCGGGAGACGGGGGCGCACCCGCTGTCCCACGTGCCCGGGAGGGTGCCGGGGCCGCGTGGCACTGGTCCTGGGCACTGTCCTGCCTCTGCCAGGTCCCACGAGGCCATCCTCAAGATCCCCAACGAGCTCTTCTACGACAGCGAGCTGAAGGCCTGCGAGAGCGACGAGCTTGATGTCCGGAGTCTGTATTGTGCCTGGGAGGAGCTTCCAAAAAAAGTGAGGGGGCAGCAGGGAGGGGGCCTGGGGGGAGCCCCGAGCCGCAGGCAGAGCAGAGCCCAACACTCTCCACCTCCAGGGTTTCCCCATCATCTTCCACGGGGTTTGCGGGGAAGATCGGAGAGAGGCCAAGAGCCCTTCATTCTTCAACACGGCTGAGATCGAGGTGCTTGTCCACTACCTCAAGAAGCTGCTGCAGAGCCGGGGCAAGGGGAGCTGCCCCAGCGTCTCGCCCAAGGAGGTCGGCATCATCTCTCCCTACAGGAAGCAGGTGAGGGACACGGCTCTACGGGCAGGGGACTGGCACAGACCTCCCCAGGGGACAGGGGGCACTGGGGCGCATGGGAGCCCCGGGGCTGGCACGCAAGGACAGCTCTGTGGCAGCTGGACCGTGCTGCGTGCCTCCCCCCAGGTGGAGAAGATCCGGAAAGCCATCCCCTCCCTGGACCCCGTCCTGCAGAAGCTGCCGGACATCAGCCTGCTGAAGGTACGGTCCTGGTGGGGGGTAAGAGGAGCCCACCCCAGCCCGGGGGTGCTCCCTGGGTCCTCACCTGCTGTCCCCAACCCCAGGTGGGCTCCGTGGAGGAGTTCCAGGGCCAGGAGCGGCGCGTCATCCTCATCTCCACCGTGCGCAGCTGCAGCGAGTACCTCCAACTCGACCAGACCTTCAATCTGGGCTTCCTCAAGAACCCCAAGGTACCGTGCTGCCCCGAGCGGGCTCGTCTCCCTCGGCACCCCCCTCGCTCCCGCGCAGTGCCCCGCCGCAGGCAGGCAGAGCTGCTCCGCGCCCCACCAGCGCTGCCTGCACCCAGGTGGGGGTGGGGAAGGGGCCGAGAGGCGCTGCCGCGGGGTAAAGCCTTCGCTCTTGTTCTCTTTTCAGAGGCTGAACGTGGCCATCACCAGGGCCAAGGCTCTGCTGATCGTGGTGGGTAACCCGGCCGTGCTCAGCAAGGACCGCCACTGGCAGAGGTGAGTCTTGCCCGCCCGCGCCTGGCCCCCTCCGCGGACGACGCTGGCGAGCCCTTCCCTGCCGCCTGCGCACAGCGCCCGGCCACGCCGGCGCTACGGAGGCAGCGAGGCCACTGCAGGCAGCCGAGGCCAGTGCCACCTCCTGCCCACGCTCCCCTCGCTCTGCGCCCGCAGGTTCCTCAGGTACTGCAGGGAGGAGGGCGGCTACACGGGCTACCCCTACGAGGACGAGAGCCCGGCGGAGGATGGCCTCGCCGCCGACCTCCACGCGCTGCACCTCAGCAATTAGCAGCCCGGTGAGCAGCGCTGGGAGCTGCCGGCACAGCCCGGGCAGGAGCGGCACAGCGGCCGCGCTGCACTCACACCCTGCGGCAGCAGCACGGCCGGGGCCGAGCCGGGGTGCGGGTTCGCCTGTGCGAGGGGCACTGGGAGCCTTCTCCTGCAGCGAGTGTGACAGGGCTCGGGACGGGCTCTCGCTCCCGAGTCAGCGGTCAGCTCTGCCATGGGGTTTCTCTGCAGGAAACCCGCCAGGGAAAGGAGGAGAAGCCCCGTGGAGTTCCAGCACCCCTCAGCCTGCCCCTGGCCCGCAGCAGCCGCCTGCTCCCCCCTGCCTCGGTCCCGGGGTGCTCAGTGCGCCGTGCATCCCTGCGGAGATGGGGCTGAGCCCTCCGGGCAAGGCAGGGCAGACACCTCCCCTCGCAGAGTGGGACCATGCCGGTGCTGGACTGGGACCACTCTCCGTTTTTGGCACTGCTGGGGAAAGCCAAGTCGCTGTGACTGGTCTCACCGTTCAGTGAATGGCTTAAGAAAGAATCCGGCCTCCGAAGAGCATCGCTGGGTGCGCAGGGGAGCTCGGTGCTGCTGCGGTGGGCGATTGTGGTGCGGGCAGGGACGCGGCCAGGCACAGGGTGCCGGGTTTCACCGCCAGGCAGCTGCCTGGCCCGAGGGCTGGCACGGCCGTGCAGGCACACTTCATTTCCCTGGAATAAATGTTTAGAGAAAACCGGTGTATCGATGTCGAGTCGTGGGCCCTGCCACCACAGCTGGGGCTGCCGCAGCAGGGACAGGCTTGCTGCAGCCCTGCGCTGACCTGCGCCAGGACGGTTACGGAGGAGGGAAGGGAGGGCAGCGCCCNTGCCGCAGCAGGGACAGGCTTGCTGCAGCCCTGCGCTGACCTGCGCCAGGACGGTTACGGAGGAGGGAAGTGATGGCAGCGCCCGGCACACCAGGGACTGGGTACGGCTGGGGAACTCCCGCCCATCCTGTCCCACATAAGCTGCTCCCCGGGTCTTACCAAGCACACGGTGACGAGCCCTGGTCCCGCACCTGTGGCTGAAATGGGGGGGCTGGGGGCCGAGCAAGCCCCCCACCCTGCAGCGTGTGGAGCCGGCCCCCAGGCAGCAGCCTGGAGCAGCCCCAGGGCACAAAGGACAGCCAGAAGGATGCCACACAAGCAGAGTTGCAATTACTAAAATACAAGTTTGCATTTATTCTCCCAATTACTCAGTTCAACCTACTGGTGCTAAGTCCGTGACCAATGCAGACTCAAAGGCGGCATTACTGGCAGAGCTGGGCAGAGGCGCTGCCCCAGCGCCGGTCCCGGGAGCAGAACGCTTCTGGCAACGGCCGAGCCCGGCTCTGCCCACAGACAGGGCTGAAAGCTGCCCTGGGGAAGTCTGTATAAAACACTGGTCCGTGCTGCCCACAGAGCCGAGGGGAGCGGGCAGAGCACCCCGAGGGCCCAGCAGACCCCACACGTGAGCTGCGGGCACCTCCCGCTTCTGTGGCACCTGCCCGGAGCTGGGGAGGGAGAGCAAACACTGCGACAATCCCCACAGGAGAGGCAAAACCGGGGAGACTGGTACAAAACGGGGCAACAGAGCACGCTACACAAATGCCTGGCCCATAGAGAGCTGCAGGGACTGAAGGCACTGGCCCCTCACGGCCCCGGAGCCACGCAGGGACACCCCAGGGGTTGGGTGGCAGCTCTGGAGCAGAGGGTTCGGGGCAGGTACTGGCACCGCGGGGTCCCGCTCCGGTCGTCTGCAGCGCTCCCTCCCCAGACGGCGCAGGGACGCCGGGTGCCGGTGCAGGCGGCTGCCTCCCGGCCCGCCGGGCTGCTCACAGCAGTGGGCAGCCTCTGCGCTTCTTGTTCTTCCGGACCTGCAGGCCAGCGCGGGTGGCCATCTCGAAGACCTCCCGCACACCCTCCTTCGTCTTGGCCGAGCACTCAAGGTAGCCGAAGGCATTGATCCTGTTGGCCATGTCCCTCCCCTCCTCTGGCTTCACCGGCTCCTAGAAAGCATTAAAAAGAGGGTTCGGAAACATCACTGGAAAACAGCGGCAGAAGCACAGTGACCGCCCTTGGGGCGTCCAGCCCTCAGCGCCAGGATGTGGCCCGGCAAAGGGGAGCCCCAGCGAGGCGGCCCGGGCGAGGCGGGTCGCTGGCCGAGGCAGCGGGACCCAGGGCTGTCCCCACCTGCTTCATCTTCGCCAGCTCCCGCCGCGTGTGCTCGTCGTTCCGCAGGTCCTTCTTGTTCCCCACCAGGATGATGGGCACGTTGGGGCAGAAGTGCTTCACCTCCGGCGTCCACTTCTCGGGGATGTTCTCTGCAACGAGCACACGTGGAGCCCCCTCAGCCGTGGGGCTGCTCCCCCCTCGCCGGCCCCTGCGCAGCCGTGGGAACCGGCACCGGGCTTTTCCCGTAGGAAATGGGGAGAGCTCATCCCACGGCATCCTCCTCTCCCACCACCTCCACCACTCCAGCAAGTTCCCAGCATTTTCCTGGAGCGCGCACAGAGCCAGGAGACGGAGGGGAGGGACCGGCACCCCCAGAGGGCCAGCACGGGGCTCTCCGAACCTGGGGGTTTAGCAGCAGCACCCGCTCCTGTGGGAGCCCCAGGTGCCCCCTCGCTCCCTGGTCCCTACCGAGGCTATCCGGGCTGTCGATAGAAAAGCACATGAGGATAACATCTGTGTCCGGGTACGAGAGCGGCCGCAGCCTGTCGTAGTCCTCCTGTCCCGCCGTGTCCCACAGGGCCAGCTCCACCTGGGAGGGGAGAGGGACGCGGCTCAGCAGCTCGCAGACGGCTCCGCAGGCCAGGAGCGAGCAGGTTTATAACCTCAGTTATAACCACAGTCCTCCTCAAACTGGGGCAGGTTCAGGGTGGCCTAGAAACGTGGGAGCTGTGGGGCTCCCCCAAGCGCTGCGGGTGCGTCTGAGCCACACAGACCAACCCAGGCGGCAGCGCCGGGCAGCGGCATTGCCAGCGTGGGACCACGGCAGCGAGGGGACAGGAACAGCTCCAGCACCTGTGACGGTTTTTACCTGCTTCCCGTCTACCTCTATGTCGGCAATGTAGTTCTCGAACACAGTGGGTACGTAGACCTCGGGAAACTGGTCCTTGCTGAACACGATCAGCAGACACGTCTTTCCGCAGGCACCGTCTCCCACGATCACCAGCTTCTTCCTGATGGCCGCCATAGCTGCGGGGACAAGAGCGGGTGAGCGGGACAGAGCAGCTGCAGGCAGCCCGCGCTCCCAGCCCCTCCTGGCCCCAAAGTCTCCCGCACGACTGCCCGGGAGGGTACCAGACACGGGCACCTGGGCACATCCCAGCGTGAGCAGCTGGTGACCCACCGGACAGAGGCTCTCCCGGCCGCCCGCCGCGCACACCTCCAGCTCCCGCACACAGCCCACACAGGCACCGCCTCACGGGCACTGCAAGAAGCAGCCCGACTGGAACCATTTACATCCATCACCGCAGCCGCGGCCAGGAGAACCGTCACACTGATGCCCTGGTGAGTGCCGGTGGCTGCACGCAGGACCTCATGCAAGACAACAAACGGCTCTGCCTTACCCACCCGCCGGGCAGCAGTGCCCCCGTCCCGGCCGTCCATCCCTCCCGCGCTGGGCGTCCTCGCTGTGCCACCACCCCAGGGAAATGGCTTTTCTGACAACCTCGGAGCTGCACACACCCACTGGTTTTATTTCAGATTATAAATTCTTCAGGGCAGAAACTGTACTCCAGGTTTCACCCCGGCACGCTCACTGGCTCCCAAATAATCCGACCAGCGGCAGAAATGCACCAAGCCGAGCTCTCAGAGGCCCGGGCAAGCACGACCTGCACGCCTGGCACCCGGTGCCGGGCTGGCTCGGTCCCAGCCCGTTTGACAAGGGAGCCTTTGCCACATAACCGCTGAGAGGCGACGCTGGCACCGGCAGCGGGAAAAGCTGCCAGCCATCACTCAGCAAACAGAGCCGAGACCCCGCGGGAAAGCGGGCTGCTTTCCGCCCCAGCCGAAAAGGACGCAGTCCTGCAAGTACAACTATGCCTTGGCACCCTTGAGTTTCAAAAGGGGTTTACAGCTGAGCCTGGGAATCGCCGGGGATGATGCCACGGAACGCTTGCCGTGGCGTATGAACGAGGCATGAGAAAATCAGCCGTGGCGGGATCACATCCCTCCCCGACCTCAGGCCCAAAATCTCTTTCCCATCCCCAGATCCCAGACGCTTCAGTCCAAAGAGCCCGACCCAGTCCCTGCGCACCCGCAGCACACCACCAGCTCTCTGTCCCTGCAGAAATCCTGAGCGAGAGGCGTGACGGCAGCTCAGGGTTTATTCCCTGGAGCGGCGCAGGCTGCTCTGCGGGCCGGGGGAAACGACAGGCGACCAGGACACTGCCCAGGAAGGCAGCGACGCTGCACGTCCTCCAGCCCTGCGCCTCTCCAGAGCCCTCTGCCGGGGCGCCGGACTGGAAGGGGCAGGTCGTGCTCGGCGCGTCGGGGAGATTCAGGGGAAATAACCCTGCAGGAAGGATGCACACACCCACGCTAATGCACCGAGCCGTGAGCGCTGGGAGCGGATCCCGCTGGGATCGCACTGGGATCACACCAGCAGTGCCCGGCCGTCACAGGCTTTGCATTTCACCGGGGCGCTGACACTGAGCCCTAACGAAGGTCCGGCGCCCGTCCCCTCCCGGGGCGATCACGCCGCACCCGTCTCTGAAATAAAAAGAAGGAAAAGAGAAAAACCCGAGTAAGGCTGCATCATAATTAGCTGCAAGTGAGGAATTAAGAAATTGAACTCAGCAGCTGACTCACATTTCAAAAGCCGCCTGAAGAGAGCTCCTCTCATCCGCACACTTAGCAGGTCACTGCTGAGCTCCTGCCTGCGGAAACCTGCCGGGGCCGTCACACAAACCCCTGGGAAGTCTCGGGGACACCCCAGCTCTCACAAACTAAACTGCCCGACTGACCGCGCGGTTGGGGCAGAAGAGAGAAAGGTTTCAGCCAAATCTGGGTGCGATCCCGCCACAGCCCCGGATCTTTGCAGGTTACAGCACCCTGGCACGCAAGCCGAAGCGGGAATGGTTTGTGGCTGCTGAGTGCTGTGGAGCCATTAATAAAATGCACCCATAAGAGAAGAGCGAGGACGAAGTGCCGCATCCGGCGGGATCCAGCGCTCCTCACCCAGCCGCCTCGGCGCGCAGCACACATCCCAGTGGTGCAGCACGTCTGTGCAGAGGCCGAGCACATTTGTGCAACACTAAAGCTGGGGAAAAAACCTAAAGTGCCCGAAGGGTCCCACTGCCGGGGGCTGAGCGCAGAGCGGAAACCCGGCACGGCTCCCGTCCCCTTTCCTTGTGCCCTCCGGCTCCCGCCTGTCCCAGGGATGCCCGCAGCCCCAGGCACGGGCAGCCGGCCGGGAGCTCATCCCAAGGAGACGGGTGTTTGTGTTATGGAGGCAGACAAAAGGGCCGGAGGAGTCTGCTGTCTCCTGCCCACTTGAGGAGGGAAAGCTCAAGGACAGCGTATCCCTGGGGACACAAGAAACGCATCACCCCTGTTGCAAACCATCCTTCTCGTCTGAGCAAAGGCTCATCCTCTCTCCAGCCATCATCTCCACACCATGGAAAAAGGAGAGCTGATGGGCAAAAAAGTCTATTTACTTAGAAAGTTCCTCTGTCCACAGCAAAATGGGATTTGCTGCTTTGCGACTCTGTATCTCAAATACGAACGGAGGAAGAAAGGGGGTGTGGGACGCGCCGGTATCTAATCCGCAGAACACAGAGGGAGACACATCCGCAGCACAAGGAACAGCAGATGCCCGGGGACACAAACACCCGCTCCCAGACAGACACTGAGACCTGCCCGTGCCCAGTCTGCCGGACATCACACCTAAACCAAAACCAGCCGGAGTGGCGGAGAAGGCGCTGCAGCCAGCCCTGCGTGGCTGCCGGCTCGCCGCTCCGGCGAGGAGGGCGGCCGCTGCCCGGGCTCCTGCTGGGGATGCAGCCAGTCTGGGACGGGGCGGGAGGAACTGGAGATGCTCCAAACCAAGAAGAGTCACCGCACCCAGAGCTCCTTCCCACGGCCGCCAGCGTCCAACCCTGACCTGGGACGGCTCCGGGTGCCGGCAGCTCCCGAGCCCGGCGTGATGCCCAGCGGTGACTCAGCGGGCAGAGGCACTGTCCCCACCCAAAAATCTCAGCACAACTCATTCCATTACTCACGAGAGTGGCCCAGAAATAGCCCATTACTAATCCAGAGCCGGCATGCAAAGGCGAGCGGGGTGAGGAGGCTGCGAGCACCGTGCCCCTCGGCGGCCGGCTGGGCTGCCCCCGTGCGTGCCTTCGCCCCGGGAGCCAGCCGGCACCACACCAATGCCAGATGCCGGTGACACTCTGCTCGGGGAGAGATTAGCTCCTCTGCCAGGGGAAGCTCTGTCACCCAGCAGGACGGGGACAGTCCCTGGGACAGGGGTGCCCCACGCAAAGCGCTTTGCGCTTCTCCCAGACCGCGAGCAGATGAAAGAGAGTGGAGAACGTGGAGCCAATCTGAGGGTAGCTTTGCTGCAACTGCCAGCAGGCCAAATGATTAAGAGGACACAGCTGCCCACATCAGACATGGAAATTCAGATTTTAACCTCTGCCGAGTGTTACCCACCCCGAGCTACAGCGCGGAGCGCCCAGCCATGTTGGCAACCCAACCCGGCCCCGACAGCAACCACGGTTTTCGGGCGTGCGCGGCACGTTGGGTGCCTCGCTGGAGATGCCTCCTGCTCATTCACAGAGATAACCAAAGGGAGCAGCAGCCTCATGCCGGCACCTCCCGCAGCGCGGCACCGCCAAATCCCGCCGGGCTTCTGCTGCTGCGCGGGTCGGGGCGCACCGGGACGGGCACAGGTTTGGTCTGTGCCGCCGCTGCCAGCAGCGCCCGCACTGACAGCACCAGCCTAACCCTGAGCTGGCAGCTCCTTCAGCACACCAAGAAAGCACAAAATGAGACCAAATGGCTCTGCTCTACTTTCCAAGCAGCTGTTCTAAAGCCATCACCCTTAAACCAGCCGGAGCTCCAGGACAGCCCTTGCGTTACCGGCCTCTCCCAGCTCCGTGCCTCAAAATGTGAAGTTCCTGCTGAGCGGGAAAAGGGGAATTCCTCTGGCAGCAGGATGCGTCCGTCACCCAGTGTCAGCTACGGGATCTCAGGAAACGGCAGAGAAAACATTAACGCTTTGAAGAAGGAATCACACGAGGGACAGAAATCTTTCAACACACCTCCCTGGCAAGGCTCGAGCTCCCCGAGCCAACAGAGGGGTTTTGTTCTCAAGCAGNAATTCCCAAGCGCTGCTGCTGCTGCTGGGGGCCCCACCCCGGCCGGACCCGTCCCACCACCCACCAGCCAAACCAGCTCACTTCTCTTCTGCCCACAGCCCCAGAGCCCGCGCCGGGCTGGGCTGGCGGGGACGGAGCCGTGCTGGGAGCAGCCCTTTCGCAGGGACACCCCCCTCCGCAGGGACGGCAGTGCCAGCTCCCCACAGACGTCCCACTCCAAACAACCCCCCCTTGTCCTGAAGGAGCAGAGGGGAGCGCAGCACGGCCAAGCCTCCAGGCAGCACTCGCGCAGCCGCCAGCGTCGCTCTTCTTGGCCCCATCACCCGGCCGGACCCCCCGGCACCGCGACACAACCACAGAAGGAAAACAGCCTCTTTGAACAGACCGAGATCTCCCTGGCGCCGCTGCGTCCTCAGCTCTGCTGAACTTTTCAATGGTCTAACAAACAAAAGCATCCGAGTGCTCGGTCGGGATCCAGCTCTCGCTTGGGACGGAGCTGGGCTAACGCAGCACAGCCCGGGCTCACGGCTCGAGCAGCCACGAGGCACGTCCCTGGATTCCAGAAACCCCAAAACACACACCTTCAGCTCAGGCTGCGCAACCTCTAATACAGACGAGACCTAAGGCAGCGCACAGCGTCCACAGAGCACGGAACACCAGCAGGGAACACAGAAAATGTTTTCTAACCAGCGCAGCCAAGGACAAGCTGTCTCCACTTCTAAACATGGCCCTGTGTGTGCACAGGGCTGCTGCCACCGCCCGAGCGCGCCGGGCGAGGGCACCTCGGGACAGGCCCCCGGAGAGGCACCACTGGGCAAACAAGAGCCGCTTTGGGCAGCCCCAGGCCACCACGGGCGCTGCCGCGGCCCCGCGGATGGGGGACACGGGAGTGCCTCCCTCCGGACCCCCCCGCAGCAGCTCTCCTCCCGCCCCACCAACAGGGTCACAGCTCCCATCAGCACAAGCAGGGAGCCCCAAAAAAGTGTGTGTGTGTGTGTGTCAAGGCCACAGCTGTCCCCATGTTAAAGTAACTGGAAGGGGATCGAAGGCATTTGGGGACAGAATGACAGATTGCACGGGTTATTCGCGCGCGTTACCAGCAGAAAGCCCCACAGCGCTGTTTCACAACAGAAACTGTTTTAGCTGATAAGACTCACGGGCACAGCTCAGGCAGCGAAAAACAGAGTAAACTTCCAAATTAAAATCTGACAGCTATGCCCATCGAGGGGAAATTAATTCGCCGAGACATCTAAATCACAGCCAAGGTAGCACAGGACAAGTGTCCTGGCAAGTGTCTTGGGTATCGGAGGGACTCTTACGCAGAAGAGAAGAAAGTTCCAAAAAGGGCTTGAAGCAAAGAGCAAAGGGAAACACAACGGCCAAGGCAGAACTCGGGCTCCAAGCTCGCGGGCAGACACTGCTTCGGGACAATCCAAGCGGCGCTGGGTTTGGCAGCATCTGCAATGTCAGGCTCACGCCGCCCCCGGGCAGGCCAAGCCGTGCATTTCTCTGGAGCACAGAGGAGAACGGCCTCCAGCTCACGCCAACAACCATCGCCGACACCCCGAGCACGACCCACATGCACCAGCAGCGCCGGCTCCCGCGGCTCACAGCCTCCCGTCCGCCTGCCACCGCTGCCCAAGCGCCGGCACTGAGCACCGAGCAGAGCATCTGCATTTACCCCCAGGAAAGCTGCCCGAAACCTTCTTAAGACCTAGACCTGCCATAGCCAAATGAGGAGCGATCACCAAAAACGGAGCTTAAACTCAGTGCTTAGGTTTTAGATCTTACCAATTTTCTCCTAAAATTGTGAGCTCTTCTTTGGGCATGACCGGACAGTCGGGGTTTAGGGTGCGCTCCAGCGCAGCAGCAGCGTGCAGCTGCCCAGACCCGGAGCAGAGGGCCAGGCTGGCTTGTTTTCATTGCTAAATCCCACAAAAACATCCACAAGCAAAACACAGAAAGGGACTTGGAACAGAAGAATTTTAAAGCCTAAACACAGCTTGAACCACAAGTGCTTGAGCTTTGTGGGAAAACACTGCCTGCCCTTCCCTCCTTTCCAGAGGACATCATGCCATGTTCTTATTTTACCTCCTGCGGAAGTGACAGCTTTCCCAGACTCACGGCAGCATGAGTGTCTTGCTGAAAGCTCCAAATAACACGCCACAATCTCAGCAGATGCCTGTACTTGGGCAATGCCTGGCTGCCGCTGCCCCAGGGCCGATCAATATTTGCTAATACATTCCTTACTTTTCATGTCAATACGCCTCTCCAGTGTAAACAGCAAGTTAGGAGGTGAGCCTGGTTAAACGCTCCCGATAACCTGTTGGAAGACAGTGACTTGGCTTATTTTCCACTTTAAAAAAAACGTTTCCCTGGAGAAGCTGTAGTTGTCAGGAGCATGGGTTCAATTTGAGGTCCGTAAAATCTCACATAGTCTCTACCTACACTACTTGTAGCTGAGAAGGAGGAGCTGAACATAAACTGAAACTGTTTGGACACCAAAAGGCACTCAGCAAAATCAAAATAAAACGCAGCTGGTCTCAGTGAAATACAGACAGGCAAAGCCGCTACTCCCCGGCTCCGGCTGCACGACCCGAGCACGTCGCTGGGGATGTGGCAGTGCCGCGGCTCAGCCAGGTCCCGCTCCTCCGCGCCCTGCGAAGCAGCCTGGGGACCGCGCTCCCGCTGTCCCGGGGGGCGGCGAGAGGCCGAGGCTGGATTCGGGGGGTTTGGCGGCCGCCGGGAAGACTTGGCTGCCAGACTGTTAGCGCTGGAAAGGGCCGCGCAGTCATGCTTTTGGAATGCTCCCTTGCTCCTAAGACATTACACAATTATTTCTCCTCCCCGCAAGCCCCCCTAATATAAATGTTTAAAAATGAGCTTAGCGGTAAGCGAAGGGAACGTTTTTCCTCTTTCTGAAGAAAACACAGAGCGGCCGCTCTGCAAGCAAGGCCACACATGGGGATGCTGCTGG
>VZSZ01006915.1:0-93397 GCA_013398815.1 Ibidorhyncha struthersii | reverse complement strand
CAGGTGGCCTGTAATAGACACCCACAACAGTGTCTCTCATTTGATAAAGCTAACTAAAGAATGAACACAGTATAGGCTTTTAGGAGAAAAATAGTATTAAAAATCTAGCAAATTAATTCAAATGTATTGAACTGAAAAGTTTTGTAGAACAAATGCCAACTAAAAAAATTCCTCCATTCCAGTTTTCCAGCAGCTTGCTGCTGACAATAGAAATGTCACTGAACGCCATCATCCTTGGAGTTCGTAGGGTTACAAGGATATTACATCACCTAGCAACAGAAACATCAATTTAGGATACAAGGATCAAATGCATTCTTTTAATGTGTTGTAGATCCCTCAGGATATACACAAATAAACTGCCATAGAAATCCACATGGTTTGCAAGGCAGTCTGTTTGTTTGTCCGTGATGTATCAGTGCTTTTCATTTGGAAGACTTTGACCTTTTGCTAGCAAAACTGATAATAGTCTCCTTGTTATTTCATTTATGTGTTTATTTATTTATTTTCAGAGTGAAAATCTGTGCTTAGAGATTTACTTACTGTTCTTGGTAGGACTGAAAGTCTGGCACTCACTTTACAGATCCTTCCCGCTGGCTCATTGTCTCTTCTTCAAAATGAGATTTTATTGAATTTTGGAATTTTGTATATTAATAACTAAAGTGGGGAAAACAGCAAGTTTACTGGATTGTAGGAAACTTTCTTTTTTAATTAAAAAAAAACAAAACAAACATTTAAATTCTCAGCAAACACAAATTCTCAGCCCAGCGCCTCCTCAAAGGCACTGGCATGTTGTGGGTTTTTCAGTCAATACCAGTGATGGCACTTCATCAAATAGCTGTAAGACACTCTCAGGGCCCCTGCAGTCAGGCCCTTCATCCTCATCTGCCCCACAGTTATGGATCTTGTAACTTTGTAGGCTCAGGTCAGACTCACCAGGAATGAAAAGAGTCCTTCACAAGATCAGTCAGTCAGAGCAATGAAATGGTTACACAGGGCAATATTGATAAATCTGAACTGATTGTAGAAATCCATAGAAAGCCCCTTTCTGGATATTAAATGGAGAAATTCAATTCTTTCTGATGTTTCATCTCTGCTATCCTTTGTAGTCTGCAGCCAGCTCTATCTTAGAATACCATGACGATACACAAGAAATTCCACTTTTCTAACACCCTCTGAGTAACATGCTAGACTTATTAATCCCATTGAGCTAGAGAGTGTGGGGGGGTCAGAGCAACCTGCCTTGTCCTTAATATTTTATGACTCAGAAATGAGTTCTGACTTTTCTGTGTGATTCTCTGAGTGTGTCTCTTCTCTTTGTGCTTGAGTTTCCAGTCTGGAAAAATAAAAATAGTAGTACTTAATTTGCTTCTTTACTTTAAGGACAGATCTTCAAAGGGGTTAAACATCTTTGGAAATCTTCCCATAAGACTGTGAAGTTTTAAGATCAAAGTCTTTTCCCAGAGACTAGCCTAAATGTCTTTTTACTCATTCTTAATTTACAGCTGTATCATCAAAAGCTAATGTGTAGATAAAGCCAAAGCTGTATTGAAGTATGATGATTTGAAAAGGTATGAAGTTGCATAGTGACCCATCAAGTCATCAGGTGAGTGCAAACAATATTAGGTATCCTAAACTGTTCTAATGCTCCTAGAAATCCACATGGACATGCAATTGTACCGTCAACAAAATTCAGTGGGCAGAGGACCTCATACTGTGGGGTTCTGGTCTCTAGTGCAGCCTCAAGTGGAGCTTCTGTTCAGCACGAAGAAGAGAGAATCTAGCCTAAAAAGTTCCTGTAGTTTATTCCATTGTTTGTATTACATTAAAAAGTTATGAGTGTATCTATGGCATAACCAAACACTTTAAAAAGGAAGTTATCATAAAGGACCAAAGGTCTCATTGGTCAGGTATTGAAAGACAGTCTCTCAGATGACAAAAGTTTTAGTCATCCTGGGAAGTCTGATTATTCCACCCTGCTCACATCATGTAATAATAAAATAATTATAAAGTAAATTTAGTTTATATTCAGGATTACAATATAATCTAGCCACATAATTGGTAAATACATCAAAAAATAAGGCTAGTTTTCCAAGCCAAGCACATGAATGTTACTACCAGTTAACATACAAGGTTGATATACAGAAGTCCCTTGGAGACAACTAGCTGATATACCAAGGAATTCTCAAAGACTGATTATTAATGCACCAAAGCAATATAAATTCAGTGAAACAATCAGAAGATATTAAAGAAAGGCAGTTTTATGTCTACTTCAGGCCTGTTCTTCACGTGACATAAGTCACGGCAAATCCCTGTCACATCATATTTTCTTGCTGTGGGATGATGTGAGGGAAATAAGGGGCCCATTTAGGTCTTTTGTGTAGCTCATTTAAAATAACCCAGATTAATGGGGACCTGTCTGTTTTACCCTTGTAGAGAATGATAAATACTAAGAATTATTATTGAAGCCATTCAGCTGTCCATTAATAATACATTAGTAAATACCATATGATCAGATTTCATTGAACTATGTTTTTTTTACACCAGCTTGCAGCTGAGCCAAGTGTTAGCTTAAATGCGAGCAATATTTCATTCATGAAGGGTAAGGGTCCTGCTAGCTTATACAGGTACACAGGATGCAGAAAGGAAAAAAAAACAGATCCCACAGTATCTGAAATACTGTTGTGTCAAAGCTGAGGAAGCATATTTTCCAAACAGGCAGGGAACAGAATATCAGAGAAAATACAATGGTTCTTCTCTTGATTTTCTCCAAAGCCCAATGGCCAAACATTTCACTCTGCTTAAACAACCTAGTTCAATCCTCCATCGTGCCAGAAAGAATTCTTCAAATTTCAGGGGCTTCTTTCCTTTCCTTTCCAGAGCACAAGTAAAATATAATAATTTAAACCTTTTGGCAATGAGTATTATTTTTGTTCTCACTCCCTCAGGGGCTGTCAAATTGGCTTGGAAATCTTAAAAAGATGGTGTCCTTCCCTGGAGTTGCTTCTCTTCTAGAAAGATCTGTGCTCTTTTTATAATTTCTTAGGAGATTAAGCCTTTCCTTTCTTGAAAATGGCCTAGATTCTGTTATGTGAGTAATGTCTGTGCTTCATTAGGTCTAAATTTACTCTGTTTACGAGCAATAGTCAGTTGTCATGTTCTTGCCTTTTTTTTTTTTTATCAGTGGCTGTAGGTAACATCCTTCTTCATGCAATATCTGAAAGGAAGCTATTTCTTATTCTCACTTTCCAAAGGAATGGCTCACAAGATTTTCTTTTTCATATTTGTTTGTTTGTTTGTTTATTTGTTCGTTTGTTTTAAGAAAATATTCTTCTAGTCATATTACTGTCTATTTATACTTCGTATTTCTTGATTGGACTGGCATATCTTTCTAGGTCATCCCATGCCAAGACAAGTCCTGTAGTAGCTATTCACTGATTAGGGGGGTTTGTGTAGTTAATTCAGTCTCTTAAGTAATTGGGTTTACTTAAAAAAGAATAAAAATACCAACCCGGAATTTTCAAACAATGCTTTTGTTTGTCTATTTTCTGCTGAGTATAAAAGTCCATTATATTTTCCGGTCTATGTTGTTTTAATTTCCTTCTGCTAAGAAAACTTTTGGTTTCGCATATGTATACACATATATATGTCTGTGTGTCGGTGTATGTATGCATGTGTATAGAATAGGCAAGATAATTTTTCACCTCTGGGATTTTTGGAGAATCCCAAGTAGATTTTTTTTAAGAACTGCTGATTCTTAAAATCTTAAAATTCTAGCATGGACTGCTGAAAGTCCCTGACTTTCAGAATTTTAGATAACTTTCAGAGAGACTCTATTATGGATTAAAAAATGTAGAAAAATTTACATTTGTTTTGATGAAGTAAGCCATTACAAAATTAGGTATATAAAGCTAGACCAATAAAATGTTATGGAATTTTGGACACAAAAACAGACTGCAGATTTAAAATTCTCTTCAGAGTAATTTTTTCTTCTTCTCCGTCTTCTTTTTCCGTTTAACCCTATGGCCTGCACAGAAGAGATTAAAATCCAGCCAGTGGTCATCTAACTTGACATTAATTGACACACCACATTACATGACTTCCATGCAAATAAAGTATTTTCAGTCTCAGGCTCTTGGTTTTCCTAACTCACAGAGCAAAATTGTATTCAAAATTTGCATATTTTTAGCATAACTACAAAGTGCAAAAGCTTCTCTGCTTTACTGTTCATATGAAACCAAACAGACAGAGATGTTTATGTCATCTTGAATCTTGCCGCAGTAAGTACCCTAAGAGGAAAATTCTCCTTGGATGCTATAAACATATTCTTGACAGAAAGGTCCCTAAAAGCCTTCCCACCTACCTCAAGGAATAAAGGGTTGTAAGGCAATAAATAGCAAGGCAAACCTTGGCACTGGAAGGAATCCTGAAATGGAGGGTTCTTCCTCTAAAGTGAAAAAAATTTGTGTACTTCAGCTGCAGGTTGCTGGACAGAACATCATTTGGTTGTTCTCTTTAAACACCCAATCCTGGGAGTACTGAGCAAATTGTGTGAAGTGTGGCATTTACTTTTATCTTTTCCAAAACAAAAGGAAATGGGAAAACAGACTGTGATGATGTCTGTTAAAATTTGGGATCGTACTTGGTCAGAGAAGTTACCCTCTGCTTTGTTGCATTTATAGAGCTTGTACTAAACTCAACTCCTGCCTCAGGGAGCAAAGGTATAATTATTTCTCATTAATCAAAACAATGTCAAAATATCACTTATGTTTGTCATCACACTCAGAAACAAGGCTTCATTATGAAGACAAACAGGAATAGATATTTAAAACTGCATACACAAAACCACTGTGTTTTCAAATTTCTGTGTTGGAAGATCGAAAGAAACACATCAAATAAAAAAACACTTAACATCTTAATTGATAATTTACCCAGAAAAAAAAATCCCTTGTAGTTATGGTAAAACACAATATGCCTGACTGTTTTGCAAACGTGAAATTAACTATTCATCTGTTGTAATTATTTGTACACTATAACTCATCAGCAATATAAATAGAAAAGTTTATAAAGTTTACAGATTTTACATAAATCACAACGTTGGTTGATATAAAATCAAGAGAATAAGTTTTGAGAGATTGCAGAACACAGGAAAATATGTTCTCCTAACCTGGATTTTAGGATATCAGAAGTACCCAATTAGTTTCTCTCCTGGAAGACACCCTGTGAAGTGTTCTAAATAAAAAATGTTTTTCTGACTTGAAATTGAAGTATACGATGCACTTTTCAGAGTTCCACTTCTGTGTTTTTGTATACAGCCTTAAAAAGCACCATTTTTTTATACGTATCTTGAGTTGGCTATGATTTTGCTGAAGAATTAACCCCAAGTTTTGCTTCTTTAACTCCCCCTGGAGCCAGGACAGAGGATTCATGTTGCATTTGATACTTCTTAATGAAATGATAACTTAGCAAGCATAATTGTTTCTAAAACATTGCTCATCATAAGTGACAGAGTGTTAGTGTGTTGGCATAAACTCCTGGAGTAATTCACATTGATTGATTAGAAACTATTGTTTTATCCCTTGTCCTTAAATAGTCTTTCATTCCAGAGTAAACAACGGTAGCTAGTAGACGTGGTATCTCACTGCTCTGTGATCGAAGACTAGCTTTTAGGACAAGAAGTAAATGGAGGTCTAATCTTTCTAGTGCCTTTTAGAGGTACTTAACATTGGTCTACTAAGAGCACTGAATGAAAAGAATTAGTAATGGAAGAAACCTACTAAGTCATTTGTCCACTCCTCTGCCAAAGCAAGATTGCTTGTCTATGATATACTGGTTTTAAGTGTGATGTTCAGTCCAACCCTAAATTATTCAGCTGATTTGTTACCATTTCCATTATATGCTTAGACATACCAGATCTATTTTATAATGTAGGTCAGATTTTACTTTGCTTTATTTTTTTTCGTTCCTATAATAACATACTTTGCAACAACTTACACGGTCTTCTCTCCTCTTGTACACGTACTTCCCAGATGCTTGCTGCGTTAGCCAAGCTACACCAGTGGGATCATTTTTCTTGGCCATTCGGGCTGTGAAATAACTCTGCCTTGCATACAAAATCGCAGGCTTTTACACCGTATTACACTTGAAGACCAAATCTAATTTACTGTCTACCAAATTCGTCAAATGTTATTATGTTGCTACATGTTTCTAATGGTAATGTGCTCTTCTATGCAGCATTATTTTCATGTATGTTATCCAAGACATATTCACAAACCTGTACATTTAATGCAGAGAGACTTGCCCCAAGGGAGCAACCTATCCTACCTGTACTGAGTGCAGTTCTGGTTCACTTATTTGCACTATCAGCACTAAGCAACAAAATCTTCTTGGTTAGTTGATATAGCTGATATAATGATAAATTTTGCTATAATCCTTTCTATAATCCTCACTGTAATGTCTCTGCCTTTAAATATCTGTGTATTTTATTGTCCCTATCTTCTCTTGTTTCTTTACATGTTATATCTGTTAGACTGAGCAATTTTATTTTCAGCACATATTTCCTCTTTTCTTTAAAATTTCTGTTAATCTAACTCTGATTTGGAGGAAGCAGTGAAGAGATAGGTCATTTATACTCTGGTTTAGGAGAACCCATTGCAAATCCTATCTGTGGTATCATTAGAGCTGCCTACACAAATGTAATTGAAATGAAATGTCCAAGGAAATTACATTGACCAGGATGGCTATTGGAAGTGGGGTGAGAGAAGAAGAGGGTTTATCCTTCCTAAGCCATTCTGGACTGTGCCTTGTGGGGATACGACTTGAAGGGGTTTAACCCCTTATCCTGGCAGTGGATCTGAGAATTCTGTTGAGGAGAGGGAGGGAAGGCGGGAGGGATGGGAGGAAGCATGCTGGATTTCTTCAGATGTCATTGAGCCCTGAAGATGTGTCACCTTATTGTTAGTNGGGGGGGTGGGGGGGAAGATTCCATTAATTAACGACAGAGTTGTCAATTACCACAATCAATATTGCTTAACAGGTACATCCTAGTGAAAACTAATAGTTACATATTTTTGTCTTCTAGGATAACTCTTTGCAGTGTTTATTAGAGCGCAAACTCTTTTCTCAGGATTAAGAATATCACCATTAATCATGATGTGTAGCATATGTGGAATACTGTGGAACACCAAAGCACACAAAAAGCACAGAAATCTTTCTTTAAAAGCTTGCTTCACTTATAGGCATTTTATAAATAAAATATTCAGCCTTCCTCCTTTTATACACTAAAAATGCAGAGTTCTAGGTAGCACTTACAGCAGTAGGAAACCTGTTTATTAAAGTCAATTTACCTTGTTGATTCAGTTTTCAGCTATTTTCTGAGTTCTCCATTTAAGAGATTTTTCACATCAGCTCTTAACATGCTCTTAAAAACTACCATTTGTCGAGCTGCAGACTGAATATAATCTCCAGTCAGTGCAACAGTCTTATACTGCATCTGTCCTGTAAGTGTACTTGCTGGGTAGAGCTGATTAATAAGAAGTAGCATAAAGGAGTTTGCTATGTAATAGTTAAAAGCAGCAGATTTACATTTGTTTACATCATCTGAAGGTCTGATCCAATGCCTCAACAAGTAAACTGGAGGTGAGGAGAGAAAAAAGAAGACGAAAACGGGAAATGGTTCTAATCCATTTTTCATTATGTGACACTGATAGCAATGTGTCACAAATAAAATAGTTTGCTATTTTACAGCACTCAGCTGCAGCACTCTGCCAACCTTAAAGAAAGACAAGACAAAACTATCATGGTGACCTTAAGGAAGGTGAGTGGAAGTGCAGAAAGAGTATTTCTTTGGGAATAGCTGGACAGTGGAGAATATTATTTTCCTACTGTTTTGGCTTTGAAGGTCCATCTTCCTTCAGCCCAGCAGAAGATTTTATGGACTGTAATTGGTCATCCCATAACCAAGTCACTGATGATGTTCTTTGATTTTTCTTGCTTAGGAGAGAGCACACACAACTTTTCCCATATCGCTGATATTATTCTATTTCCCAGGTATATACATCCAACAGCTGCAAATGCTTTATTTACTTCCTACAATGTCCAGTTGCTGGGAATTTGCCTTTTTACACTTTTTTTTTTGTTTTTTAAATAATTCCTTGCTGGTTCTGACCATTACCAGATAATAGAAATCAGAACAAATGACCACGTGATTAAGTAAAGCAGGTATAGTTTTTAGTATATGCATCTAGTGAATAGCTTTCAAAATAGTACTGTTACAGGAATTTTTAAATTAAGTAAACCAGAATAGAATAAAGCAAGCAAAAGAGAATATATCAAAACCAGAAAACAAGCTTACTTTGAATTATGACTATCATGAAGAAACGCAAATATAATCTGTTTTGAGGCATCTGAACTCCAATCACTATATGTGGTGGTGTAGTAGAGAAGGAGAGCCAACAGCAAGGATCCGTCTCTAGCATTTGTAAAGTAGTATGTTTCTTCCCTTTCTGAACAAAACAGTCGTGGTCACAAAGATCTGTTTTGATTAATTAGTAATCTGTGGTGTCATTCTACTTCCACAGCTCCACAGCTCTGTTAAAAACCCAGGCCTTGATGGCAGCAAGGTGTTCTAGCAGAGAGTTACTATACACAGACTTCTGAAACTGTACCTGGGGGTATCTGTGTGTTTGAGAAAAGTGAAGGAGAATACATCACAACCAGACTTACAGCACCTTACAATACCTATTTTCTGAGAAAACTGGCAAGCCCAGCAAATATCCAAAGCACAAGTTTAGTTTAGTTTTGTTCTGTTTTGTTTTGTTTTGTTTCTTTTCTGTGTGGCCCAATACATTTCCAGCAGGAGTAATTTACTGCTGAGAAGTGTACCACAAAGAGAAGTGTGGCAGAAGTTCTCTTCCCAGTTCAGTCCTTTTCCTTACACTGCGCCAAGCACTTTTGAAATCTAAACAACAATTAGCTCAGCTGGTAATAAATGTAGCAAAGATGAGGAAATGCTCTCTGTGGCAGATAGGAAAACATTAGACAGGTGATGGATGCAGTAGGATTCGGTGACAGGGCAACGTGCATTGAGGAATGTGATTGGGAAGCAAAGAGGAATGAAGCACAGTGTAAAAGCAGCAGCACTGTAAAGAGGAATGAGGCAGAACATAACATTATTAAGCTAATGGTTTGAAGGGATAGAATACTGAATTCACTGTGGATGGAGGCAGTACAATACACACAGTATGAAATAAGACATTATAATAAAGGCAGAGGAGAAAGTTAGAATGCATTTCCCTGAAGGATTAGGTTATTTGTTCGGAATAATGTATTGCAGGTTTTTTTGACTACATTCTCAAGCATAGAAATGTCTTTTATCTAAAGAGTTATCTGCTACATACATAATGCATTCATACAATTCATGCATACATTTATTTATGCACATATGTAAATATACTTACAGGGACTTCAGTAATTTTTGACACCAGAATAAAGAGAACATGACTATGTTTTTAGCACACAAATACAATGAAGATTCTTTTCTGGAAATACTAAATTCTCAAAAAGGCTGAACACGGTTCCCAGTGTGAGACACTCAGCATGTTTGAATTAATGTTCCTGAGTGCTCCCTTGTTAGTGCTAAGCATGTAGTTTAAATAAAGAAATCACATTCCAGGCTCCAAATACAATTTGCCAGCTTTGCTTCTGGGAAGTGTGAAAGCAGCGAAATGAGAGCCATTTATTCACCGTCTGTTCAGTAACTCACCTCTTTATCACACTGTAGTGCAGAAGATGCAAAGTTTAGTAAGTTTTCAGACATCAGGCTGGTAGAAGTGAAGATAGGGCATTTTTTATTAACCTTATTGTTTCACTGAGTTTCCGTATGCCCCAGACCTTAACAAGATTGATAGCAAAGTTATTCATATCATCCCATTGCATCTTATTTTTACAGACAAATCTGTGTACTTAATATCTTAATACTTAATACTTACTTAATTGCAAACTATTGTAGTCAAGTGATTTGGGGTGATATTTTTTTAAGGATTAAGAAGTGAAAGAGAGCGGAGATCATAAGCGACAGAGTGTCATTCAGAAAGGAGACTGAATATCAGACAGGTTTTCAAAGCTTTCTCACTGTGTAAACTAGGCTGCACTAGTTCTTAGTCCAGCTGTTAATACCATTTATCTGTGCATGTATACCTGGAAAGGTATTTACAGTGGAGGTATTTGTTGTGGAGTCCTGATTACTGACTGACATTTCTACACATTATCATAGTAAAAATTGATACTTTTGATCTTTCATAAAAGTGGGCTTCTTTGTACTTGGGAAAAAAACCAAAACCAATTAAACACACAAAAAATTAAAGACTACTTGGTTTGCAGTAGTTCTGCTTTTTTATACTATATTCAGATGAAATAAAAAAGAAGAGCGTACATACAGGTTTCACAAAACCTTATAGAAGCATGAAGAATGACTTCTTGAAAATTTAGCATTACCATGATATGAAAGAATAACTTTGCTGCAGGTAGAGGAAGTACCATTTTTCCCCATCCAGAGTGCCGATAATAAAAGAGATTTTTATCAGAAAAATAGAGTAGTGTGCACCATATTTATATAAATTACTGACAGTCTTCTTGTGGTGTCACACTCCATCTCTCCAGACAGTGCAATACAGAATGAGATCTTGCACACCCCTGCGCTCAAACCTGACCTGCAGTAACTTGAGTGTTTCCACAGGAGATGACGAAATCTGAAAGTGGTTCATTATCTCACAATAATGTGAAGGTTAATGGGTGTCATCACTCTACCTGTATGATGTTCAGGTTTACAGACCAGTTTGAGAGCAAACCAGACATCATAGTCAATAGGAAGTGCCCTTTCTTGCCCCATCTACCTGGTTACATTGTCCACGTGATTGCCTCTTTCACACTGCTGGCACTTTTACACTGCTCCTTGTTCTTATGATTAACAGGACAACTGCTCTTTCTGCTGGGAAAAGAGACTTCTGCATCAGTTCTTAGTTGGTCATCTTTGCCACCTGTTTTCAAATGAATGTTGAGAATGAACAGGCGGTGCTGAGCAGTGCCTCAGTGGGAGTCCGACACAATGGGTGGACAAAAAAAAGACAACGGGAGTCACACAGGCAGGTTCGATCTGTAGCTGGGAAAGCGAGGGGCAGCTCTTGGACTCCCACACAAGCAGTCTCATCGTCTTCACTGGGCTCGCTTGTGGAGTATAATCAGGAGCTTAAATCTATCACACAGATAAAAATTGTAACAATATTGTGTAATTTGAATCCTTAGTGAGACTACAGGGTAGCAAAGCTGTACTGACTTGCAGGTGGACTGTATAGTACCCTCCCTTGGCCACATCCAAAGGGTCCAAAACCTCATTTGACCAGGTACTCCTGAGTAGCTTCCAACAGAAAACGTTGTGCTACTTGAGTTATTGCTCATCTCTGCCTTCCTCCAGTAGCTAAAAGGGGAGGGTAAATCATATTTAGCCTCTGTACCTGCCAAACAGTACTATTGCTCTGGGAAGCAGCCCGTCACACCTCCTAATAATGAACATAGAGCCCAGAGCTCCCAGCCAAGGAGCAGCAGTATCAGTGCCATCCCCCAATGCTCCTCCTAGCATGATAGACAGCACAGTACTGACTAAGTCTCATGGCTGCATGCCAGTATCCATCCAAGAGCAAGTTTATATTCTGTCAGAATACAGCTCTGACCAGGAAAAATAACTGCACGCATTCTGCGAAATGCCAGAATGCAGGCATTTTTTGGTATGTTGAAAATAATAGAATTTTCAAGAAAGTGAGGAGGTTAACCTGTTGATGAAGTCCTTTCTGCAGTCTGTCTAGCAAAGAGCTGTGTCAATGGTCCTTGATCCTGACAACCCATGAGGCAGCTACCCTAACCAGGCAGAGCTTCCTGTCCCTGGCAGCAGAGAAATCAGCATCCTGGGCTGTATTACAAGGACTGTAACCAGTAGACTGAGGGAAGCAATCATAACCTTTTACTCAGTGATTGTTAGGTCACATCTAGAATACTACATCTAGTTTTAGGCTTGCTAATGCAGGAAAGACATTGACAAACTGGGTCAGTTCAGGGTATCCAACAGCAGCCTTCCAATACCTGTGAGGAAAGTATCAAGAAGATGGAGGCAGCTCTTCACTGCAGTGCATGGTAGGAAGATGGAGACAATTAATTGAAACAAGAGACATTTAGAATCAAGGGAGAGGAAGATAGAAGAAAAAAAAAAAAAAGAAAAAAGAACTTAACCAGTCATGCAAAGGAACAGATTCACCAAAGTGGGAAATCTCCATCCTTGGAGATTTTCAAGACCGACAGGACAAAGCCCTGAGCAACTGGTTCTCACCTCACAGCTGACTCTGCTGTGAGCAAGAAGCTAGATCTGAGACCTCAGGTCTAGATCTGAGGTCCCTCCCAACCTGAGTTGTCCTTTGATTCCTATGATTTCGATTCCATCCCCATAATTTTATTATGACAAATATAAAATCAGTAAATGGGACTGTGCTTTCCATACATGGGATTTGATTAGATTGAAAATAGGTTCTAAGAGTTAAAAAAAAAAACAAACAGAACAGGAAGTCCAGAGGGAGGTCCAGTGGGGAGAGATCAAAGGTCATACATGAAGATGTGAGATCAGATAAGATATGAAGACCTAATTCACTGCTGAGATGCATAAGTCTTACAAGTCATTTATAGATGGACTCAATTATGTGTCTTCTGGAAGTTCAATCCTCCACTCTGCATTTATTTGTCATAATTTGGGGTCAATATATGTAACCTTACAGGCTGCATACCAATGATTCCTTCTCCTTTCTCTTTAGTGAAAAATTGCACTTCTGGGAAAAGGCCAAGAAGTAAAAAGACAAAATTATATTAAAGAAACAAGTTTATTTTTCCATGTACTTGTTATTAAACATTAACTTTTCATTGCTTAGAAGTTTTACCCTAAAGTCTAGTAAATATAATCAAGCGCTAATTAAATGTTAATGTGGAGTCAGTGTGTTAAAAATTCATAAGAAATGAGCAGATGCTGTGTTTTAGTCAGCATGGTCTAATTGACAAGGTCAGATCCCAGTTGTGGAAAGCCTCTTACTTGACACACTGGCAGAACAGCTCCTGTTGGCTGTATGTTTAGAGCCCCTCATACGGGTAGCAGCACACTAGTTTAGGACACAGAAGAAAAGGTGGAACTGTCTCCAACCCATATGCTATGTCCAGCCCACACTCTAGTAGCTGGACCATGCTATAAGTAGCTGATGTAATAGTGCAAAAAGCAGTTGACGATCTGCACCTACTGACACACAATACAAACGCTTGTATTGCATTTTTAAAAACTCATATCTCACTTTTACATTTTAACAATCAATTTAAAGTTCAAATTTTGAAAATAGAAAAACCTGCACTCTAGCCCTACTTGACATAATTATCATTATCTCTAATAACATTTTTATGAAAAAAGTGATTTCTCATTAAAAATGTAATTTTGAAATAGTTCATCAAAAATAGCACTAGAAAAAAAAGGTCAGATTTTGTCTTTAATAGAAAGTACTGATGAAATGCCAAGAAGCGTACAAAATGAAGTTTTCACAAAAGCTTTTATTGTTGTATTTGTCAGTTCTAAATAGCACAAACAGAATGAATTTATTTCTCACTAATGGAAACTTATTAAATTATTACCTCCTCTGTTATTGCTCATTTCCCTACTATCTCGGTCTCATTTTAGTCTACAATTTAGGTTAGATAGATAACCAAATAGCTTACTAGCCAATGCAACCGTGTAGTCATAAAGTTTCTTCTAGGGCATCTTTTTCCTCTTCTGTTAATTGTAACACCTCGACTTTGTGTCTTCAGCTAAATTAGATACTCACTGGGGACACAGGCTGTTCTTTTTCTTGAGCTTCACAGGGAAATAATGCAGAATGTTGGAAGGTGTGGCATTGCACTGGATCAAACCATATTTATTCTTTACTTTAGAAGACATACACGTTCCTCCCCTTTCTGTCTACTAAGCCTATCGCTCCCACAACCCCCCACACTCCCCAAAACAGCACATGTCTATTCTTCCTGACATTCATGCGCTCTCCAGAAAGCACACAAACTTGGTGCTCAGCTGAGGGTGGGACCTAGAACTGTGCCTGACCCTTTAGTTCATGCTGTAAAGATGAAGGAAATTTGCTTACTCCTTGCCATGAAAAGTTTGGCCACGCACAAGACAAAGCACAGCTCTGCTGCAGCCATCACAGCCTGAATAATTAATTATCTTGGTGGGGATAACCCTGACAATGAGTCAAGCCATTTCACTTGACTCATGACCTTGTGCTGTGTCTGCACAAATGCCAGTGTTACAGCCAAGACTCTCTTTAAAGTTTTATGGTTCTGCAACAGTGCTGAGTCGGGACGAGGTCACTACTGCAAATGTATGCTGTCTGCACATTTTTTTCTATTGTTTACGTTTGGTTCTACAATGTAAAGAAAGGCAAAACCCAGCAGAAATTATGAAATAACAATATCTGCCACTATGGCTTTTGCCATTACTGATACCACATAGAATTGCTGGGAGTGTTTTCACAGTCATTGTACCTGCCTAAAAAAACGCTGAAAGTCATCACTTCTCTTCACAAAATGAGTCAAGTGAGGGATTGTTTCCACAGACGTTTTAAAAGACCCTTGTCTCTGAGGGAATTTTTGTATATGTTGAATCTTGATTAAACACTAAGAAGCTTTTTTCTGGGAGACCACTCCTTATTTCTCTGAATTGCTCTTCTTTCCTTTAGGTAGATATTCCTGAATTTGACCTGACACAACGTGAAATCCTGTCTGAAATGGACTGTTTGCCTTTTTTGTTTTTTCTTTTTTTCCCCCTAGGGTTTTATTTTTGTTACAAATCAAAATTTATTTTCCAGATATTGTCAAATATTGATACAGTGGCAAGAGTAAGAGGTTCTGGACAAGTTTTTTTGGCTGACACTATTAGTACATTAGACTCAGTTTTCCTCAGTCCTGGCATTGAAGATTCCCTGCACCAGTCATCACTACATGAGTGGGTTTACAGTAGAGCAATGCATGTATGTTTGGCATCCGGTGATCGGTTTCCCTGGGTGGTTGGTTTACTTGCCAGGGAAGGACCAGGGAATGGGACTATATCTCCTGGGCCACCTCCAAGTGTACCACGCTGTTCTGTAAATACATGAGCTAGAGCTAGAAAGCCAGAGGGAGAAGTAAAATGTGTGTATCACAGAGTGAGAGAGTGAGACTTTGTAAGCCTCAGAAAGATACCTGGTTTACATCCCCTTCAAAATTTGTGTGCAGGGTAAAATTGAAGCTCTAAGAGGTGAAAAAAATTAGGAGTCATTAAATACATTGAAAGTTTTCATGAACTTGTGGGTCTTACAGAAATTCTTACTGTCTTTTAGTGATTAAATGCCTGTGGAGGGATTTTCTGAAGATTTATGTTTGTGAGAAAATGCTTGGTGTTTCTAGTATAAGTGTATACAACAGAATATATCTTGGTTCTGTAACTCAATGCAAACACCACCACCCTTCAGAACCAAAGCCAAAACCAAAATCAAAACCAAAACCAAAACCAAAACCAAAACCAAAACAAAAAAAGCCTCAAACCCTGTTGTTACTGTTTCTTTGCTGTTTTTTCTTCTGTAAGGAGAGTCTTCTGACCAAACGCACAGGCTGTGTCCCTGCAGATCCTAGATCTAAGAAAAGTTAATTTCAGAACCAAATCCTGATGGAAAAAGAAGCCAGACTCTTATCCAGCATCCACATCTTCCTGGGCACAGAAACATCCTTGTGTTTCTAGGCCTGATTTTTGCAGGAAGCATCATTATTACCAGAAGAGAGAAAAAGAGCTGACAAAGGCAGCTATACCTAAGTCATACTGCTTTAGTTATCACCAGCTGGCCCCATTTGTAAAAGTTTTTAGAATTTAAGAGACTGGTTTCTAAACATGATGGCACTCAAGGATTCAGTGAGGTGCTGAGTTAACCTTGAAACCCACAGTTAGTTTTTGCAACACCAGTGCCTCCCAGTTAAAATTCCAGTCTAGAGATGATATGTTGAGAATATTTTCTATTATCACATCTTTCACATAAAAGATATCACCAAACTTGTGTATATTAAAGATATATCACATTTGTAGGGTTTTTTTTTAATTTTAATTGTTAATTAAATCACAATGTGATTTTGGTTTTTAAGTCACAATAATACCTTTTGGGCAAAAGCAAGTGCTGAAGTGGAACATGTTAGCTTGATTTATTATTTTTCTTGCCATATGCCTTAAGGGATTATGTAATTAAATGTAAAAAAATAATTAAACTAAAAACAAATGTATGAAAACAAATAAATGAGTGAATGAAGAAAGCAACCTGAATTATTTTTTTATATTCTGAATTACAGTATTCTAATAGCAAAGCTAAAACAATTTTTAAAGAACAGGACAGTTTTGTTTCTGAAAGACATGGTGAAATCAGAGATAATTTCTTTTCTGTGGTCAGTTCCATTTCAAAATCACTGAAAATGGATGAAATCTCAGTGCAGTTTAAATCAGTGACAAAATTTCTTCAGTGAAGCCATGAGTTAGTTAGGTTATCTTTTTTAATGCACCTTGAATGAACAGAGGTACATTCGTACTTTGAAATTATCAGAATGTACTAGTTTCTCCAGAAGCACATTTTTACAGTCACATGCATTAAATCTTATGTGTGTGGTTTCCATACAACTGAGAACTTACAAACAACTGCAACTTCTTATTTTTTTTAACTGCTTTCAGTACACTTCTGTGCTCATTTACATGGTTACCTGCTTTCATGTAGGTCTGGTACAGCTAACTATTTACAAAGAGAGGTTTGGGTTATGTAGTGGGATATTAAAAGGCAGGAGTGCTTTATTTCTTGCTATGTATAGAGCTGAATGACATTGTGTTGAAGCCACAGCTAGAAGTTAAACATAAGTTAAGGAGCATTTACCATCTTCAGTGCTAATCCTGTAAGTGAGTGAGTTTCCTCAGCATTTTATTTTCTGCTACACTGCTGATTGAAACCAAGGAGCATAATCTCTTTGTCTCTTTTTGTTCCTTCTTCAAGCCTCCCCACAGGATACACCTTTTGTCAGGATCAAAGTAAAAAGAGCGGTTACATTTCTTCATACAAATGGCTGCTAAAATAATGAGAAGCTGGAGCAGAATCTGGCCCGCGCAGATGACTAGGCTTTCTCTTGTGCTTGACTTCAAGCACAAGGAAATGGGGCTCATGTGTGGAAACGAGAGAAAGGGGGAAAGAAAATCCCACAGTCAGGGAATTCCCAAAGAAAGAAGAAGAGTTAGATATGCCTGAAGTAGTTCGACCTTGACAAAAAGTTTGGAGAGCAAGTTTCCATGTAGAAGGTGGATTCCTGGAGTGCTTGACTATGACTATCTGCAGGGAATCACAGGACTCTGTTGTACATTCCTGGCAAATATACAGGCCGTGCTGAAAAAATATCTGAATCTGGCCTCCTTTTTCCATCCCATAGGGAGATCATCAACAAAGCTTCACATACTGATTATTTTGCTTATAAGTGGTTATATTTTTATCAATCTACTAGCAAAATGGAATGCAAAAGTCCTGGCATTTTCAAAGACTGGAGCACAAATTGTTCTGCTTTGTGATGATGCATTAATCCAGAACACTGCTGCTTTGATAATGATAAAAAAATGGACAAACAAAAAGCACACAGTAGAAAATTTGGATTTATGTAAAGCCTCCTGTACAAATAATGATCTTGGAGCACTTTATTCGAGAGTCACAGAAAAACAAGCTGCCTTGCTCAGCTTGGGGGGAAAGGTATGATGCTGACATAGACTTATAATATGAAAATAATTCGCTGCACTTCATTATTTTCAAAGGAGACGAGAACAAGCATGACCTGATGATGATTAGCAGCAAGCAATCACAGGCAGGCTCCAAGGAATTGGTAGTTGCCTAAGCTCTTGTACAAAACACATTTTTGGCTGTGATTGTTTGCATCTATTGAACATTGGATACTCTCTTTTTTTTTTCTTTTTTTCCCTTACAGGCTCTCCAGATGAAATCTAATTAAAAAGCAGCCAGATTTTTACCTAAAGTAGAACTCCATACACTGCATCAGCATTAAAGAGATTAGCATGGTCTGTGAATTAAAAGTTTGAATGAGATTTTTCATGAAGTTATGCACAGAAATTATCAGTCTAATGGAAACACATAAACAGGGCTGGATGTACAAGACGCTGATTTATCTTAACTCTCTGGCAAGGCTGTGCTCCCTTCATCAAAGGCAGCACATGCTGAGATGGAATCTAAAAAATCCATTTGTATGTGCTTTTGTCAACTCTTCCACAAATGTGGCAATGATGAATGGCATCAAAATCAAAGACCCAGTTCTGCTAGCCACTGTGCATGTGCACTTCAGAGCTTAAGGGTAGTACCAAACTGATCTAAAAATTCCTTCCAGGTTGGTTTTAGTTCTCCCTATCTGTTTAATAAGCAGAAAGGAGGAAAATGTAGCTATCTCAACACCATTGAGATGGGGCTGAATCCAATGACTCTGGAGCAGTAACAGAAATTACTGACTCACATGAGCTCACCTGTTTAAATATTCAACTTAGAAAAAGCATTTTAAACAATTTAATATCATTCACAGGGAACAGTGAATACTGAGGAAGAGCAAATGTATTTTTCTACCAGTTATTATGCGGAAAACACAAATGCTTATTGGGTTGAGGTGTGGTTTAACAAAATTAATCAATAATTAATGCAAGAGGTGCATTCAGTAACTGGCTCATAACTTTGCATCAGTACGGTCTAGAATGGCTAGGCTGAATCAGGATTAGTTGTAGAAACAGGATTAGTCACAAAAAGGGGATGAAGTAATAAATGTTTGGTCTATCTATAGCTTCTCTAGACGGAATCTATTTCTGCACCTTTTCCTTTTTTCCTTTTTTTTCTTTTTTTCTTTTTTTTTCTTCCTTACCAGGCTGCCTAAATTTTGGAGGTGAATCTGGAGATCTGAGAAATTTCTAAAAAAGAATTTTAAGCCAGTACTATGTCTCAATATAGGAAGCTAGACTGATGTGGAGAAATATCTTTTACTGGGTATCAGGACTAGGCATTCTCAGATGCCTGGTCTTCTTCCCTAGAAATATCTTTTGTTGGCAAATTATATCTTTCTGGATTAGGGGTATTTTAGCTGCAGGCATAAGTGATATCTAAATAATAAACCACCACAGTAAGCAACACTCTCTTTTATGGAAGTGTTCTCAAAATCTTGATCTATCAACACTATTTGACCTTTTCCAAGAGCCCATCTATGTTTAGCAGTTGATTTTTTTTGGTATTCACTGGGGTTCATCCATTAACAATCATAAGGTGTTTTCAGGTCTGTTTTTCCTCCTCATTATGAGATATAAATTCTCCTAAGAGGATTTTTTAATATAATTTTATTTGTTTGTTCATGTTCATCGTGAATGTTCTGCTTGCTTAGATACAGGTTGCTTTAGAATAGACAGCCTGTAGGTCACCTAGGTCAACCTAGGAATTTCCTTGTTTAAGGTATCACTACTTACAGAAGGAGATGTATTCCCCATAGAAATTTTGATATGAAATTTTTAGGGCTATGGAATGGAGACCACTGCTTTTCATAATGAATCACTGCAGCACGTTTCTTGGCCCTCCCCATCCCTTCCTCTTTAACTGTCCTTCCATAGGTGTTTAGTTTGTCCAATTCCAAACTCTGAGTCACTTTTAGTCTCTTCATCTAATTAATTCTCACTTCGAGTATCAAAGCTTAGGTAACTCCCTCAGAGGTTGAGTTAAATTCTCTCTGCTTGTTTCTGAGGGTATGTTTATCCGATCTCAAGTGAGTGAGCTTGTTTGTTTAATGAAAATATCTCCTACAGCTGGAGATTTCTGCTGCTCAGCTGAGGCACTCTAACAGTGTGTATATGTTCCTTTTCTGTTGTTATGACAGGCACGGTTGATTAGCTGAGCCCAGTTATATCTTTCACGTGTAAATTCTGGGTTGGTAGGTGCTGTCTTGTCAGCGTTCTCCTTGTATCAGGCAAGAATGGTGTAACCTGAACCTGGGTCTTCACATGTGAATATTGTGTTCGTCTCCTAGATTTCAACGACAGTAAATATCTCCTTGAATATCAATTGTTTATAACCTTTGGCTTTGCATCTACTAAGTGCTTCAATGCTTGGTGTTTTCATTAAGTTCTTTTTGATTCAGTTGGAAAATTCATCTTCTTCCCTGACCTCACAAGCATATACAGCATCTGTCAGTTGTGGAGAGAGAAATGACATAGATAGGAATGGCTGTTATTCTAACCAAAGAAAGAGAAAAGGACTGTCACTGAAATGAGGGTGGCTGGGGGGAGGGGTTCTTTCCTTTTTTTTTTTTCTTCTTTCTTTGCACAAACTTCTTGGCATTGGAAATTTCGATTGGCACTACATCAGGAACCTAAACACCATTTCTCCAAGATGTATTTACTAAAGCCTGATACCACAAAATCTGCTTTAACGGTTTTACAGTACAGTAGAATCAAGTTGTGATCTCTCATGCAATCAATATTCTGTTTTGAACTGACTGTTGTAATTTAAAGAAATAAAATATAAAAATCTATACTGCTTTCCCAAAGTTTTTCTCTCCATTAAACTTTCCAATGTCAAGTGTTGAAACAACATCCAAAATGATACAGGTTCTAAGAAGCATTGATATTTTGGGTACTCTAAATTAATTCTAGATTAACAAAATTTATATTGTATAACTCCTTTTATAACTAGATGCATTGAAGCAAGAGGGTTTTTTTATTTATTTAACTAGCAAGAAGACAAATCTACATAAAAGCTTCTAGCCCTGTACAAACCTGTAAAGTCTGGAGATAAATGTAATCATCTGGAACTCGATTTTGGTGTCATTTGCAGTAGTGTGCTAGACATACTTAAATAAATGGAAAGATTTTTTTATGGCAAATGAACTTATATTAGAAGCATAGAATCATAAATTAATCATTTTCCTTAGATATAACCAATTTTACACTTAATAGAAGATAAAGAATATCAATATTAATATTAAAACAATTTAATGATAAAAAAATGTAATGACCGAATTCACATTTATCATCTGAAGATATTTACAGTTATTTCCTCCTCAGCTGTTGTGAAAATTAGTTTAGGATACCTATGTGTTTTGATTACAATATTTATCTGCTTTTCATTAGGCTTTTAGAAGTGCATAATAATGGATGTTACAAGAGTTAACACAAATACATCAAACACAACACTTTGTGCTTGACCTTCAATGAAGTCCATGGGAAGGTAGACTTATATGAGGTCAAGTGGAAGATGTGAAATTAACTTGCGCAAAATAAATCACTTGTAGAGCTTCTGACAGGCTGTTTGGGCCCAGAGAGGACCTGAAGGAACAGGTAGCCTGGTAAGGATGTTGGGTTCAGGCTCTAGAAATAAGCCCACACGAACAGAGTTTAAAAGGTTTCTAACTCAGAAAATCATTATTATTATTATTTTTATTTATTATTATTATTTCCTTTCCATAGGCAAATGCAATAGAGACATGTCATTCCAGATACAAAATACTTTTTTTCAGAAGAGGAATAGCAAGACTCTGATGTATTTAGTAAAGGACAGCAGATGTTCTTTTCCTCCCACTTTTGGGGAAGGCAAACAAATGCCCTCTTTCTTTTGTAATCTCAAAAGACTGATTAAGAAACTTTCTACCTAAGTGGTTTTGGCAGTCATTGTCTTGGCTGGCACAATGCAATAATTATGCATCTATAAATCACCTATTATGTCCCAAGTGAGGCTGCTACCCTCTCTTAATTCGCATCTATCCAAACTTATTTTGAAGTGGAACACAAAAAAACAAATGTTAATTTTACATTAAACAGAACTGGAAAAATATGACAAGAATTCTTTACTCTTTTATTTTAAAATCTATGAATGTCTTCCTACACTCTCCCATTCCTTGATATACATTGTTTTAACCACTTATAAATAAACATATATTATATTGTTGCAATAACTACTTCTAAAGTTTTTTCTATAACGTTCCTGGTTACATATTTGCTGCTGCCTAATTATCTCCAGAGGTCATTATGTGCCTATATTGTTATCCAACAGAAGAGATTATACCAAGCTACTGCTTGTGCTGGAAGGATCAAACTCATTTCCACCTACATTTAGAGTCTGATATGATCAACTCTCAACAGCCAATATCTTCCTGCTGCATGTCCAAGTAAAATTATTGTCCTCAGAATAGCTTATTAAAAAGGCATATAGATGGGCTGCTGAAGTTCTCAAATTTTCTCTGACAGTATCTCTGTCTCTGTATGGTTTTATTATTATCCCTCACTCAGGATTTCATGGAATAAATTATTTGGGTCTCGATTAATTGCAGCAACTGACAGTTAAAGCTATTAGCAAGCCTTTGGCAAATAGCTGGGCATTAGTATTTATTACAGACACAGATGCATGAGAGGTGCAATCAATTTTGTCTTTGTTGGATTTCAACTTCAGTGGATTGTTCATTGATTTTGGAATTTGAGAGGATTCTAGGAAACTGTTAAACAAATGGGCAATTTTGGGAACCATTTTATAACACATACAACAGTCTAGACAATAGATGTCACGCCATTTTACAAAAAGGTCCTTTTCTGCCTCACTTGGTGCAGCCTGCCTTCCACCTCATTACTTATTAGCCCATGGTAAATTGTGTTCTTTAGAAAATTTCTCCCCTAGGTATAAAGGTATAAATGAGAATAAAAACAAACATGGAAACATCTCATATACAGTTTTTGTTTGGTCATCATTATTTTTCTTTCCATTAATACTTTTTATTATTTTTTAATTGCTTCTAATATTTTGTGGTGACTTACCTGGTGTATGAGCATTACAGAAGCAAAATCAATTTTAAAATATCCTTTTATTCCCATGTTTTTGAGTTATTTTTCCCTATGTCTCTGAAATATATGGAATTATTTAACAAATTTTGTGGATTTACACAGTTAGTTTACCCAAGGTACATTCTCTGAGCTTTGTGTCAGATGCGTTTGTATAACTTTGGTAACTATGTGGAGATGTACAGTTCTGCAGCAGCTTGAATTTCCAAAACCCAAAACTCCTAGAAACAAACCCAAAACACCCCAAAACAAAACTCCCCAAAAGCATTGAAAAAACGCATGAAATATTAAGGCATATAAACATCTTTTAGAATCTGTCTTTCAGGCGCTTTGAAAACATGATTCTGTCACATTATTATTCATCAAGCAGTTAGATTTGATTATATTCTATTCAATATTTGTTGTAGTGTATCATTTAGAAGAGCATTAATTTTCTCTTCTGTGGCTGTTAACGGTTTCATGGCCATGAAAGAGCATATGTATTACCACAAAAAATCTTCCTTGCAACAGGGTAGGAAAATAATCTTTTAAAACAGGATTAATTTTTCCCTCCCAGGATGCAGAATTTCCACTTCCAAACTTTATGCTATCTTTCTAGATAGTTTCTTGAAACTATCTTTCACTGGCAGCAGAGTGTATCTGCCTATTTTAATAGTCTGAGATACCCCATCTGCAAAAATTATGTCTTCAAATGCAAATCTCTGCATTTCTCCCAAGATAATGGTGCTATTTTTTTGCCTCTACACTCATCTATATACATTTTAACATTGTTGTCTTTCAAGATGGTAAGGTTTTTCAAATGGAAACTATCTAGAAATAAGCATAATTGAACACTTTTAATATATTTTTTTATGACACATAAAACTTTTTCTTGTGCCAGCCATCATTTCCTATATGTTTTATTTTCATATGAGGCAGTGTTTTTATTTAAAAATGAATTTTTGGTAGTTTTTTTTCTTAAAATCAGTCCTTGCTGTTTGACTTGATAGAATAAAATATAGAAGTATAGGCTGTCATTTATCTGTCTGTATTTGTTCAGATACCATAATACCTTCGTATCAAACACAAAGTTATTGTCTTCATTGCTTTTCTTCTCTTTAGTGCTAATTCAATTATAGCATTCTCACATTTAGACCAGCCATATTTTTAGTGATTGTATGCTAGCTGAGCATCCCCTTTTCATTTCATTTTCTTAGCCCACTCCCTCTTCAGAGAAAAATCAGTCTAAGGCAGAAAACTTACCATCCTTTCCTACCAATCAGTCCCCACAGGATTTTCCTTTTCCCCAAGATTTGGGGACTTTTTTTTATTAGCAGCCTTAAAACTTATGTTTGAAAACATCTGCTATTTTAAATAGAATCAATGTCCTTAGATTGAAATAAGCTGACATGTTTTTTTCATCCCATACTAAAGATGGCAAATAAATATTTTTATTCACGAGCTGCTTAAACATCATTCTGCAATAGGAATCAATTTCTCCCATATGTGTCCAGTCTTAGATTAGCAGCAGAAATACATAGTTGGTTATAAAATAAGGATAACAAAAGCTATCATGGTACATCCCTTCCTATTATACTACTACATAACATTATCCCACAGTTACCTCTTGAGTCTGAATCCGCCTTGCCAACTGATGTGATAAATCCTTACACTGTTTTATTAGCTATTCTACATCAAGCTGTTGTTGTAGACTCATGTACTGACATTGCTTGATATAAATACATTTTTTAGAAAGAATAGTTTCAGAATTGTAAACATCCTAGGCGGTCTTTAATGTTCCCCTTTAATTACCTTCTCTCCTTTCTACTTGCTTGCTTGTCCTGGTTGTTGCCTTTGCCTTTTCTTCCTTATAGAAGACGCCATTTTAATGTTTTCTGGTTTTGAAGCTTCTGAGATGTGATTTATTGCCAAGTCAGGAGAGATCCTATGCCGCAGTCATTTATCTCTTTAGGGTCTTTCACCTCAAAGTATAATTTCAGCCTTTCAGGAATTTTTACCTATGAGCAAAGTTCGGTGTCATAGTCTCTAGTTTTATCACAAGGCCAATACCTATATGGAACAAGCAGCAATGGATTTTATTACACTAGCTGAGCACTTCATTGACTGTTTTCTATTGTGAGAGAGGAATAATCTTGAAAAACAACTGGTCCCTGCACTTACAATACAACATTTTGTATCCTAATGGCTCTCATTAATTGATTCATGTTTCACAGCAGTGGAGGCAGGTAATACTCCTTTAAACAAATGCTAGGTGACTGTATGTTAAAGATAAGTTCTTTCCCCTTTGTTACAGTTTTCTTGACAGGATGTCAAATATTTACATTTGATAATCCTTTTTTTATTTTAACTGGGAATCCCTTTAGATTTACATTGGGTTTTTGCCTGCTGTTGTCCACGTATTGCTTTTTAATATCAAATAATATTTCTATGTCCATCTGATCTAATTGCTTAACGCAGGTGATGTCCACTTTTGGATCTGGGATCTTTTTTTCATTTTTTCCCATGGGACTGTGTTCCTTTAAAGGTTTTTCAGAATCCTCTGTGGTTTATACACATTTGTTTTCCTTAGTCACCTTCTGCAGAGCTCTGAGAAGCAGAACCTGGACCCATGTGGCCCGATGAGAGCATCACTGGCTTGGTGCATCTGAGAGTTTCTTTAAGCCATTTCCAGCTTCAGTCAGTCTATCGAGTGCTTCTACCTTTCCAGTTTTGTCAGTTCCTGGAAGATTTGCACCTTGGGTGCCATTGATCTTATTTGAGGAAAAGAATCTCTAATATCCATCTTTGTGACAGAAGCTTTCCTGTTCGATGCCAAGATTTTTGTTGTTGGTGGTGTTAGTTTGTGATATCAAGCTGACCCTAGAGGTTGTTCCAGTTCCTCCTTTCATTGCCTAAAAGCAACAAGTATATGGGTTGGGTTTTTTTTTGTTTTGGTTTTGGTTTCTTTTCAACTACATTCCTACACTTGATCTCGGGGATCTCCAGAGACTTTTTTGTTGCGAGTCTCAGGTTTCCAAAGAACTAAACTGTGGATAGGGACACCTTTTCTCTGCCAAATCCAGGGCCATGTTATTGCTCTCCTCTGTTGCAGGGACTAAGGAAGAAGCGGACCAATGGGCCAAGGTTGTCTCTCTGAGGCTTAGATCATTTCGTTGAATGAAGCAACCTAGTTTCACTCCAGATAAAATAAGTAAAATAACAGCTGATTTTTAAAGTAATTTTGATTGATTGTAAAAGGCCACTGCAACACAACTTTACTATTCCCATGACATCATTTAAATTCCAAGCATTTCAGAGAAGAAATGGAACGAAGGAAGAGAAAATACTCTTGCTTCTTCTGGAAGAATAAGTACTCCTACATTCTCCAGGTAATGGCACAAACCAAGAAACCTGTTTCCACTTCTTCTAGTCTTTACATCGACTCTCTGGGGAAGGCTGTAAAACAGCCGCCTTCTTCCTTCTCCTGTGTCATGTCTTTAAGTCTTTTCAAAGTCTGTCCAAGGAAAGTGCCCTGGGCTATCCTTGTTTGAGGTATCTGTTTGCACAAACCAAGGAAAGCAAGAGATCATTGGCCCTGATAGGTCATGGGTCAGGCCCTGGTGGGAAGTCCTCTCCCCTGCTCTGGGGCTCACCAGCCACAACTTCAGCAGCCATCCTATTTTAATTCTTAGTCCTCAGCAAAGACTGTGAGTCACAACAGTGGTAAGCCTGGGGGATGCACCAAAGGAGGGCTGTTCTGCTCAGACCTCCTGTACATCAAGACAAGTTTCAGTGAGCTCACTCAGGGAGAAAATGAGGACTAGTCCCTGGCCACACCTGATGCTGTTAGTTAAACAAGTGTGATCATCCCTGAATGAAAGGGTGAAAATTGTTTTGCTTGAGGAAAGACAATATTGAATTTAACTGTGAAATACTCCACACCAAATTGACTACAACACTCACTACAGTTAACTCTGAAGTTTAACTGTATATTATAACAGCTGTATAAGGTCCAAGAGGGAGTTTAGGAAGCATTTTAAACAGGAAAGAACATAGTAGGTTTAATATTGCTACGGTGTTCTCATACAAAGTAAAAATATCAATAATAGAACCTGAGATTCAAAATTTATTTTCTCTCTAATTGGTGGCCTGCAGGAAAATATATGGTTTTCCTGTGTCTGAACTGGTGCAAGTCTGTGTACTTTTACTTGTGTTCTGTCAATTTACAATGGCTGAAAATTTGGTCAAACATTTTATTGACTTTCCAACAAAGAGGGGAAAAAAATCAACAATGCAATTAAATCCAGATGCTGAAGCAGTAAGTCAGGCTGATTCAGTCACTCAGAAGTCAGAATTTATAACTCCTGAATGGCACAGCTAAGTCCAATAAAGCATGAAATCAGCACCAGGGCTACATAAGTGAACATGATACACTTTTGGAACTTAATATATTTTGATCTTATAAAGAAGAATATTAAATATATCTACTGAAACTTTCTTTATTTCATTGTTAAGTAAAGAACAAAGAAAAAAGAGAATAAAACATCTGTCAACTGATCTGATTCAAAAGGAACAAAAGGAAAGTTTATACTCTTTGGAAGCGGGGGTTGGCAACTTATGAGGAATACCAAGAGGCAGTGAAGCTATGCACTGGGAAAATTAGAAGGGCCAAAGCTCAAGCAGAACTCAGCTTGGCCACCGTGGTTAAAAATAACAAGAAGAGGTTCTTTCAGTATATCAGTAGAAAAGGAAAGACTAGGGAAAATGCAGGCCCTCTAATGAATGCGATGGGCACCCTAGTAGTGGAAGACACAGAGAAGGCAGAGTTACTGAATGTCTTCTTTTCTTCGATCTTCACTGCTAAAGCTGTCCCTCATGAATCCCAGACCCTGGAGGCAAGGGGGAAGGTCTGGAGAGAGGGATATTTTCCCTCAGTTGAGGAGGACTGGGTTAGAGACCGCTTGGCCAAGCTGGACATCCATAAGTCCATGGGCCCTGATGGGATGCACCCGCGAGTGCTGAGAGAGCTGCCAGATGTTATTGCTAGACCATTCTCTATCATCTTTGAAAAGTCAGGGGGAACAGGAGAGATGCCTGAGGACTGGAGGAAGGCTGACATCACTCCAATCTTCAAAAAAGGCAAGAAGGAGGACCCAGGGAACTACAGGCCAGTTAGTCTCACCTCTGTCCCTGGGAAGGTAACAAAGCGACTCGTTCTGGATGTCATCTCCAAACACGTTGAAGAACAGGAAGTTATTGGAAGCAGTCAGCATGGATGTACCAAGGGTAAATCATGCTTGATCAATCTGATAGCCTTCTATGATGTTATAACTGGTTGGCTGGATGAGAGGAGAGCAGTAGATGTCATCTACCTTGACTTCAGCAAGGCTTTTGACGCTGTCTCCCATAACATCCTCATTAGGAAGCTGAGGAAGTGTGAACTAAATGAGGAGACAGCGAGGTGGACTGAGAGCTGGCTGTGTGACAGAACTCAGAGGGTGGTGATTAATGGAGCAGTGTCAAGTTGGAAGCCTATAACCAGTGATGTCCCCCAGGGGTCAATACTTGGTCCAATCTTGTTCAATATATTTATCAATGACATGGATGAGGCGACAGAGCGTATCCTCAGCAAATTCACTGATGATACCAAACTGGGAGGGGTGGCTGACATTCCAGAAGGCCGTGCTGCCATCCAGCGTGACCTGGACAGTCTGGAGAGCTGGGCAGAGAAGAACCTAATGAGATTCAACAAGAGTAAGAGTAGGGTCCTGCACCTGGGGAGGAAGAATGCTAGGCACCAATATAGGTTAGGGGTGGNCTTTACCCTGGAGAAGAGAAGGCTGAGGGGAGACCTTATTATTGCTTGTAAGTATCTAAAGGGTGGGTTGAAGGAGGATGGAGCCAGACTCTTTTCAGTGGTTCCCAGTGGCAGGATGGGGGCTAACGGGCACAAGTTGGAACATAGGAAGTTCCATTCGAACACTAGGAGAAACTTCTTTAGGGTTAGGGTGACAGAGCACTGGAACAGGCTGCCCAGGGAGGTCGTGGAGTCCCCTTTTCTGGAGATTTTCAAGATTCACCTGGATGCAGTCCTGAGTAATGTGCTCTAGGCAATCCCACTTTAGCAAGGGAGTTGGACTAGATGATCTCTAGAGGTCCCTTCCAACTCTGAAAATTCTGTGATTCCATGATTCAGACTGAACTGATGAATACAGTTTATGCCTCCTCATTGCCACAATTGTACCTTGGGTCCTGTTAGTTCTCAGAGGATTGATTAGATGATTAACTTACAGCTTAAGTCATGATCTTTGGCTTTACTGACAAATTTCAGTACTAAAAAAAAATTAAAAGGGCTGACTCAGGATACAGGAAGTGTGAAAATGGCCAAAGTCATCTTTACAGTAAATAAAAAATAATGTCTACCTTTGACTTTGCATTTTTATTCACTTCTGTCCCTTCCCAGTGTGGTTGCTGCACCTATATTTATTTGTATAATGCTGTTTTAAATCCCTGCATTTTCTCAGAGCAACTATTACTGGAAGATCTAGAAAAGACTGAATTACTCAGTTTTCAGTAAGGACCTCCCTCCCACTTCTCTCCAGTCCCCCCAGTTTTAGTTCCTTATTTTTTTCCTCCTCTTCACCTGTCCATATCTGATCGACCTCCATTACTAGTGCTTGCCTCAGAGGAAAACCATGCAACAGCCTGTGGAAATTCTCCTCCCAAAAAAGTTCAGGACCTCAGAGGATAGGAGTGACAGAATGTAGGAGGGAGGCAGTGATAGCAGCCTTCCTCCCTGACTTGAACAAACCGACCTGTGCATGGGACTAAAGCCACGTAGTAACCATGACCATATGTGGTCTCTCTCTCCACTGAACACACAGGGAAATGTCAGGATCTTCTCCTCCAGGTGAGGACACTGGGGTAGGGATTCTTCAGTTAGAGACCTCAAGGGAAGCTGTGGCAGGCAAGCATGTAGCTTACAGCTGAAGTCCTGGTTTGTGGGGGTGGGAAGAGGTGGAAAGAAGTAGGAAGCATGAATGTTTATGGTTCAGGAGGAGAAAAATCTAGGGGGATACATTCAAAGATGTAAGGAGATAAGGGTCTGGGAGATAAGATTTGTAACTGAAAATCATCCTCAGATGGGCCCTTGGCACAGACTGTGGGTGACTCACAAGTACATTTGCCTTTAAAAAAAAAACAAAACAAAACAAACAAAAAAAACCCAAACAAACACACACGCCCTCTTTCCCCAGACCATTTACTGAAGATAAGGCTTAGAACTTCACACTTTACAGATGCCGCCACCTTATTTTACCTCTGGAGATCTTGATGCATCACTTGTCTCTCAGTACCTATCTTCTCTTTCTATAGATGCAAAAATTCTTCAATCTTGTCCAAAGTTTTTTTGCAGAAGGCATTATGAAAGAGTAGTACAATCTCTTGTTACTGCTCTTTTTCTGGTTTCTATTCCTATATGCCCCAGAGGAGTTTTGGGGTGGAGAAACTGAGCTTACAAAAAGACTCTGAATTAATGTCTTTCCCCAGAAGGCAAGGAAAAAAATTCTTTAATAGAGCTGAAAGGTTGTTAGAGGGCTAGAGTTTCTTTCATCATTAGAAGACTGCTTCCAACAAAGGCTAGTTTGCCAAATTAGTACTGTAGCCACTAACCCAATCTTTCAAATTATTATCCCTACAGATAAATATTGAGGAAATAAATGAGACTTTATTCCCTCTCTGGGGAAGTCTGGAAGGAGGAGGTAGTACAGAAAGTGTGACATGGTAGGTACTTCAACCAGTCCTTTGTAGTTAGAACTGTAATTCACATGAGACCCAGCCTTACTCCCTGACAGTTTCACAAGACTGTTCATTCTTCCTGAAGTGGCCATCTGTATAGTTTTTATGTTGCATGACACATGCCAGGTGTTTGCTTTGCTTTCCATGTAAAAGCTAGTTTCAACTCTATGTTCATTCTTGCATCTCTACTTTCAATATTAAACCAAGGATGGAAGTTTAAAAGTCACTTACCATAAGACAGGATCTAATATTTAGAAAAGTTGTGGGTAAATGTGACATATATTTCACTGCTTGAATATCTGCATCTCTACTATCTGAAGAGAATGCTTTTGTTCAATAAGAAATACTTATGCTGATTCTCGGAAGAGAGGTGGCTATAAAAGTGTAATACTATTTGGGTCCTTCAAGATTTATTCTACCAATGATTTTCTCAGTACATTACAGAACTAGTTACCGCTGTAATATAATGCTGATACGATCTGTGTTTAAATGAGAAAACCTGAACTGAGTAACTTACCGTATTCTATACCCCAAACCATCTTGCAAAATGAGAATCTCCTCTGAGCCAATCTTAGACAAGAGCAAGACATACAAATTTTGCACATCCTAACACCCTTCCCCCCTTGCAATTTGTCAGGAATCACTTTCTTCAGCTTCTGGAGTGGAACACAGCAGCTATTTGACTGTGCACACAATGGTTTCAGAGAAGAAATGAAGATTAACACATTGTTCAGAATGAAAGGAAAGCTTTCATAAACCTAATGTAAACACTTGACAGGGTTAAGACAATTTAGCTAATGCTGTACGCTTGTGAAAAGCTTTATTACATGTTTAATGGTGGCAAAACTATTGCTTCTATGCAAGTGACTGCCCTGTAACAAGCAAGAAAAAGCTCCCTTAACAGAATGACAGATAAACCTTGATTTTCCCGTAGTTACTCCTGTTTTCACAAAAACAGTATTCTGTTGAATCAGTGGATATCTAGATGGTAAAACCAATGCACAAGGGAAGAATTAATCCAAAAAATATCTGAACATTTACTCAAGGGAAACATATTGCCTAAGATACTGCTTACCAAACTTCCTTTAGATCAGATCCTCTGCTGAAATAAGAGTTCTCTGAGTTTTCCTTAGGAAAACAGCAAATCAATTTAACTTTGCTTAGTTTGTTAAAGTTGTTAAGACCACAAACGAAAGCGATCAAGCTTTCACTTTCATAAATATGATTACTCTGGTATTTAGTAACGTAGTCATCAATTTGCAGAAAAGCTACGTTAAATTTTGTGGTTACTTTTATGTGCAATTACTACAACAGGGCAGTCAGAGAAGGTAGGGAACCTCATGAAGTTCATCAAGGAGAAGTGCAAAATTCTGCACTTTAGAATGAACAAATATATGCTGGGGGCCACCCAGCCGGACAGCAGCTTGGCAGAAAAGGACCTGGGGATCCTGATGACACCTAGCTGAACATAAGCCATCAATGTGCCCTTGCAGCAAAGGTCAATGGTATCCTGAGCTGCATTAGGCAAAATATTGCCAGCAGATCGACTGAGGTGATTCTTCCCCTCTACTCAGCACTGGTGAGGCCACACCTGGAGTGCTGGGTCCAGTCCTGGTCTCCCCAGTTTAAGAGAGATATTGACATACTCCAGCAAAGGACCATGAAGATGATGAAGGGACTGGAGTATCTCTCCTATAAGGAAAGGCTGAGGGAGTTGGGATTTGGGACTGGTCAGCCTGGAGAAGAGAAGGCTCAGGAGGATCCTATCAATGTATATAAATACTTGAAGGGAGAGTGCAACAATGTAATAAGGACGGAGCCAGGCTTTTTTCAGTGGTGCCCAGTGACAGGACCAGAGGAAATGGGCACAAAATGAAACACAGGAGGTTCTTGCTGAATGTCAGGAAACACTTTTTTACTGTGAGGGTGACCAAGCACTGGCACAGGTTGCCTAGGGAGGTTATGGAGTCTCCATCCTGGGAGATACTCAAAACCCAAATGGAAATGTTGCTGGGCCACTGGCTGTAGGTGACCCTGCTTGGGCAGGCGGATTGAACCACATGACCTCCAGAGGTCCCTTCCAACCTCAGCCATTCTGCAATTCTGTAACTGCACACGTAAGGTTACATGAGGTTATATGTGCACTCTCTGTGTCTGTACAGAAGGTGTTTGTATTTCTGTGTAGCATACATGTATAAACACACAGCATTTTTTCACAGAATACAATATAATGCACTGCAATAGCATCTTAATTTAAAACTGGACGTAGTAACACTGTGACAATACAGACTTCATTATATAAGGTGGGTTTCATCTGACAATTTTTCCCTGCTGTTTGAGGTTTGTTGTCTTGTGAAAATCTTATGAACTCATAACAGGACCCACATATTCATCTGGTTTTATCTGCTAAGAATAATATCAAGATGACTGGGAAATAATGTACTGGTCTGACAGAGACTGAGTACCTTGATATAGAGTTTGCATTCTCTGATGCAGCAAGATAAATTACAGAGGTTTATTCCACGTTAATAATTTTTCATGATAGCACAAACAAGGTGACCATTGAAAACAAATAAATAAATAGATCAAACTGTTAATTACAAACTGCACTCTCTCGGCTGAATTTGATACACTGCTGCCCCCTTGTATTTCTATGTTGACTACATCATTACAGTTCAGTGCATACATTTTACATTTGGGGGGGAGGAGGGAGGTGCGCAAAAATATTTTGCTTACTGCAATCTATATGAAAGTTTTAAACCCAACATAATTTAAAATCTTTCTGCTGTATCTTCTTTCAGGCAGGAATAGCCTTTACTATCTACGTTACTATGTGTGTTACTATCTCAATGTTAATATCTTCCTGTTTGGCTTATCAGTGTATTAAAATTGTACGCATAATTTTAATTTTTTAGCAAAAAAATCTTCTGCCATTGGTACTTCCTACGTCACTTTTCCCCCCTCTAACTTGTTACACATGCATAATGTCATTGAAGCTTTTTCATTTTTGCTAGAATGTGACCCCAGCTAATGGAGAGAGGAGGAAAAGAAACAAGGTGAGCTATAAAAGATGGGGCTGAAGGTAAGAAAACAACTTATGAGCTGAGAATTGGAGAGACAAGTGGACAGGAAAGTGCAAGTGAAACAGCACTCTCATTTGAAGCAGAGTGTAATCGCAGGCAGATCCAGAAGTGCCGGAGTAACTGGTGCAGGGCAGGTACAGCCTCGCTTGGAGGCTCTGCCCTGTGGCTTCCAGGTTTGACTGCAGGAGTGCCCGCAGAGCATGTACAGACAGGCAGTCACTTTCAGTGGCTCTGTTGTTTATGACTCATCTGAGAATGGATGAGCAGCATCTGAAGGTAACCACAAAATGAACATCTTAGAGTCATAACAGGCTGGCTTGTGCCATTTGTCCTCTTTGTTACCGTCTGTCTTGTGTGTAGATTAATGTAAGGTTATTTCCTGCTCTTGTTGCAACCTTTTGCTATGATAATAAAGTATGAGAATTTGAATGTCTAGCATGTCCTTGGATTACAGGAGCATTTGACATTTTCCACTTTAGTACCTAGCTCTGCCTTCCCCAGAAATGAGTATGGCTGTAAATGTTGATGAGTAGAATGAGTAGCCAACCAAAATTAAGAACATTATAAAGGTCAAGGTAATTTACCATTACCGTTCTCAGTGTGGCATTCTAGCTCCTAAACACCATCACAAGGTCTGCAGTAAAATCAAGGCAAGAGCACACAGGCTTTTGGGTTGGGTTTGGGTCTTGGTGTTGGTTTTGGGGTTGTTTTATTTTTTTTTAAAAAAAAGATAGTGGCAATAGTAACATAGAGATGAAAAACAAGCCACTTTCTTTACAATGCACAGATACTAACCGAACGGTCGTTGTGCTACAAAATAGCTTCCATTTACTTTGCATCTGAAATGACTTTCCGAAAGAGAACGTAACTGAACAAGGCCCATGGAAAACAAAAGCATCCAAAGCTATAAGACCCAAAACTAATAAACCAACACTGTTCTTCATAGTGCTTCATTTCAATATTGTGTGGCTTTTTCCCTTCTTTTTTTATCTCATACACATAAAAATGGAAAATCAACTGTAACAGCATCATTCTAAAGAGAAATGGAAATATGACATTTGTCAATCCAGCCCAAAATGGTTGCAAAGAATTTATGCATGTTCTCATAAAACACAGCTGTGATATTGCTGTAATTTGAGCCGAATGCAAACTGTAATTTTAATGACAAAATGCTTCTGTTGTGTAAAGCTTGCACAGAAACATGATTACATCTAATGTTTTGATCTCATCAAACTGGAGAAAACTATTAGCCGACCCCAGACATATGCTTCTATTATTAAATCTAATCTATTCACATATCAGTTGCACTTCTGTTAGTTCACAGAGCACTGCAAAAATATAGGCCCTGAATTATTTGGGACAGATTCTGTTAGAAGAGGAAATAGTTGATCAGCACATAGGACTGAAGAAAGCCCTTAAGTAAAGCATTTCATTGTAAAATAAAAAGCCCAGTGTAGACAGGACACACGTCACAGATGCTGCTGCTTTGAAATTTTCTTGAACAGGAATTCATGGCTATCATCTCCAGTTGGGCATGCTGTGATCTCAAATTGTACAGATAACAGGAAAATAAAGTCAGCTTACCCATCCTTTACAATTAACTTACCAGATCTTTTCCATACTAAAATACCTGCGCCAAACTATCAAACAAAAATAGCTAGGTTTGAAGGGAGCCTTAAGAAAAATCATAGAACCATAGAATTGTCTAGGTTGGAAGGGACCTTTACGATCATCAAGTCCAACCATTAACCTAACTGCCAAAACCACCTCTAAACCATGTCCCTAAGCACCACATCTACATGTCTTTTAAATACCTCCAGGGACGGCAACTCCACCATTTCCCTGGGCAGCCTGTTCCAATGCTTAACAACCCTTTCTGTGAAGAAATTTTTCCTAATAGCCAATCTAAACCTCCCTTAGTGTAACTTGAGGCCATTTCCTCTTGTCCTATTGCTTGTTACTAGCAAGAAGAGGTTGACCCCCACCTCTCTACAACCTCCTAATGGCATCACTCTGAGCTGTGCTTATAACTAGTTTTTAAAAGTTGTTCTGGGGTTTTTTAAGTACTTATTTTTATTGAAAAAAAAGGAAACATAATTGCAGGCTATAATTATCCTTTTAATTTAGAAAAATGCTGACGAGGACATAGTAAGTAGTTAGTTGGATTCTGGTGGGATTTGTAGGTATAAAATGGCATATTTATTTTGGATTCTTTTCTGACTATTTTGAAATCATGCACTTTCAGTTACAACTTTTTTACCAAGCCCGTCTTTAGAAGGGTTTATTTTATTGAGTTATGTAAAAATTTGAGTGAGAGAATTAAAAAGGTTGCAGCATTGTTAAAAAATATTTTATTTTGTTGTGGTTTGTTTTGCTGTAAATAATATATATCTTGTGTTGTCTAGATAACTTTACTGCAAAGAAGAAGTGTTATCAAAATAGGTAATTATTATGGGTTGGAAAATAAACACAAAAGAAATCCTAAATTCAGTTCAACAGCAGATTGCTCTATCGGTCAGACATAAAAGAAAATATATTTTTAGAGACAGTGTTTAGTTTTGTGCTTTGTTTTTCCTGCATTCTTTTCTTGTTCTTCTGGCCGAAACATACCTTGCTTTGGGGATAACTTGACATCCTTTTGTTGGTTAACAGATGTCATTTTTACCTCACAGACTCAGGATCAGGGCTTCTGAAGGCAGACCCCATTGGACTGGTTAGTGAACGAAAAACAACGTAAGTATCATTTGTATCGTTAGTTATTCACTGATTTTAGGATCTGCAGTGTCTTTTCATATAGATTTATTTTTCATTAATTGAATACCATTTGCTTAAATTGAATGATATTTAGAAAAAATAGGACGAATCATTAAATCATCATGAAGTTTTAGGTTAATGGCATTTCCCCTTGTTCCTCTAGACTCAGCCGGGAGACATCTTTCTCTAAAGCCTTAGTACATCCTCACACTGCAGGAATTGTTATCTTATAACATTAATAATCCTAATATTACCCAGCTTGATGGGTTTCCCTGCAATAAGATCCCTTGAGTAATTGGCAGAGGTGGAGGTTTTCCAGGACATCCTTAGAAATGTTTAGAAAATGGAAGTATCACAACACACTGTCAATCCTTCTTTCTAAAGTCCTGAAATGTCCATCCATCCATGCTCTACTATCTTCTAGAAGATAAACCAGGTTCTGCTGTGGGGACAGAGGAGACACCTGGAGCTAGTCTGGACTTTGGGCTTCATGAACTCACTGCATTTCAATGACTGCATTTTGTTCCTGGGCTGGTGGCCCAACACCATGAAACCAGCAAAGGGAAGACAAGGCAGCTCTGGTGCTTCCTGAAGGTCTTGTTCTGGAGATTCCCTAGTATCACACAGTGCAGCTGGGTTTTGAGGTAATCTGAACTTTAGCTGAACTCGGAATTACTACATTCAAGTAAAAAATGCTTCACAGTGAAATCTGGAGAGGGTGCAGGGAGGCAGTGGAATCTCCATCCATGGAAATACTAAAAAAAGCTTGGACAAGGCCCTGAGCAACATAATGCAATTTCAAAGCTGGCCCTGAACTGAGCGGGGGATCAAACTTGATGGTCTCCTAGGGTTCATCCAAACCTATGCAATTCTAGGAGCTGGGTCTTGCAAACCCTTGAGCTCCAGAGGAATCTTAGATTAGTACGTGAGGGGAATTATACAGAACGGGTCAGTCCTGATTCATCCGGTGTTCCCTTGTACACCAAGATGACATAGTCTAAGCTTGATGAAGGCTTCAGCATCTACTGACTTACAAGCTACTATAAAGTCATAAAAATATTATTCATTACTATTATTAGCTTAGCTTTCATAACTGAGTAATTGTCTGTTACTAAATCTTTGTTTAACCTGCTTTTTTTAGGGGCAACCAATAAGAACCTAACAAAATTTGGGAGATTCAAGAATTTAAGTAGTAACAGGATTTCAGTGAGCTTCAGAAATGATCACACAGTAGCAATTCTTCTTTCTCAAAATCCTTCGATAAATACTGTCCTAGACGCTTTTATACAAATCTCCTTGTTTGTGCTGAGCATGGAATGAATGTTTTTTGCTTATGACAAGATTGGACTTTGCTGGAGTAATGAAGAGCTCATATTTCTTTTTCTGAAAGGGGGACAGATCATGACATAGATTTTTAATATATTTTTTCTTTTTATACCTTTATACTTTCAAATAAAACTAGAAGAACATTTAAAAATGTATATTTCTGCTACTTTCCTATAACTCAGATATTCAAATATGGTAACTGTATTTCTGAAGTCAGTATATATCCTTTTCTGCTTAAGATGCAGAGAGGATCTGGGAGATAAGTATTCATAAATGGATTTTTCATTTCTTTTATTTGAAATCCTGATAGGCTCTTCTTTTTTTGACAGGCTTGCTAATGGCTTTTTGGGTGCTAAAAAAAAAAAAAGAAAATTCTAACTTTTAATATCACCCATACTTACTGAAGGTTGCCATAATCTGCAGTTTTTCTGCCTGGAATGTGCTGTGCTTATCATAATAGCACTGTGATATTTAAGAATGTTATCGTTGCCAACTTGTGGATGAGCCTTGCTAAAAATGATTTCTTTGTTTTGCTGACATGAAAGGGAAAGAGAGAAAATTGCAAGAGGCTGGGGAAGGAGTGGTGGAGTCTGGTGGGGGAGGACATTTCAATAATCTCTTTACCTCCAGGATCTCCTTTGTCGCTGCAATGTGTGTCCTGGAAGGAGGTAGGGAGCAATGTAATCTGGATGTATTTCTAACCTATATGGTTAAAGCAGCCTGGAAAGACGGGCTGTGCACTGTAAGAGGAGCACACTGCAGAGAGAGGAATGTCTCCCTTTCTTCCCTGAGGAGAGTGTGGGAGCTCAGACAGAAGGCACTCTCCCAAGTTCTCCTTTACTTTAACTGCATCTTGCTGTCCATGAAGACACCAAATCACAGTATTTGTTGTATTGCCTCTCCCCTACAAATCTAGGCACTGAGAACTGGAATAATTTCATCTAATTAATTGTCTGAAAGTTCCCATTTTAATCAAAGTAAGTTATTACTTGCTATCAATGACTGAGAGAGCCTAGAGGAATGAAAGAGAAGGACCTCTATAGTGCAATTATTCCCATTCTCTAGGGACCAATTCAGACCACATAACACAAACATCTCTCTTAAAATGGGATGAATAGCTCTCCAGAGATGCCCCTTTTTCTCTCCATTGACTGTAAAGAGAGCAGTAGACACCTAGCACTGATGAGAGAGAGGTACTCGGTGCCTAGACAGATTTAGGTAAAATGAATTCCCTTCTGAATTTCTTATATTATTGACACTGTCAAATAAAGTCAGGATAATGAAATGGAATTCATCTATTACTTTAATGTACGACTCAAGAAGAAATGATTTCTCCAATACTACTCTTAATGATGAGAATATGTGCTGTAGAACTTAATTTGTCTATGAAAAATACAAATAAAGTACAACACTAATAATTGCTACACTAGGAATAACATGATTTAAAGTACAACAGAAGGTTGTGCACTGATCAGGGATTTGTGAGAGCTTAAGTAAATTGATTTACTTCTCTTTGTTTCAGCTTCCCTTTACTTAACAATAAGTTTTTAACTATCAAGAAGCCGAAATGGTATCAAGAAAAGCAATAGGGATGATCATAGATTTGGAATAGCTTACATACCAGAAGAGATAAAAATGACCAGTACTCTCCAACCTGAGGGACAAATATGAAGGAAAATAAAATAATGACAAACATGGAAAAGTAAGAAGTGAGCAATTACACGTTGCTTTCTGTGATTAAATGACTTGGAGGAACAGAATGAAATCATTAGAGGAAAGTTTGAAATAGAAAAAGAGAACATTGCTTAATTACACCTTGTTTGAAACAGGTGACCTCTTTGCAGCAGGATGTTGTGGGTAACAGAAGTTCATATGGACTCAGAAAGTATTTAGATCTATCAGAATCTGCTAAATATATCCTCTGAATGGCTCAATGCCAGAAGCTTTCATATTTCAGGCAACTATCTCAGTACAATTGTCCTATTCATATGTACTTTCCTAAGACCCTCTATAGAGAAAAGCTGCCTATGTAATTAAAGCTTTACTTGGTTTGATTCAAAATATTTGTTCATATATATATAAAGCATTCTAGATCCTCAAATGTAAAGGTCCATAATGTTTTGAGCATTGTTATAGTTACAAACTTAGACTACTAGCTTTATTTGCTGAAGCTGAGAAAACATTTTAAAGACAAGTCATGGTCCACTCGTATCAGGCAATTGACTATGTCTGTCAGTGTACCAATATCATTGTTTTGTGTTTATTTTTATTTATTTTAAAAATTGTACTCAGAAGGGTCTTCAGTTTCTTTGAAATCAGCCAGCCTAGATATATACCCTACAAGACAGTATCTTCACTTGCTGTTTTGTTATGAATGTTTATTCTTCCTTACTGTTTTCCTTGCCAGTGTGCAGTTAAAAACTTAATTTGACAACTATGCTACTAGCATGCTGGAAGCATGATAACTCTGACATACTTAATGCCTGACTATGGCCCCATGATAAAAAGGACAACTCATTTTCAGGTTTCCAATATAATACTGACATGGAAGAAAAATTCTGGAAGGCGTTGCCACAATACACTTTCAAAAATTCTGTCTTGATCTTTCACAGCTCTCACTGAAACCAAGCTTCCGTCAGCTGCAAATTAAGCATCAGTGGTTGAATACTATTTTTATATTGAATGATAGCTGGGAACACTAGCAATATGACAGATCACAATTATAATTCAAAAATTCCTTTGGGGCCACCACCAATTGCTTTGTGCATTTATTATGTTTGGGGTATACTTCCTATCACTGTAACCACAGAAAGTAGCAATTTTCAATTTGGCAGTTCAGAAATGATTGGTTGTTTTTCTCCTGTAATTGAATGTGGTCATCCCTAAAACCTCCAGCCAATTTCACAAGCTTCTATTTAATGTGGATGCAGGCTTAATTTTTTTAATAAAACCGCTTTCATTTAAAAAGTACTAAACAAAACTGCAGTTCCTTCCATGTTGACGCTGTTGGACTTGGGGGATTTCAACTACCCGTTCAAAGCTTTTCATATGAAAGAAATATTTCCCCTTGATCTCTTGTTTTAACTACCGGCAATAGCTGTAACGCAATAGATATCACTTCAAAACATATTAGTAAATTCAAATGTAAATATCTTCTATGTCAAAATCTGCCATTTTGTCCAAAGTAATCACTTCAGGCTCTCTTTGCAGTGACCAGAGAGAAGCAGTCATGCCAGAGCTTGACTCACAGCCATCTGAGTAAGTCAGAGGTATTGACGCCAAAGTTCTTTTACTTCTTTCTCTTTTCTCCAAAAGGGACTCTCGCTTGGATCAGATTTTTCTTCTGTGATCAAAGTGAGGTGACATGAATCTCACTTGTAAAAATGGAACAGCTAAATCAAAACAACCAAACATTCAGATCTCGGCTGCTCTGTGTACTTACAGGTGCTTATTTGGTATAAGCCCAACAGTGTATGAGCACTTTGGTATAAGTCCCCTGAGCACTAGTTACCAGATACTTACCGCACAACAAATCTTTTATTTGCCAAACTGGAAACTCCTCCTAATCTGGAAGTCTCCCAGATCTTGGGTGCCATTACCAATAATACAGCTGGTTTTGAAGCAATCTTCTTGTCTAACTTACAGAAAGCACGTTCTTCACTGACCAGAGACACTCTTAGTGACTGGAAAGTTGATATGCTGTTTTTTATTGTGTACTGCACAAAGAACCCTAGAATCTGTTCAGTCCTTCCAAAACATTGAAGCATGGGGAGAAAACAGCAAGTCTCAGACATGTTGTTTTCCCTTACTGGTCAGGTAACTACATCCAGGATCACACTGGTTGCTCCTGTGGGGTGTACGTTAACCTCTAACGTATTCCTGTGAACCATTTTTTAACATGGTGATAATCAGAACAAATTGATTTTGTTTCTCAGTTTGCTAAAATCCTCCCAACACTTTCTTCAGCATCAGTGCTGAATAAATCATTGTAATGTTCCCCTGAAGTGAATTGAAAATTAATTTACACAGCTAAGATGATCCTCCTAATAACAGGGTACATGGAATGGGGAAATTGGAAATCATTACCCAGCAAACATTATCTGCATTATTTTTGTAGCTGCTTTAGATTGCATTGTAATAGAAAATTAGGAGACTGGCTGTGAAGAAGTTTAAGAGGGTCCCCTGAAGAGCTTCTGCTTTAAAATTGATTCTTTAAGAAAGCATTAAAAAGCTATTGGAATTGATTGCCTGCTAATATAAAGGAAAAACTCTTTGCCACCATTTGTGTTAAAAAAGAGCATCTTCATTCATGCATGTTATTAAAACTACTGGCCTGAAAGCCCCTGTAGAAAGATAAAGGATATGGATGGGATATTAAAACAGCAATCTTTACTTTATCTGGAATTTAAAGTTAATATGTCGCTTTTATTAATTCAGCAGGAACCATTAGTTAGGATGTCAAATAAGGGATTTACAATTAAAATACTATAGAACAGAGGTGTCTTTAGTAAACAGTGAACCAGGAATTCTTCATTAATCTTCCAAGCATCAGGTATACCCCTGCAAATAATAAATCCTTCATTTACAGTTTTCTTTATTGCCTTGTTTGCTATGCAGCAGCAATAAAAGTCAGAGCTGATAACACCTCTGATTAGCTCCAGCAACTTCCACTGCTGCGGGGTAATGGTGAATCAGATCTCAGCCAGTAATGAAATGGGATCCACCATACTTTGTTTACAGAGACTCAACTGAATGACCTTTGGAAGATGCCACTGTACGTAACACATTGGTAATATTTAAAAATTACATGGAAATAGAATTTCCTTTCCTGACTTTGAACTGCTGAAAGCTTTTCACATTTTTTTGATTTCTAACACATTTTGAACAAATTTCCATTCTCTCTTTTAAATTGGGATAACGGGAAACATTAAAGGGCAATGGACATTAAAAAGGAAAAATCTCAGAAAAACAAAGGGTTTGAGCTTTAGGGCAGCAATTTACATGGATGCATCCTTCTGGTTTCCATTCCTTTTTAAAGGGAAGGAGAGATTGTGCAAGAGGGAACACCATCTTGAGAACTTTGCCCAACACAGTAATCAAGGTGAAATCTCCTTAGGTAAAGTTGCAAAGAAATGCAAGTTGATGACACTTTATTTCAATTGCAGATTCAGAGAGAAAAGGGATTGAAACAGAAGAGTGACAGACCAGATTAGAAGCCAATATGGAGATTAAAAAGAAATAGCCCCGTCAGGAAAGTGACAAACCAGACACAGTGGAAGGGCACCTAGCTGATAATAGCAGCCAGTGTTTATTTATTTTGGATTTTAAATGTCAAACAGTAGGAAAATATTTTCAGAAAATGAAGAAAAAGAGTTGGCAGAAAATGAGGATGAATTAGCTTAAACAGAAAGGAAGGGTGATGAAAAATGAATGCCTATGATCAGGACATGATACAAGGACAGTAAATCTTTTTCCAACATTTTATACCTTTATGGTGGGAAGGAAGATTATTTTGTAACTCAGCCTATGAGCTAAGAGTAATTGGAGTGAGTAGAGCTGAAGAGGAAAATGGAAAGGCTGCAAAGAATTAAAGGATAGGAGTTTCTGTAAAGCGAGATAACATTCTAGGGAATCCCTGATTCAACCTTTATGCATATCAGGTCTGGTGCCTAGAAAATAAAACCTACAAGGATTTTAACATGTGGCTCAGAATTCAGTAGATAATTTAGTTTGTTAGACAAAGAGCAGGAACTTCTCTCCCCAAGAAAATTCTGGAATTTTGGTCTCTGGCTTTGCCAATCAGTCGAGAATGTCCTCATGTCTTTGCATGAAATAGTCTGTTCTGAAAACATTAATTAAATTTAACTTGTAGTGATGAAGTCAATATGATGCATTTTACATGTCACAGTAAAATTGACTTTGCTGAAATGACAAATATTGATATTAAAACAGGCAAAAATCCATACGCTTTATGAATCATTTCCATTTTTTTCACACCAAGATTTCCTGGCAGAAAGCACAACTATGCCAATAAATGTTCCACCACTTCTAGTAATTACACCATTTTTGTGTGCTTATATTCCTTGAACTATAAGTTTATAGAAAAAAATGTAACTCAAAACCTCTTTCTTGTGAGGAAAGATAAGTGTTTTAAAAAAGGAACTGGTGAAAAAAAAAGATGTTGAAACTTGGAAGGATGCATTAGAAACAGAAAAAACTTTTATTTACAAGGATGAAGCATTGATTCCTGACTGGTGGAAACTATATTAGAAAGATCAAAAAAGTATACATACGATTCTGAACACAGTTACAATAAAACCTTAGAAGTTTATCCTCAATTATTTATTTAAAGTTTTGTGACTGTCACTGATTGAAGGATTTAACTGCTTCTATCTACCATCAACAGCCTGACTTTCACTGATGAGCAAACAAGTTATCTACAGGCTTCATCTTGTGGTGTTTTTGCCATTCAGAAGTTCGGAGGAAGAGGAGGGGGATGATAATGAAGAAAAAGCACCAGAAGCCTTCTGAGAGTGATCAAAGTAATAGGAAAAGCCAGTTAGAAATTTCCTAGGCAGGTGTCTATGGATGAGAAGCTTAACATTTCTCAAAAAAATCCTTAACATTTATGTTCTGTGTTTTAAAGCCTGTTGTTAAAGATTTGATAATTTCAGTATTGTGTTGATTTATCTACATGTGCTGATTATAGCTGAGTTCAAAAAAAGCCTGCACAGGAAGACAGCTACATGCACAAGTTGTCACAAACCAAGCTGGGAAGTAGACTTACTGCACTTTTACTACTCTCTAACAGTAGTCTGAGTGCTTGCTCTCACTCTGCAGCAAAATCGAGACAGCTTACCCCTCACTGAAGAGGAAAACTACCTACATTTACCATGGCATAAGAACAGGCAGTTATTACAGAGCAGCTGATATCATAAATTCAAACTATAACTTACACCTCATTAACCTGTTCAGAGACTGGGAGTCCTGTACGATAAGCACTGTACAAACACACAGGGATAAATATTCTGTGTCAGGAAGAACAAAGAAAACAAAAAATGAATTTAGAAATGATGATCTGAATCGTAGAAATCAGATGACTTGCTCAAGGACATATGTAAAGATGTGAAGTCACAGACCTGGGACTTGAATATTTATCTTTGAAATTCTAGTCATAAGACCATCCTTCCTCACCTCAGCAGTACAAATCCTCTTCTGCAAACAGAGTGTGCATTTAAAATTTACCTATGTTCCTTCACTTTGGCATTGCTATAACTTGCTGAAGTCACATCCCTGCCTAAATCTGAAAAAAGAAATGTTGGATAAGGTCACGTTCAATATACTCACCGAAGGGTCACTGTAGCACACTTGTGGGATATTATCTCATCCTGCTGCCCAAGGAGGTCCAGGCAGCTTCTTGACCAGGTTCCAAAGGGACAACTTACCTGAGGGACTCCTTGGGAATGGGAAATGTTTGGGCTACTCATGTTTGTTTAAAATGATAACTCTCACTTCCTCAGCCTCTAACCATAATGGTGTGTGCTGACACAGGAAGGTGTGCTTTTTTTGCTGTGACCCTGAAACAGATGCTGCAGCAAGAAAAAAGCTGGTCACCCAGTGCTGCACCTGCAAACTCACCTTAGAGCTATAGCAGGCTATAAGACCTCAGGAGGCATGCCCTTCTCGCCTCCTGCTCTGCTCCCACCTCAGCAGCTAATGCTGCTTTGGCCTCTCTGAGCAACAGAAGCAGCAGGGAGTAGGGCTTGCTTGTGCCTGCGCCCTCCAGGAACCCTTTGCTGAGGAGGGTTCAGGGATCCCACCCCTAGGTCCTAACCCTTGTTCCTGGGATGCGTGTTTCCCTGATGTGCAGTTGGTTAGCATTTTGGAGAGCCATGACAAAAGAATTAGGAAATTGCAGTAAGCTGTCAAAAATGCAAATCAACTCAAATAGAACCGTGTGCACTGATCGCTGATGCATTTGTTTTTGAGGGGTTCTTTGTTTTGGAGAAGGGGTGTTCAAGCTGGACATATTTATACAGCATGGGACGTAACTATAATATATCAGGAAAAACTACTGCAAAATACAAATAATTAAACACCCCTACATGAACAAATTACTTTTATGCCAGTGATCTGTGATACGTTGTTGTTATTTCATAGACTATGAAAGTGATTTCACAAATTTCTTCTCCTTTTCCTGTGCTGTATTATTCTTGTGGCTTCCTTGATTTGGAGATGGATCTGGGTCTTCCAAATCTGTAGCAAGAAGTCATCATTCTATTTTTCTTCTTTTCTGCTTGGTGTGTTAAAACATCTCACTTGCAAACAGCCTCTATTTTTATTGAAAACTTGCATCAGAGCATCATTCCAGGCATATATTGGACATTCAACAGCAAGTTTGCATTGCAATTACAAAGGAAATCATTACCCCCTTGTAATTAAAATAATAACATACCACTGCCTCTTGCTATTTCCTAATGCCTATCTCTCTTTTGCTCATTTTTTTCCCTTCAGTTACCACAGCGAACAGCTGTGGTCACATATATGATACACCTGGCAGCTTCAAATGTCCAGATGCCAAGCTTATCTTTTCAGTATTGGCATTCATTTATGAATTTAGCTTTATTTGAAGTGGTGATTTTGCCTAGAAAAAACGTTCCAAGTGACAACTGACAAAAAGGGGAGATGCTTAGCAGAAATAATTAACCTTCCATTGGAAATTTATTTTGAGTGGCCACAAGTATCATAATTAAAAGGGCAAGTGAATTATGGGACTAAAGGAATCTTTGCCTATTTAGAATTCATTAATGAAGGCTTTAATAGTTAACATTGAAAATTTAGGTAAATCTTGAAACTGAGTTTTGCATACCCCTCCCTTGGCAAATGGTAGGGCCCTTGATCCCATCTCCACTGATGGTTAATAGACAGAAGTAGGGTAAAAGGTAATAAAATTTGCTTTTTCTGGAGCACTCAATTCCATCTAAAAGTGCCAGAAGGTACCCTCATGACACCTGCACAAGACAGACTGTATCATTTTCCCCCCAATTTGCTGCAAAATAAATTGAGGATCAAAGAGGTTAAACTACTTGCCCATGGATTCACACAAAGCCTGGGGCACAGCCAGGATTAGAATACAAACTTCCTCACTCCCACCCTATGTTTTGCCACGAGACCGTTCAACACTTGGTAAACAACAGACTTATAACTCAGCCATGGAGAAAATACTGCAGTGAAGTGGTTTGTTTTTCTCCGTCTCACAGTATGAGCAAGGAAGCTCTTGAGCCAAAGGAATGACAGTATTATATAAGGAAGGGATGCAAATCTTAAATGTTTCTGAAATTCTTCGGCCCTGGGACTATCAAGTACTGCTCATTTATAGATCGTATAATATTATATATATTGGATAATCACATAATTGAAGAATTCTTAAACTCCAAGAGCAGAATTCACATTATTTTGGATGGCAATCAAAGTCTATGCCTGAATTATTGCAAAAGTGAAACATTAAGTCTAAACATTTAGTATCTTTGCAGTATTTTTTTCCTCTGGTCTATCAGTCTCTGATATTTCCCTTCAAGAAGTCATAATATTTTTGTTAATATGCTCCCTTATTTAAATTAGGTAAGGTCCCCTCTGTAAGCAATGGTATTGCGTCCCTCTCCATGTCAAGGTAGAGGCCATGCATATCATTTTACTCAAATGCTACAAAGAAATTGAGGGGTTTTTTAAATGTGCCACCTAAACCTATGTCAACCAAGTCTATGCAGCATGTACACAGTATGCTTCAGATTTTCCAAACTTCAATAAAATTAAACCTTCTCTCTAAAAAGAAAAAGCCCTAGTCTTTCTTATCTTTAGAAAGTCAACATTTTATGGAAAACTGTGTTGCCCTCAAATGCATTTTGCAAATTCAACTTATCTCCACATCATTTGCTTGTATGTTTTATCTGAAATACAATGAAGGCTAATCTGGAGCCTAATTCTGTACTGCCTTGTAGTTTTTTTAGATGAATTCTGATGCCCCAACAGGGGAAAATTTGCAGGAAGAAGGAGGTTCTCTAAATTGCCTATATTACCTTCTGCTGCAATCCTGGAGACCATCAGGACCATTTCCAGGGAAAATCAGACATAAGTGATTACAATGTGCTGTATACAGGTAGGTAAAGATTAAGGTAGGTCTATTGTTTTCCATACCGTATGAGAGAAACTGGTCTCCAGGCAGTGCCAAAATCAGTGAGATACAAATGGAAACAAAAGTTTGATTTCTGTTTGGTACCTGCCTCTTACAAAGGCTTGTATAAAGTGAACTGTTTGGAAAGGCTGAGTCAGGGATGAAACAATTCACAAACATTTTAAAAAATACTACTGGTTGTAACTAAACCAATTACAGCGAAGCTCAAATCAGATGCCTTCAAACAACCTCAAAGAACACAGACTAAGCTAAAATATTTGGCTGGCAGCAGGTAGTACCGGTTTTAAATATAAATAAGAGAATTTACTGATTTTGTGTTGCTTTGTGCTAAGAATGGTATTGAGATATTGAAATTTTCAGCAAGCCTTTTACATGTGAAAATCCGTCGTATAAGAAAAAAGCTTACATTAAATCTGACACTGCTAATAACTATAAAACCAAATAAAGAAAGTATAAACAATAATTTTAGCAATTTGAATCTACAAAAAATGTTGAAGAAAGTGAAGTGAATATTGCATGTTTTCATTTAAAGTGCAATTTAAACAAGAATCTTGGTTGTCCTCCAGTGGGTTCCTTTCCCAGTGGTTATTGTGAGTTACTCCAGCTGCATGCTATGAAGGTATGGCACTAACCCACACTTACTTAGGACTTAATATAGACACATACTCCCAGACTTTCTGTTTCGCTTATCATGAAGTATAGTGGAGAGGAGATTTTCTTCAGGCAAATGCTGACCTACTCGTCAGATCTCAGTAACATGCAAGCCTTCAGAATGCAATGAAAGGCTTTAAAATAAATCTAAGAGGAGAAAGAATTAAAGGCATAAAATGTCATAAAACATGGCAGAACTTTACCAAGCAGATTATGCTAAATTAATCTGGTAATTTGCTTCTAAAATACAAGGGATTTTTCTGAGACATTCTTTTAAGGATTTTATATGGTACTTTGGGAAAACAAGTTGGTTAACATGGAGGAGTTTAGGACTAGTGCAGAAGTTAGACAAAAAGTAAAGGAAAGGGAGAAAATAGCTGAACATGCTGAAGGAAGGTTACCAGTAAAGAATCAGTACTGTGAGCTATCTAATATTTTCTTTAGTGACCTTGGTGCAAAAAGATAGCTTGTTTTAACAGAATTTACTGATGCCATGAAGTTGGGAAACATCCCCAATGCCAAAGTGGTTTGAAAGACCTGATGACCTTGGGGATTTGCATAACACTAATGAGATAAAAATCCAATCATGCAGAGGACAATGTCATACACTTAGGGCTAATATTAAGAACTTACTTTATGAGCTCAAAATATTAGAAAAGGAGGGGATCTGTGTGTACTAGTGATGCCTGTGAACCGTAGTGATACATGCAAAAAGACAAATGTAATTCATACTTGTATCAGGTGAGTTATTTCCAGAAGGAGCCATGGCATTTGAGCGGCTTTACACGATGTACAGCTAACCACTTTTGGAGAACTATGCATTATTTAAGACCGCTCAGCAAAGAATAGGTGAAGAAAAAGGCTCTCGGAGTGATCACAGAACCATAAGTCTTCGAAGAAGAGTAAAACTGGGTTTGTTTGGGGCAATCTAATAAAACAGAGGCTAAAAGGGCATTGAATTACTGTCTATAAATACACAGACAGGGAAACACCAGGGCGAAAGAGGATCTATTTAAACTAAAGGACAGCATTGGCACAAGAACAAATGGATAGAAACCGGCCATAAATACTTCGAGTGTGGAAATCAGAAGGAGGTTTCTAGTCATTAGGAGAAAGATATTCTGTGTAATATCTTTCCAGTAGACTTCTTGCCTCCCCCATTCAATAAGTTTATTAAAGGAATTATGAAGAATGACTGCTCGTAGCAGCTGAGATTTAGACCCAAAGATCCAGCCTAGGTTAAATGCCCATTCCCATCTCACTAAATAAAGAAAATCTGCTGCACATGACATGTCATGCCACACACACACAAAAAAAAAGTTGAATGTCTGTCTTTGCTGGTTAATGGGTCAAAATGTGTGGTGGAGGAATTAAAGAGAAAACAAATGTTTTGTAAGAGGTTAAGATGCCTAACTGCAAATTGCTTTATTAAACTGCATCTTAATAAGAGAGACTACATGGAAGTGCAAATCTTGTGGCCTAACCTGTAAACAAGCATCTAATGATGTAAGGTTTCTACATGTCCCCTTTAAAGTTTACTGGAGAGTTGTGCCAGCCTGGAAAAGGATACTGCCTAAACCGTTAGACCATTATTTATTTATTTGTACTCAGATTTATGTCAAAGCAAGACAGGAAGAACCACTAAACTTTTTACTTTAATGAAGCTTGGCGTTTGACTTCCATTATAAACAATGTGAACTAAAAATGCCTGGAGGCACTATACCTCGTGCATCTGGGATTTATACAGCAGATTACCAGCACTCTCCCTGACCTTGGTAGCTCTGCAGGGGACACACTGTATTTTCATTTAGCTCAGCTGATTTAAAAACTCTCTGGTCTGTGTGCATCCATATCAGGGTAAAGCTCAACTTGTCTCCATCATTGTGTCAAAGGGATTCATCCTAACTTCATCATGCTTTCAGCAGAGCACATTTGCAAAGGTGTGAAATTAGATGGTAAATGTATTTAAACACCCTCTGTTCCAAAACCCTCTAGCTCTTACACGTGCTTGTAGCCCACTGGGTTCAGTGCAAACAATTGTGGGAGCTTATTTGTTATATACTCTCAAGACCCTACTAGATCAGAGGATGTAAATATTAAGTGTCAAGATTTTCCTAGGCTCTTCTGCAGTTGTGGGCGATAGCTGGACACAAGAGGTTTTCCATCTACTTACACGTTCTGTGTAAAAATCGTCTCTACCACTTCAAAGAAATAAAGTTGGAAAAGTAGGCCGCTGCCATCAGTCTTGCTGGATGGTAATGAAAGGCCAACTGACATGAAAGGTTCAGGAGAACAAATGTAGCACTCAAAAGCAAACAGAGACTGCCTTCACTTTCTTTTTTTATCATTCCACTGTACCTTTAGAAACCAAGTCTCCAAAAATTCCCAGCAGACTACGCACCTCTGGGCCATCCGATCTCAGAAATAGTTTAAAACCATAGTCTGTCTTTTGCTGCAATGCACTGCTTTACTTGGAGTTGTAATAGTGGTAGCTGTAACAATAATCCTCGTCTCAATTACCCTTACTGTTAAATTCTACTTATAAGAAGACTTCAAATAATAAAAAATCAAAGAATCAAAATGAGTTTTGTCTGTGTTTGTTTCCATCAGAGTTTTCATTACAACAGAAACCTAGTGGATGCTTAGAACACAAACCCTTTGGATTTTCTGAGAAATAAAACAGCCAAGATCATGAATACTGTGCTAAATAGGAATTAATTTATTTCTAACCAATATGTATTATTACATACAGACATATTAATATGTATGTACACTGTTATATATATATATAAACCTTCAATAGCCTCTTAAAAGATCTGTTTCACTACACAGTAAAATAAATATCTATTAAAATGTGTTATTTAGACATAATGGAGTCTATAACACTTTTGAATGCAGCATTTACCATTCTAAACACAGCTCTGGTAACTGCACACGCTGTTTCTGAAGAGGTTTATTTCCCGAACTTACAGAATAGAAGAATCTTTTTACGGAATATAAGAATCTTTGCTTTCATTGAATTATGCAATAGTCCAAAGAGCATGTTAAGTCAGATTTAGCTGCCTAAAATGTGTTCTAATAATTGCTAAAAAAAAGTCTGCATTTTGAAGTAGCAAGCTAACTGAAGAATGTACATGTTTTTGAGACTTGCTGACCAAATAATGATACTTATTTTTCTATATGTTTTTGTCAAAAATTTTCATAGATATTTTTATCAGAAACAGAAATAACCAAACCCACCATGCAGTAGCTTTGTTCTTGCAGTAGAGAAAAACAACCCCTCCCCCAGTCCCCGTAATCCTAACAAGAAAAAAAATGAACGTTGGCTTTGCATCTACTACATCATTTTCAGCAGTCAAAAACATTGATCAAAATATTCCCTAAAACTAATTAACCAATTGTAATCAATAGCGGACTCAGTATTTCACTCATTTAAGCAGGTTTTGTTCATTTGACATGTTTAATTTTGGCTGCCAAGCACAGAATGAGCTTTCTAGTCATTTAATTACCTGAAATTATGAGTATCTTCCTGATAGAGAATGCCATGGTCACGGTTAGGTAGTCGGGGCGGAACCCTTGGCTTTTGTTCCAGAGTCTTTATGTTGCTTATGCGGCGCAAACTGACCCACGTGCTTCAGTACTCAATCCTCAGCCTTCCCCAAAAGCCTTATTGAGGAAAGAAGTGTAGGAGCAAAATGGGAATGGGAAAAGTTATAATGGGCTGTGCAGTGCCCTGTTGGATCCTTGGCCACGAGTGGCATCTGCAGCATTGTAAGTTAGAGTATCCTAAAAACAATCTTAAATTATGAAGCAGATTTTCTTGACTAGACGAGAATTGTAAATGTATAGGGAAATGGCTGAGAGGCACCCTCTCCCTAGACATTTCTACAGGTACTTAGAAAGAATGAATTCTCTGCTGACACCAGTATAAACATCCAAAATATTGGATTTCCCGTATACTAAAAGCATGAAACAATGAAAGCCTGTTTTTTAAAATTCCTTACTATTTAATGGCAACCAGCGCAGGGTTATTTGAAGCAAATGTATATTTCAGTTCTCCCTTTGGAGTAATATTTCCTGCTAACTTAACAGGTCAAATAGTCTTCTATTTTTCTGTTAGAACCTGGCCTGTCATACTTATCGACATGAAGGAATTAGAGACCGGAGAGAGGGGAACGATAGAATATAGCAATGGCAATTAGCATGTATATTAACATTTAAGGAGTATTATGTGCCTACATAAGAAACAAGGCATAGTTTGCTGTATTGGTGCTGTTTCTATACTGCAACAACTCCTTCAGGTCACACAGCCAGGCAGCATCTCATCTAAAATGCAAGAGGGAACAAGGAGACATTGTTTCCATCTATCTTGTTGTTTCAAATATGATCTTAGTTCTTGGAAGTAAATTTATACAGTTTCATTTATCTCTCCAACATATGAAATTTCAAGAGATGCCAATTTATTTTTCATACATATTTTTGAGTGTATTCATTCTGAGTGCTGGTTTTCATGTTTTTGCAAGTTCAGAGTGCCTGTCTCACGCAACTTGAGATATAATTAATCACACAGGAGTAGGATTATGTGTTTAACACTTTGCCTGTATTGTGAAAAAATCAAACTCTCCAAAGGCTGCTCCATTTTCAGTGTATATAAGGAACTTTCAATCGACATGTTTGAGCAGATATACATAGATTTACAGCTCCTCATTGGCTTCAGAACACAGAAGAAAAAAACCCCACAGACTTGGTTACACTAATGAAATAGAGTAATTTGTTTTAAAGAAGTTTTTGATGGGGAAAAAAAGTGAATGAATGAGCATTTGCTAAAATCTCTTCATGGTTAACTCTATGTTTTAATTCAGTATGACTGACACACTATATACATTCACAGAAGGAATATGAAAGAAGAATCAATTAATATTACGGGAAAAAAATCAGCAAGTGAAACCCTTGGAGATTATATTTTTCTTCTGCAGAAAATCCAAGCATCAGCTACTGCTCAGAGGACGTTCTGTAGCAAATCAGAGTGAAAATACCCCTCCGTGCTCTGCCATAGCAGGCACTCTGCATGGGATTCATCTGAACAAATGTAGATTTCTACATCTGAGTGAGGCTTCCTTTTTAGTACCCAGAGAGAAACAGGCATTTCTATGCTGAAATTTCTCTCATTTTGAACTGAACATATGCATTTGGTCAGATGAATCCCACAATAAAAATGCCTCTCTCTCTCTCTCCACTGTGCTGCTCTCTCCCAGAGTTAAAGGTGACCAGCTCAGATGTAGATGTCCTTGTACTTTCCGACCTTCAGGTGGCAAGAATGCCACCCTGACTACCACCACAGCATTAGTAGCTTGCTACATCTGCAGCTGCTTCTGATTGCTTCTTACCCACCCAGTAGTCGTCCAGCTATATCTCCTTGTGCAGCTGTGCGCAAAAACCACTCTCTGTGCTGACCAGCCTAAGATGGGTACTATTGCTGTCCCAGCCTGTACTGTCAGGTAAATCCTATAAGAATAAACAAGTGCATATGGGAGGAGGACTGACTGACTGACTGGATAATGGCATGTTATTTCTAGTATAGTAGAATAAGAGCAATGACAAGTTAAGGTCATAAGGAAAAACAGAGAGGGGAATTCAGTAAAAACTACATCTAAAACATAAAGCTGAAAAAAAACCACTTCAAGTAGGTCCATAGCAAATGACAGAAAATTACATTGTAAGGTGAAAAACTATAAATAATTACAACGATTGTTATAAACCACAGTCCTTCTCCTTTGTACTCTGAGCAGAAGTCATCACAGGACTGACATGTACAATCCTTCTAAGGGTGCCCTGGGCTTTCACTCCTCACCATTTCTCTATAGCCATTAACTACACTTCTCATATTCTTCTTTGAACTCTGTGTTCAAGCTGATACTCTTTGGCCCTTGTTTTTAATTATTTTTCACATACTTCACTCAATCCTCTTCCTCTCTCATTCATCCCAGAAACTGATAAAAATGATAAACTGGCCTTTTTCTTTGACTCAAATGTAGGAACTTCCTGATACCGCTGATGCAGTCCTCTGTCTTCTCTGCTGTTTTCAGTTCCACCTGCGCTGTGGACACTAATTGAGAGGGAAGAGCACAGCTGTTCATTAAAACACAATGTGTGCAGCAGCTTAGTCTCCTAAAGGAGTCATTCCTTCAATCTGTTTCAATATGTATTCCTCTGTGTGTATATATAAAAAAGAAGGAAAAAAAAAAGAAAAGAGCACAAGTCTAAGGGTACTAAATTCTGCTAGGGAAAGGATATTCATTTATAAATGTCACCCAGTAATTTCTACCAAAATTACTCTGCAAGTTACTTTTCTACGTAATAATGGTGCAAGCAGCTGATATATCTAGAAACAGCAGTGGAGGAGAATCAAAATCAAACATGAATGCATGCTGGGCCAAAAGCATGTTCTAGAGAGTGCCTTGCATTGGCAGCACCCAAAAGAACAGAACACCAGAGGTGCCTCCAGCCCAGTATGCTGTCTCCAGAAGCAACCCAAACCAGATGGCAGAGGGGGGGTAAGAACTACTAACCATTGTTTCTCCCAAATAACCCCCTAGAATTCAACAGTTGTCAGCTCAGGGCATTTCCTGAACCAGACAGGGTTTGTCTGTTTAGTAACCCCCAAGGATATCTCTTCTAAGAATGTATCCAGTCTCCCTTGAACCCATACATCCACAATGTCTTTTGGTGAGGAGGTCATCAGGTCTGCTACCTAAAAATTAAGTAATTCTAAATGCACCAGTTGTGAGGTAAAATCAAAACAGAATAGTAAGACAAAACTAAGAGCCATCCATCTTTAACTCTTATAGCATATACCCAGAACAAATACTGAGGATTTTCACAAACCTGTTGCGCTTTCAGATACAACCTGTCTATAAAATATTTATGCTGCAGCAGTATTTAGGTTACTCAAAACTTCCTGCTACTCTCTCCAAATGGCTCCTTCGCATTACTGCTAATGGTCACTCTGTACGGCTCTGACTCTTTTTGTACAGACATAATTCATTTGATATTAGAGTCAATGTCACTTGCCCATGAATTTACAAGGCTGTCATCACTATGACACTTCTCAGTTTGTCTGCTTGGTTTTGCCAGAATACCTTAGGTGGAGCTTTAATTCTTGCTGACTCATTCCAGTAAACTACTAGCCCCACCCTGTCTTCAGACTTTTCAATGGAGAGTATTTCTTTTTATTTGTAGAGAAAGCAAATTGTGTTTTAACAATTTGTAAGCTGCATGAGGGGTAACCTACCAAATCAAAGTTTTAGGCCTGAACTTTATCTTTTTAGGTCAGCTTTGTAGTTTGCTGTGATTCTTTTTCATTTTGAATCCTTTTACTTGTAAGAGAGTTTACAGCCTATAAATCACTTTTCAGAAATATCCACAGCAGTAGCTGACAAAAAAGTAGTGAGCTTTGTGTTTGAATCTTAAAAGGAAACATTTTCAGAAGGATACTATAGGAGCTAGTAGAAGAAGAGAAGAACCACTTCAACTTATTTTTTTCAAGAAGGATAACTTAACAAAGATTTTTTGAGAAATGGTGAAAATACAATGCCCTGATTTCCTGAATAAGTTGTAAATTATCAACAGTTTTTGCCTTAATAAATATTATTTTTCCCCACATGAATTTTTTTTTTTTTTGAAGCCTCACATGCCTGGGTTTCAAGGGCTAACAATATAGATAGTGTGAGAAAGAACACAGAGACAGTGTCTTTGCATCTTAATTATAGCAGCCCTCTTCTTTCCAGCACTGAACCAAGCTACACTCAGAGCACGGGGAGATAAATGTGGGAGCCGTAAGCTTGACGTCTAATATCTGCTACTGAAGATTTGGGATTTGATTTAGTGCCTCTGTTGGAAGGTTTGAAAAAAACAGGTCTTCCATCTTCTTTTAATAAATTCATTTTCAGACCTGCAATTTACCTTTTTGGCAGTTTTACGATTCAGAACAATGGGCCTTTTTTAGTTGTGTAATTTTTTTGGCTGTTTCCGTTTTCTCTCACATTTATAAGCAGAAAAGAGGTGTTCAGTAATTTGCAGAATAGGGAAGCAGGAGACTTTCATAGCTCCCCAGTTGGAAAAAACTTTACCATGGTTCCTGATTGCAGAAAATGTTGGGGGACTATTTGACATTTTTTAATAGTGACAAACCGATACTTGCCCATCAGCAGGCCGCATTATATTAACTCCATATATGCCCACTATATTGGAATTTCTGAAAAGTAACAAATCCTGAAGTGACATAATACAAATAGCTCCCAGCAGAAGGGAAAAATGTTTTCTGCAAGGAGGAAAAAAATCCTACAATAATATGACTTCGCCTTTATTTCCCAGTAATCTAAAAATAAAAAGATAGTGGGGAGGGGAGGGGGCAGTAGACGTTTAAGCGGACATAGATAAGATGTGGAGACTAGTGATCCTGATGAATCTGAGAACTGATAAAGTCAGGACACCAAGAGTTGGCCAAATTTGTGCAAGGCCACCAACACACACATCAACAACAGGTTGTGTGATGACTCAGCCCACATGACAGAATGTGGTGGCTGCCATGGGCAGACAAAGACAACAGGATTACATGTTCACCACCTCTTGGGGGACTTTCTGAACTCTTACCTAGAGGCCACTGGTGCATGTGTGTGACCTTCCAATTCTGACTGGATTTTTCAGTTGGCCTCCTCATTGTTGCGCCCACTGGGTAACTATGAGTGAGCGTATGTGTGAGTGTGTGACTTGTGTGAGGAAACAAGTAAATATATTATGTGAAGAGCTATCTGGTATTAATAACAACAGCTGGATTCTTTTAACAACAAAACTTAATACACAATAGATGTTCTAATAAATCTTGGTTATGATTGGCCCATTCTGACTCAAGAACCTGTCAGGGAAAAAGGAGGTGACAAAAGCAGCCATTACCTCTCTGCATATATGCACTCCATGGTGGTTTTGAGTACTATAACTGCATTTTCTTAAAGAATTGTACAATCTAATGCAGAAAATCAACAAGAGTGAAACAGCTGTTGGGTCAAACACAGCAGTTTCTCTGTTGCATTGACCTTTCCCAAACCTGGATGTCTCGAGCACATGGTTCAACCAGGTTTTAGATAAATTTTAATTGCCTTTAAAGAAATTGTAAAGGAGGAAGAAAATATTCTGTATTCTATATAGATAAAGATAGCATCATGTAATGTCTTCTGTCAACAAAAAGAAAACAAAGAACTGCTGAGATTGATGCAGCGATTCAGTAGTGTCATATCACCATAAAACTGAAATAACATCACAGTAAATCAGTCCTGGTATGTCTGCAACTCACGGTAGATATTCTGTGCTCCAACTTCCATTTGTTTGCTTGGAAGCAGCTGCTGGGAATGTCCCTTGCTCAGAAACCAACCCCAGCTCCACAGTCCTTTCACGGCTTGCTTGCACATAGACCTAGGCAGGATCCCAGGGTGTCACTGCTCCATGTACACACAACGGTGCTGACTTCAATCTCCCCTGCAGATAGCAGTAGTGCAGATAGCATAAGTGTGATAGGATGATAGGTGTTTATGGGGTTGTTTCTATAGGGAACACATCTTCCATGCATCAGGACCAGTAACAAGAAAAAGGTTGTGGTACTTTCTTATTCAGGTTGCTCATAGGTCAATATAAAGAATGTGTTGTTAGCTATAGCATAGCTTTATTTTCATTCACATCCTTTCCTACAGATTGTGGGAGGAATCTTGGCGTGATGTTGTGCTTAGCATTTATCTATGAAATGAAATCACAGCATTAATCATATAATAAAATATTTGTTCTCATGTTCTCCAGATTTCCACAATAGTTTACTATGTTACTATAAGGGAAGCACAACTGCTTTTATATTTTTATTAAATTCTGTTGATTAACAGTAAGAGTCAGGGTTGTATCCTTGTTCTTTTGATTCTTGCAGTCAGCATCCTTTTCAGTAAAGGAAAGTCCCACAGGGCATCTTTGCCCCTCTTTTTTACATATTTGTCTAAATCCAGTAAGAATGGAAGAAGCACTTAGGCTTTCAAAGGAAAAAAAAAAAAGAAAAAAAAAAACCCAAGCACAAAACCACCTCACTCCAAACAATTAGGACAATTAAGTATCAGCCTCCACTCAGTACGCATACATAACTCTGATTAACGTTATCGGGAAATACAGACTCACAGACTGGAGAATAAGTCCCTTAGCTCAGAAGAGAGCATTACTCTTGTATCTGAATGTGTCCTTTTAAAAAATAACCCTTAAGTTTATCCCACAGCAACTATTTTCTCTTTTACTGCATATTTGAAACTATTTTAGTTTGAAGTGCTGTCAGGAAACTAAAATCTTGTTATAAAATTCCCCACAGAATTTGAACCACATGTTTAAAGAATCACTTGATATTAATTGCAAGATATGTGGAAATAAATTCTGCGATGCCCGTGTGGACCATCTCACAGATGGCAAGGGGGCTATACGGATGTAACAGGGAACAGAGTCTGTCCAATTTATGCTCCTTAATGCAACACCATACAGGATTATTTTTGGAGAGAGGCAAAAGGAAGAGAAAAGGAATTGGAAATGGGTTGGTCTCCTTGTTTTCTTAAATTTCATTATGACTAATGATCCAGGGATTGTTTCCAGGTCTATATTCTGCAGTAACAATAACAAAAATGGAAACATCTATATGCAGATATGGGCTCCAGTGAAAAAACCTCTCAAACAATTACAGAGTCTCACTTCTCTTCCAATTTTCTACATTGCAGAAGGGAGGAAACCTATCTTAGCAAGCCATTCACTGAAACAATCTCAAAACCTATTTCATTAACCTGTGTTCCTCATATCAGCCGACAAGGAAAGTATTCAAGGTTTTGCCTTCTCAGCTCTTTTGATGGGCAAAATATTACACCTCCCTCACAGATATGCCATCATACTGGGCTGCTTTCAAAAGAGTTTAAACAAGAAATGCTGGACTGGCAATTAAATTCAATCACTCTGTTTAGCTAACACATCCTGAACAACAATCTCTTCTATTTGCCAGTAGAATACAGATGTGTTTCTAACTTGCCGCATACACCTGAAGGCAATCAGGTCATTTCTACCTAGATATACCAGAGATGGTCCATTGATTTAATACCACGTGCTGTAATTCACTTGCGTATATACAGTTCAATATCTCTTGTATTCCTCTGTGTGAAGTCTGTTATCTCTTCACTAAAAAATAGATGTGTTTAATTCTGGTAGAATGTGATTCTTCTGGAAAGTTTACTGAGGATGGAAAGTAATTAAATTATTGGTGTGTAGCCTAAAAAGGATAATGCTTTTGGTTACCTTTACAGAAAAAAATCTACTGAGGTCAACTGTAGTCTTTTAGTTGGCTTCACAGACTTCCATGGCTAAAAAGAATCACTAAATCTTCTAGTCTGAACTCCTACATATTAAATTTCATCCAATTATCTTTCCAGTGTGTTCACTAACTTGGTTTTGGCTAAAGCATATCTTTTGAAAATGTATCCAACCTTGGTATTAGGACCTCAGCAGTTGAAGGACTGGTCACATCGATACCTATGTTGTTTCAGAGAGCAAAGTTGTGCTTTTCAAGCATTTGAATTTGCCTGATTTATGTTTCTAGAAATTGGCTGTTGTTCTTCCTATCACTGATAAGTTTTAGACTTTTACCACCCACTATTTTCCTCAGAAACTTATAAATGGAAATAAGTAATTTCTCAGTCCCTCTTTTAATGAAAAGAAGAACAGATATGTCTGTCTTCATAAATCTTGATCTAGTTCTAGTTAATTAGAAGCTGTCTTGAACTAGTTTCTCTAGTTTAAAATCATCTGTCTTTAGGAGACACAAAATATCTCATTCTTTTTCTTCCACAGTTTTTAACATAGATTAAGACACAAAAATAAAAAGAGTGGTTTGCAGCTAACTCTGATTTAAGCCACATTCAGATGTAGAGTTACCTAAATGTATACTAAATATGAGTCACTTTCCTTACCTGTAATTCTAAAATTTGTTTTTCCCTTTTACTGAAGCATCACACCGGACAGTTTCATGTCTGCTATAACCACTTTTTGGAGCCATTGCTATCCAGAGTTGCAGCCCCTCATTCTGTGGTAACAGTTATGTACTTCGGTTTTAGACATATAACTTAAACCTACGCAAATAGGATTCTAAGTTATGCTACTACTATGCATTTCGGGCATTTTCTACTGATCTTCAGCTGTCCCTCTCCTTCACTTAATAATGAACTTCTGTGCTGGGTGGCACTAATACTTAAAGGTCGCTCCTTTCAACTCTTCACAAAGTTAAATAGAAAATAAAGGCGAGTGACTGGCACGGGTGAGTTTCAAGCTAGTGAGCTTGTACATTTGACTGAAAAGAGTAGGAAGTGCTGCAATAGAAGTTATATTACATCACCCTCAAATGCAACTGTGCCAGCAACAGCAGCTGGGAAGAGTATGGGGTTCTAATTACAGATTGCATCAATCTCTGTGAACAGAAGCAAATCCCCTTCCTAGATTTCAGAGTTGCAGCTTGCTTGGAGAGGCATAATGAGTTAGGATTAAATGTTCACTTACAACAGGATGACATTATAGGATGTAAGCAGATGTTGCATGTAAGAGCTCTAATGACATATATTTCAGTGCACCAAAACTTCAAGCTTCTAAATTAAATCTTTATTAACCTAACTGTAAGTGTAAGGATCCCTGTCTTTATTTTGGGATGCAGAATCAGTGACTGGAAGAACGTTCTCTGTGCATGTTAAGTAAGATTATAAACCAGCTAGAAACATCTTAAAAGAAATATAAGGAGAAGGCTCCACACAAGAATGAGACAATGCATGTTGAATACGAACAGAAATAGTGAAATTACAATGCTAAAAGTCAAAGTTTACCAGATGATACTGAGAAGTCAGCATGTTATCGTATTATTTCTCCCATTACAACATGAAGCCCCAAAGACCCCAAATTAAAAGAACACCGTTCTAGGCCCTTCAACTAGGAAATCCATGTTACTAACAATACAGTTGTAGCTCTGAGAAGTTAATGAAATCGCATTAAATAAATCTGACCTCAAAGCACACACATTGTAGTCCAAGAGTTTGTATCAACCACATCTCCATTTTGTTTGCTTTTTATTCCTATTATTCTGACTTCATCACGGCTGCTGGCTTCAAAACAAAAATATTCCTATTTTATGAGAAAGTTTATTCAACAACAAAGAACCTATTGAAAAACCCTTTAAAGGGTGTCTAAAAATCAGTAATAGGAGTTAGAGGGATTTCCTCTGCATTGTCTGTACCATGAAACCAGGTATACTGATTTCCTTGTCCTCCCCTCTGTTGTTTAAAAGCCTACACCAAAACACATAACTCTCCAGGTGTTTGCAGGCTAAGCAGAGCCTTAATAAATGGTGTCAAGGGAACCATTTAGAGGCAGAAGACCAGGCACTTAAGCCAGGCTTCTGCTTCAAATAGCTGGCAAACCTGAGGCATCCTTACATCAGAAGATCATTAGAGCCAACGCATCTGAGCTTCGGCTGATCTCCAGGCATCACATCTTCCAGGAGCATCCTCTCATGGCAGGACACACCGCTACAATACACCAGCCTTCCTCTGCTGTAAAGGACTCACTGAGACACGTGAAAGTTAGGACTGCCTGGCACTAAGACTGGCCTTCAGAATCAGACAGCTGTAACCAGACACGGACAAACCCTCCCTGTCCCATGCCAAGAAAAGGTCCAGTGCAAGACTATTGGCAGCATCATTTGCTTGCAAAAACATTGTTTGGATTGTCAATTCAGTTGGTGCTGGAAGACAAACAAAATGAAAGGACTAGAAAGCCAAAATAATCCCTTTTTCCTGTTTGATGGAAAGGAACAAAAGGGGATCTGAGAACATCTTAGTTTAATATTCCAAATCATTCTTCATAGAGTAGATATCTATAAGCAGAAAATAATATCTTGCTTAATAAGTTTTCTTGTTTACTAAAAATAAAGAGAATCATGAACCCACAAAATTTTAAAATGGCAAATAAAGCTTTTAAAATATTTTTACTGGAACTCCTTAGATAAATTTTATAGTAAATTCCTATAGTGCTATATAGAAGCATCTTTCAAAACAGAAGAAGTGCAGACAAATAATGAGCACCGTAAACAACTACTACTTCAGCAATTGCAGTGCTTCAGAACAGAGTTTTACTTCTGTGTTCATCTTCTAGGAAAAGAGCAGTCCATACATGAACGATCCTATGAATGATCTACCTTGTACACCATTCGTATCAATGAAGATTTTTTAGGGTGGGGGTGTTAGGGAGCAGCAGGAGCTGCTCTGCGAAGAAGGACGAGCAGGAGCTGAGGGTGACCCCAGGACAGACCACGTCCTCATCAACGGACACCATCCTGCATTACTCGAGCAGGGAAGCAAGGCAGGACGGTCACAGTAGTGGACCCTGTCAACAGTACAGTGAAAATGAGATGAACGTGAGATGACGGGTCAGGTCTAAGGTCAAGTCAACCCACGAAATTCAGGCAACATCAGCTGGGGACAAGGCACAGATACATCTAAAACACAACACAGCAACAACTGCAGGCTGAGCTGAAATGGGGCACCCAGGCCCATGTGTAGAGTGTGGGTCAGGGTCCCAGGTGAGGCTGGTCAGGGCTACGAAGGCCTGTTGCTGCCCTCAGGGCCCTGACACACAGATCCTCTTTTTTTTTGCCTTTTTTTAATGCTAAGTACACTGCTTCTAGGAGATACTTATAATTACTTTTCTTATATTTTGACAGACATGTGCAGCTGGGCTCTTCAAGTACTTAAAATTCTTATTAACATGGGTTTATTCATTTCAATAAGAGCAATATGCAATACCTATTCATAAATAAATATGAAATTGGGTCATATTAGTTCAGTGACAGTGGTTTATTTGTGCCTTAAAGCTTCCTATGCAGAATTAGCCAGAAAATATGAAGAAAAATTCTCTTAGTGGTCTCCTAGGTTCTATGTACAGAAGGCGGTGGGTTTGTCCAGCCTCCCACTGCTGCAGCGACGACTGAACCGCTGAGCCACACGATCTCCAGGAACCACAAAAAGTCCAGGCCTCTCTGAGGGCTCTTCTTTCCCTGCTTGTTGTTTGTATGCACACACCTGCTTCCAGCAGCATGGCTCCATCCCTACAGGCACTTCCCAGGCACAGTATGTTATTTTCACTGCTATGGCATGGAGAGCTTGAATTTAACACTGAGATTGCTTTTATTTAAACACTACACAACTCAAGCAGCAAGAGCTTGGCTTTGACTGCAGACCGGAGCCTCAGGCTTCGAAAATAGAAGCCAGACTTTGTTCTGTATAGCTGCAACCCACTTCCTTGCTGAAAAATAGCAACTACTCCGTGCAGAGCCTGTGCAGAAGTTGTGCAGCTTCACAAGGGTAGATTTTTATTGAGAAGAGTCCCTGCACAGAGAAAATCTTACTATTACTGAGGTACTGAATAAACATGGTGACACAGAGCAAGGACAATTAGGTAAATTTAGAGCACAGATTCAAATCCCTTCACCTTGCATTGCCGATTATGTCTATTTTAGGAGCATAGTTGCCACCAGAGAAAGACATTTCCACAAATAAATTAGAACACTAGTGGCCTGGAGGTGTTTTTTTTTCTAGTGTCCATATACAAAGTCTAAGCAACTCTCCTGATTTAAGCAGTCCATGCTAGGCGATTTCATCTGAGCCTTGAATAGTAACTGGTAGAAATATCAGTTCTGCAAATCTTTCTTCTTTTCCACCCATGTGTGTTTGAGTTTAGAATAAGATCGTCCATTTTTTTCAATTTGATGAGAGTACAAAAATTATTCTTTCACTCGCACAGGCTGCTCAGGAGTTTGTCTTCTGACCAACACAGGTTTTTGTATGCCTGGAAACAGTACTATGCCTAGAAACACAGTGATTGGTGGGATAGGCATGGTTTTGTTAGCCTAGTCCTGCTGTGAATCCAAGGATTTGGAGGGATCTGAATTGTCTTGGATTTATTCTTCATTTTATGTTCTCTCTGCAAGGGAGTACCAAAATGCACAATATTGCCCTGAAATAAAATTTTATTTTTTAATTCTTCTCCTAGGTGTGTAGTTTGCCCAAAAAAACATTACTTTTCTTTGTTCTCTCTCTTACTTAGTCCGTTTTGAGACTTTTTTTCCTATTTTGTTTCACAGCCATGTCCACCTTCCTTTGACATCTTCTACTCTATGGCTACCCTTCTGGAAGAGCACTTTTTCCTCTGTCACCCATCCATTTATTCTTATATTTCCATCTTGTCTCAACAACCAGAATACGTCCCTTGTTTTGTGTTTGTTTTGGCATGCTTGTTTTTAATTTTATGTCTAAATGTTATTATCTTACTGGATGTCTTTAAGGATTCAGTTGACACAGAGAAAGCAAAAGTTTCATTATACTGGATTTTTAATACTACTTGTGGACTACTTGTATCAGACCAGTGCCTTTTAAACTAGTTAATCTAATACCCCTCAAGTCAAGAAGGTTTGCTGTTCTCCTGAAGCTCCTGAAGAACTGATTTTATCATCTTGCCAATATTATAAATGCGCTGCTTGGTTGCTCAGTCAACAGCTCCATTAGAAATCCTATTCTCAAACATTTCAAACTGTAATTGGACCAAAAGCTGGCTGACAAGTACTGGCCCACTTACATTGTTTTGTTCAAAGCTGAAAAGGAAAAACAAGGACCTTTTAAAGAGCTCTTACTATTCTCAATCCAAGTAAAAGACTGTCATGGTAATGGCTAGACAAAAGCTATTGCCTCCCTGTCTTCCTTTCCCATTCCAAGGTAATATTACTGCACATAACAAGTGCTGTTCCGATACTTCATCTTTAATTTAGACTTCCCTAGAATTTGTCAGCTTAAGCCAGAGACTTAACACTATTTTTATGCAGCTTTTTTGTACTTAACGACAGACAATCCATTCTGCTGCGGAGCAGTAAACAAGCTCACTGCAAGATGCCAATTGGGAATCACAATGGGAAATAACTGATCTCCTGTGTGATATTAGCTAAGATAGTGTGTCCTACAGCCAACCTTGAGACTTAGTAAAACATTATTTTGTGAGAGATTAACTCATACTTAATACAAACTGCAGCAAACCCCATACATTATCAGATAATACAGAGGCGTTTTTTAAACAATTTTCGTTTATTGAGAGGCGATTAAAGCTAGCAATCATATCTATCTGTCGGGAGATGTCTGTGCATTTATAGTTCACGTGTGCCTGTGCATGTGCACGTGTGTGGATGAAGTTAAAAGCAACTTTAAATCTGACCTCTGCTATTTTGTTGCCACTGATACTGACATAGTACTGAGGTATTGTTGATTAATTTAGAGACACATAAGGAAATGTGAAGGATCAAGTTTACCTATTTTCTCAGGTGGCTATGAGCTGCTGTAGTTCATGCCAAAACAAAAGAACTGTAAATCTGAAATAAGTGGCAAAGGAGGGTGGGTTGAGTTTCTGACTAGTTTGATTTAGAAAAATAGTCCAAAGCAGCTAAAATGTGCTGCTGATGTTTGCAAGCAATCTTAACAAAATATTTTCATTACACACAGACTGAAGGAATGAAAATTTAGGAAAAGTCACCTCTTTATATCCATCAAATACTTGCCTCCTCTCCAAAAAAAAAACCTGTGACCATGTAAAAAACTCAGATCTAAGTCTAACTTGGATTCCTGTTTTGTTTGGTGGTGAGTAGGTTTAAGAAAAAGAACTTACTTTAAACTTAACAGCTAAATCCTCAACTGAGGATAATGCATCATCCTTGACTTATCTTTAGCTTATTCAGGTCATGGAGAAGGTAAAACAAAATGTGACAAAGGGAAAATGATATAAAATGAAACTATGACTCAGGATGCCTGAAAAATACCTGTCTTCATTTAAACAGATTAGTTGCTGCCACATGATTCACATCTAATGATTGTTCTTTTGTAAGCAGACAAGGAAAAGTCTTGTTATTCTCAGTTGTTTCATCTCAGAGTAATCCTGAATGTTGCTGCACAAAGCATGGTTCCATTCAGTGAGAAAAGATACTGTAAGGAAAATCAAGGAACTCCAATGGGGGGAAAATAAGAATTAGCAGCATTAGAGGTCCAGGTCTCTGCCAATGTCCTATTTCATACAATCAGGAGGCTGTAATTGGAGACTATCAGCTTACACCAGTCAACGTTATCCCATTTACTCTTGCCACCCACTGCCTGATAATTTCTGTCTTGTACTGTTCAAGTTGCTCTGCCACCTGTCAGGGTTATCTTGATAAGTACCTTGCCTTTCCCAGTTAAAATGCATAGTAGGTCATGCATATGAAAAGCATTCCTATTTCTTGTGAGAGATCAGAGCACACATTATGTCCTGGGGTTATCAAAAAGCCCCTATGAATATGTCCAACTGTTCCCCAGCTCAGGTGACGCTTAAAGTTGCACAGCATGCACTTCAGGTATTGCTGTTATTAAATGTTCTTCTTTGACTGGGAAACTTTTATTAGAGAAAGCTATTATCTGCCTTACCTCCTGGACAACACCATAAAGCTGAAGATCCTTTGCTCCTATTTCTACAAAGTACTTACTACATTTTAGTTAGCCGTTCTTCCCTTTGTGTGTGTGTGTGTGTATATATATATATATATAAAAGTGGAAGTTCTCCATTTCATTCTGCAAATGGAAAATTAACAATAGCAATTATCTCCATTTCTTGCTTAATTGCACTTGCAGGCAGAGCTCCCTTTTTAAATAGCATACAAACAAAATGTGCTATTTGAGCACTGATAACATCTTTCCCCAAAAATCACTGTTACTTGATGGGGAAAAAATGACAGCAGAAGTAATATTTCCATATGACAAATTCATGTGCGGTGTTGTACCACAGCACAAACCAGGAACTTGAGTCTTCTGCTCCACTTTCTTTAGAGGCTGCCTGCACCAACAATTTCCAGGGCAGGTGGGAGAGCAGTTTCTGTGTCAGGGCAGTACTACCTCCATGTGCCTGGAGAAGGGAACAGGCAGTGTCAACACAGACATGGAGGTCAGCACGTGGCAGAAAGGCTTTCTTCTCTTCAGGGTTGATGCTGGATCCATGGAGAAGCAGCACCTGGTCCTCAAAATGGCTTCGCTAAGTGCTTCATGCTGGGGCTTCATGGTAATTGTGCAACTCGGGACTCAGATGTGTTTCCAGAAGAGCTAAAAATGCAGTAAGTGCTGACAGATTGCGATAGGTTTATATTTTCTCTGTTAATGTCAGGAATGATTCCCTGTGTTGTAATGTGGGTAAGCGTATAAAAATTATGATATTTCTAGCATGATGCAGTTTTGTCAAGCTGTACATGTAGACTAATGGGAGGCAAGCAGAACAGTTTGCCCTAAGGCCCACCACTTGGAAAGATTAGAGTCCAAACTTTTTACACTAGAATATATCATCATGTAGATAAGAAACACAGTCAACACTTTTTGCCTGGATCTCTTTGATCCTTTGTATGTTCATTTGTACGTCCATTACCTTCACAGGAAGGCCTCAGACAGGCACAAACATCTCCTCAAACTAGTCTTTTGGAAGAACATTATGTGGCTAGATCCTATTTGAAAACAAAAACAAAAAACAAACAAACAAAAAAAACCAAAAAAAACAAACCACCACAAGAAATCGCCCAAAACAAAACACACCACGCCTGTTTTTTTCATGCATTGCACATTTGTAAGGGCAAAGCAAGGAAATACTGCTTAACTTCCGTCACCTTGCTTCATCAGGAGGTAACAGCGAATTCATTAACCTCTCCTACATCTCCTATGCTGAAAAATGTATGCTTCAGAATAAACAGCCTAAGGAGTTTATACTCTGTGTCCCTAATTTCCTAGAATGTTAACAGTGAAGCCTAAAGCAACTTGGCTCATATTACAAACATGTTTAAAGCTAATCCAGGGCCCTAAGTGCAGCCCAGAGGGGACTGCAATAGGAATTTCTTGGCCAAAAATGCAGAGACTACATTGTTCAAGCCACGCAGTGTAGAAAATGAGGTCAAATAATGATAAGTACTGTGTTATTGACCTTCCTGTGGTTTCTCTGTGTAAGCATTGAGTAGTGTAGCATAGCTGATAATTAAAGTTTGTACATACTGTACAGCTTTTCAATATCAATATGATTTTCTTTTTCTCTCAGATAAAGCTAGAATCAGCATGTTAAAGGTCGTGTCCACCTTACATTTGAACATATCTGTAAATGTTTGCCCTTGTGCAGGTTACAAGCCTTGTAATAGTGTGCTAGGTGGGGTTTTTTGTTTGCGTTTTTCTCTTCATTGACTACAAGTCATATATCGTGTAGAGGAGCTGCCTAAATTCAATCTGGTACCCGGTCCAACTTTGGTTTATTGCTACTATCTGGTTCAAAGAATTATCTACCGCCTGTGTTGCTTTAGCATTGGGCTTTCCTAGTAAATATGCTAGAACTTGTAATTTTTTTGAACTCTTGGATGTGTATATGAAATACTTTGTACTTGTTTCTCCTCATTAGCACCCTAGCTGATTTCTCTTGAACTACTAAATAAAAAGACACTAAAAAGCAGAGCGGCAAAACCACGTTTGTTGTCCTCAGCAGCAAAAGGTGTTATTTCTTGAGTGCAATAATGCATAAAAGTTCTTATCAGGGAACAAACCAACAATCAAGTGCCAAGAGCTGAAGCATATGAAATAAAAGCTTCGTACATTTTAAGTGGGGTGGATAGAAGACAAAGACGAAAAAAAAAGACAGTGGAAAAATCCCAGAAAGGAGAGAAGTTAAGGCAATAGGCGCATCTGATATGATCAGCAGCAGTCATTGTACACTCATTATCTAACCAACTATTTTTCACTGGAATCCCAAATCACTAGATGAGCAAATATTTTGCCTTTAGAAAAACTCTGAATGATCTGATAATGGGCACGTGGCACCGTATAATTGTCTCATGCTTTAATCCTGGTTTGTTTCACTGCACAGCTCAGGACAAATCACTTTTCACCCCTCACCATCTTCTAAGTGTGAATAATTATAGCTATCCTGCTTCACAAAGGTGGTATTAGGAACAATTTAATTGATGCTTGTGTAGTGCTTTAAGAAACTTGGGTGGGTAGATCAATGCTAAATTAGAGCAGGCAATTATATTCAGCCTGAGGGAGAGAAATCAATATCCATATGGCAAGACAGGAGGAATACTTTTGTGGGCCTCTTTTAAATCTCCCTGACTGCGCGCTCACATCCCCGCATTTTGGGTACTTCCCTGGAATTAGTTCTGGACAGCACTGGAAAGATGAGAGCATGGTCAGACCCAAAGAGTCCATACCTGTGAGGAACAATGGCCAAAATGCTCTGCATGGGCCTGGAAGAGAAAGCAAAGAGCAGAAGTCGTTATAGCTGAACTTCTTCCATACTGTGCAGAGTATTTTGATTTCTCTGCTTTTACACAGGCTTGGATTTTTATCAAGCTTTATCTTTTAGGGAAATAATTTTACTACATTTCTAGAGGAAAACTGAAAATGATGACCCTGAGTTTTTGCATTTTATGGCAGAACTTTTTTCTTTTCCTTCCTTTGGAATAATGACTGAAACTTTTACTTAGTTACTGTCTCCATAAAATTATTCCTTAAATGAAGTTATGTATGACCTGCACCTTCAAAATCAATTCACTGATTTTATCTTAGGCAGTAAAATAGAAAAAGTTTTTGAAGATTATTTTTATGTCTAAATACATAAATTCAAATAATAAAAGTTTTCAAAATATTAAATCTATCTCAAAGCAATACTGAAACATGAAAACATTGAAATATGTTTCTAAAGTATTTTCTTCATGTGAAATATGGGGAAAAATCCTGACAAATCTTATGGAAAAGCACACTTTTTGCAAAAAGAAAATACTATACAAAAAAGGTTGTTATTAAACTTCTTTTGATTCACAGGACTCGGATCTTAATTTTGCTGTGATCTCTGCACCACTCCAAAGGGTTCGGAGAGCTGTTTTATCCAGCAGGTGAGGACTGTTCTGGTGATGGGGTGAGTTACAGCAAACGCAGTGATCCATACTTATGAGAACAATTCCTTTGGGCACAGGGGAAAAGTTGGCAGCGATGGTAGGCTAGCCCTGAAGCTTGAGTTTGCCTTCGCTTCTCAGATCCAATGCCAGAATTGAATAGCAACTCAGATTTGGGCCTGCAGAGTACAGCATATTAATACTGACAGATGTCTTCCTGGAGAAAGCGTATACACAGGTGTACATGTGTGTTGTGCTTCATGCTCCTGGGAAGCAGCAAAGAGCCTTTCAAGTCAAGACTGGATTAGATTTGAACACCAGCCCTTTTTTTTCTGGTGTTTATTGCTAATGAAATGCATGTTTTGCAAATGGTGCAAAGCACATTGAATTTTCACAAGGTAAAAAGACTGGATCCTTTCACAAAAACGTGCTTCTACCTGAAATCTTTCTCTTAACTGTTACTGATGATGCTGTTGCTGGTTGTTGGGACTTGCAATTAAAAGTTAAGTGAAAGTTTTTGTTTATTTTGCAGTAGAATTCTTAAATATTTATGAAGGACCTTAAGACTAGCTCGCCTTGAGGAAATATAGATGAATTAATAATTTATGTGGTTGTTTTGCAGAAAATTAAAGGTTGGGAACAAGTGTTTAAAAATTAAATCATCCACAATCTAAGATAGCAGATGTTATTTTGTTAAAATCTTGCAAACAACAAAGTACAATGAGGTGTTATCTTCTCCTTGGTCCAACTAAATTCTTAACGATTCATTACAATTGAGCAGATTCTAAAGCCTGAGGCTAGCTAATGTCAGAATAATGAAGAGGAACTTCAATTATGTTGCCTAGACTTTTTATATTTGTTTTTGTTTTATTTTATTGCCTGCAGTAAGAAAGACTCTGTATCTGTATATTACATAGTGATTTGTAAGATGTTGCACTCCCACAAAAATCACTGCATGTTTCATTAGTAATCCTACAATGGAATCCCCTTCAACTAAAATGTGTGTGCAGCTACCTGTGTAAATAATAATGATAACAACAATAAACATAACAACAATAATTATTATTATTATTTAGATGGAAAAGAGATCCTGCAATTACATAGCTTAATAACTTAATGATTCTTACTCTTTTTTCAATTATCACTTTTTTTCTGCTTCTTCTTTTTTTCTTTTTTATCAATGACAGCTGTCTCTAGCTCTCACTTAGTCTAGACATCATAGTTAGCCAATTTCTGGTCAGCATAAGTCAATAGACTAGGAGAGATGGCTTTCAGACAGTGTCTATTATGGGGTTCCTTCTTGGCTTTAATGTGATGCCCTGACAATACAGTTCCAAATTCTGCTTTTGTATATTTAAATGCCTTCCATGGTGAAATCTATACAGAGAAGTTGTAAACAAATTGTCTTGCTGTAAGGCCAGGCATGCAGTCTTCTGGAGCTATCTTTTTACAATAAAATTCTTTTTACAACTACAGTATCTATGTCGTAAACATGGTCTGATGGCTAGTCCTTCTTCTGGATCTTTTTCCAGTGCAAGGCTTCTAAAAGGTACCAGAATTGGAGAAAGATCTGTTCTATGAAGAAAAATTCCAAGGGGTCTGTAAGTGCAGAACTTCATACCACGATCCAAAGAAACCATAATTTATTTTCTCCTCTCTTTTTTTACCTGTTTGACTGTGACTTCAGCTACACAGAATCACAGAATCATAGAATCGTCTAGGTTGGAAGGGACCTTGAAGATCATCAAGTCCAACCATCAACCTTACACTGCCAAAACCACCATTAAACCATGTCCCTAAGCACCACGTCTACCCATCTTTTAAATACCTCCAGGGATGGCGACTCCACCACTTCCCTGGGAAGCCTGTTCCAGTGCTTAAAAAACCGTCCTGTGAAGAAATTTTTCCTAATATCCAATTTAAACCTATGCTGCTGTAACTTGAGGCCATTTGCTCTTGTTCTGTCACTTGTTACCAGTGAGAAGACGTCGACCCCCACCTCTCTACAACCTTTTTTTCAGGTAGTTGTAGAGAGAAATAAGGTCTCCCTTCAGCCTCCTTTTCTCCAGGCTAAACACCACCAGTTCCCTCAGCTGCTCCTCATAAGACTTGTTCTCCAGACCCCTCACCAGCTTTGTTGCCTTTCTCTGGACACGCTCCAGCACCTCAATGTCTTTCTTGTAGTGAGGACCCCAAAACTGTATAAAACTTGGTCATTTTGGCAATGTAAAGACATCAGCATATCAGTCTGTAACCACAACCGCAAATATAAAAGAGATTTTTTACCCTTCAAATAAAAGATCTGTACGGCAGAGCAGAGGAGAGAATTTTTTGCTTAGATTCCATCTAATAAGAACCCAAAGGATTTCACTGCTATTAAAAATGTAAGTTAAGCAAAGACATCTTCCATTTAAATAAAAAGTATATGTAGGAGAAAATACAGTCCTAAAGGGGTGCTCTTTCAAGACACCATGTGAGGATTTAGCAATGTGATTCTCAAGATGCAAATAAAGGCAGAACAGCTAAAAACTTGTACATTTCTTGACAATATAATTCAGATCAGCAGTTTGGCATATTTTGCTCAGAGGAAGCCAAGTATTGGCAATTCATCTACACTCGTGTTAAATTACGGTTGGTATAGATATATGACTGTAATTGCACAGTAATAATAAATGAGAAACTCACAAAAAACTACATACATAACAGTTCATAGACTCAGTCTCATCTGTTTTCCTTCTAAATTTTCATCTTCAATCAGCATTGCAAAAATCAATCCCTTCTTGGATTTTTTTTCCTGTTCTGAGTATGAGTTGCTGTTTATGAGATTGACTCTTCCTAGTGATTTCAGAGGAAGCCAGGTTTGCCTAGCACACATATCTTAATAAAATGGCAGCACTCTGAATAAACTGGAGTGCTTGAAAGTAGAATCACTTTTCTAAATATTAAATGTAAGGGACATAATGAGCAGATTGATTTGATAGCATGAGAATCTTGCATCTCCTGACTTTCTCTAGATGTGCATTTCCATCTGTGTAGTCTTTCCTTTTTTTAATGTTCTTTCTACTGAGCAAATTAATCTCACATTCCCACTGCTGGAGTTATTTTCATCATTTATTGTGTCACGGTTATTCAACATAGTCAAAACATAAATCTAGCGCCTAGTTTTTAAGGGCCCATTATGAGATGCCAACCATTTTGTTCCCCCTTTCAAGACACAAAATGTAATTTATGAATGTGATCAAGTTCTAGAGGCTTCCTGCATGATGCAGAGCATTGCTGTGACAAATACTAGTACTGCGAAGCCAAAATATTAGAAATGTTCAGATTTTGAAACAGCTGGTTTGATTTGCTGTGAGATATGGTTGAAAACCACAGTTATAGCACACAAAAACATCAGGGGTCTGAAGATTGCTTTTGTTTACTACTGGCTGAGAAAGGAGAGGGAAGAAAACCTTTTGAAATCTGTCACAGAACAGAGGAGACCATCTAGCATGCCTCAAAATATCTGGCAACTCAGTGGTTAGAGAACACATCTCACACATTGGAGTTCAAGGGTCAGATCTTTACTCAAACTAATCTGAAATTAAAATCTCTGCCTTTCTCTTTTCTGATAAAATTTCTGCAAAGACTTTCTAGGAAATATTTTAGTTGCAATAAAACATTATCTCTTAAAAGGGAAAATAATTTCGGACCAACATTGTTAACTACTGCATTATTAAGTACTATAAAACTTCATGCAGTTGCACCTCTGTAAAACAGACTGGATTTAAAAATGTTTAAATGTCTGAAGCTCTGTTGACTTCAGTAAAACAAAATACCTTTTAATTCAATTGAAGTTCTGGCCCAAAGGATCTAAGAAAAACTGTCAAGCATTAAATGAAAATAACTTATAATTGTGTTTCTCAAAAACCTCCTTTTATCTAGAAACCAAAGGTAAGGTACAGAAATGTTTTGAGAAGTTGATAACGTATCTGACACTTCTTCCAATTTCCAAACAATCTGGAATTCACAAACAGCTGGTTTGCATAATATCTACAAGCGTTGCAGATTAGATGCAAGCTATCACTTTCAACAGGACTAGCCAATCTGAAAGTGCGTTCTCCTTTACATTTTAGCAGTCATGTCTCATTACACAGCTAATGTTCTATTACTCTGTCTAATGTAACATGACATGACTGGTAAAATTTGAGGAAGCAGACAATTTTTCATATTAGAAACCCACTCTTCCTCTCTCTGAACTGGGTGTCGATTCCATTTTGAATGCACCAAACAGTAATCTTGCCTAAATCACCTGTATGGGAGAGCTAGCTAGCATAGCAGCTATCTTACTACCAGAGGAATGAAAAGCCAAGCTTGAACAGCTTGGCATATCACTTTAAAAAAAAAAAAAAAAAAAGGCATGACTATGATGTTTGTTTCTTTGAAATCACTTTGAAAGCCTGTTATGGTTGAATACAGGCCTTTTCTCTTCTTTTTATGTATTCAGCTACCTACACATACAAAATATAATCGGGTTGTACTTTTTTAATTAAGAAAAACATCACATACATAGATATTAAGGAAAACATATTGCAAAATTTGGTTCTTTTTGGAAGCTGAATACTAAGACTTGAGAGCAGATGGAAATATCTTGGTCCTGCATGTGACATGTATATAGTCCTTAGAGAAATGTAATTCCCATTATCTTTGGCAAATGATCTGTTTCAGTAACAATTTTGAACCGTAATGAACAAACTTCTTTGGCACATCTATCTGGAAATGAGAAGGGCTGTGTCCTAACCTGAATGGCAGCTACACCAGAATCCTCGGGTGGGTTCATTTGACTCTACCTGTTGTTTTCAGCAGGGCTAAGACTGCTGTAAGCTGTTATTTCAGTCTTAAGATTGGGGACCACTACACAGACTTAGGTCTATGATATTTCCAGTTGCCTCTGGTCTATATGAGGCTGGCATCTAGAGAAAAAAGAAAACTTTATGTCTGAACCTACTGAAGTTTGTTATAAGAAAGATTTTAAATGAAACATAATGAATTTCATGATGATCTTTCTTTAAGGAACATGGAAAAATAACCAGATTCCCCTAGAATATTTCTAATGCCAACAACCACTACTTAACACTTCAGGACATTTGCACAATCTCGAAAGTGACCAGGTCTGACTAAGTCATTGACAATAATAGGAGGATTACAGAACCACCAATACAAATTAGGCTGGTAAGGAGTAGCAACAGTCTTACAAAAGCAGGTTCTCCCAAGTTTGTGTCAATCATAGGTTTGGCTAGATCTTAGAAATTCTAGTGCCTCTAGCCAGTGGCACCAACACATCTACTTGCACATTGCTGGAAACAAAAGCTGTTAATAAAATCATTTAGTAGCCCTATTACATAAAAAGGACCCTCACAAAAACAAATTTCTGCTCTATTCTGATGTCAACTGCTTCTTTATTTCTCTGGGTTTTTTTTCTGTCAGTCAGGCAGTGCCTTTGGAGACAAATTCCCTATCTTGGCAATAAGATTAAGTATTAATTGGGCAAAGGTATTTTACGATAGAACTCATTTGGGTTTTGATGCATCAAAGCTGCACAATCATGAAGGAGGGCCATAACAGCTGTTCATTTTTCTACTGAGATTTTGGAAAACTTCTGAAATTTACAAGAGGAAAAATAACAAAATTAATCCTTTTCACTAAATGACTTTAGATACATATTTAGGTTTTTTGATAATCACAATAGTATTTGTTAATTTAAGTATACATAAGCTAATACACCTTATTTATACCTAGCACCAGGAAATAATTAGAGATACATCGTTTTTTTATATAAAATTTGTTGGAGAAAATAAATTTCATTGTGTGGACATCTTGTAAGGAAAGGCTATTTTTCAGTTTAAAAAGAGGACATTTTCATGTTGTGATATTGAATACTCTATAAATATATAGTATTGTAATAACCAGAAGACTACAAATTTTGCTAAACTGTCAAGTTAAGTATACCATGCTTCAGCATTAATATAATGCTTCAGTAATATAAATATTATTTGTTTATATTTTATTGAGGTAACAAAAATAGTAAGTGATTTAATCTGCAGAATAAATCTCCTACATATAATTTTTTTTTCAGTTATAAGACCATTATGAATGGTCCTAGAAAGAATACTCCTAGATTTTACTCCAGTGTAAATAAAACAGTTTTTATTGCAAACTTTTTATTCAGGAAGGATACAAACTTACACTATATATGTTTTTCACACTTAAAGAATAAAAAAAAAAGATGAGTGAAGAGTGACAGAACTTAATTTTTCTTAGTCATACTGCTAATGAAAAAAAAGGAAAATAATGGAGAGCGCTATACATTAAATATCTGCTATAGCAATGGATAAAGCTTTCTTTACATAACCCCTAAGACATTCAGTGCTTTTTACACATCTGAGCATTGTAGACTGGAACCCATCAAAAATATATTGGTGCTCCAGGTGTTTTTTCTGACTGACCTAATTTTTATCTTTCTCTGCTTTCTCTAGATTTTTTTTAATTATTATTTAGGTCTCCCATTTTTTAAAACAATGTATGAAAATGAAATGTCTGAATGTCAGAATCCAGCAATTTGACTATTTCATTTTCTTTTTATTTCATCTCACCTCTTATCATTAATATGCACTCAGAATACAGGGTTTAGTGTACAACACACATACCTTGCAGAGCAGCCACTAATATTGTAGACAGGTCCTTGAGACATCCATTCTTGGACATCTAATTCCTTACAAATGACCATAAAGTGACTTTGCATAAACAGAGGCAGTAAATATTGTGATACTCTTGAAACAAAGTGCTTTTGATGAATAGCTTTCAGGTGGTTTTGCTTATCAGCATGATCTCATAGGGAGCTAAAAAAAAAAATGTGGACGGTCCATAAAAAGCCATTTAGCTTAACTGCTAACCAAAGCAGAATTAGCTGTGCCTAAAAAAATCCTCACAATTATTTCTCTACACTGCTTTCCAAATTTCCAGTGAAAAAGATTCCCTAACTGCCACAAGAAATCTGCATCCATATTTAACGACGAGAACTACACTTTTTCTCTGATGGGCTGTAAGCCTTACAAAAGGATAGGTCCTTTCAGAGGAGAAAAAGAAAAGAAAAATTGTCTTTTGAAAAGGTGTGTTTAGGAGAATGAAAAGCTGCTCTTTGCTGTGGACTTCATCAGGAGAAACAGTGTTTTCTTCTTCTGAAAGGCAGTTATTTACCATTCTGAGGGGGACAATTTTTACATTCTGCTTTCCTCCAGAAATATTATCAAAAAAAGAGCATGTTTTCAGTAGTCATCTCCTTTTCTAAGTGTCAGATTTACTAGCTTCCTAACTGTATATACGTATGTGTGTATATATATGTGTGTCTATATGTACGTATATATACACACACACGTTCCAATCCCACACATATTTTAACTCCATGAAAGAACATATCCTTGCTATCATGTCAGTGTGCCAGCTGAATTAGTATCCTTTTTCCTTTGTTGCCAGGACTATTACAATGAAATTGTCTCCACTTGTGATCTCATATTATAAAGATTCCCAAAGCTCTGACAGCTCAAGGCATTATGATATACTCCTCTTACACTGTTAAAGCAGGCATAGGGAGCAGAGTTCTCTGTAGAGCATAAGTAAAGATTTATAGACATGGTGAAAGAACACTTTCCCTGCTGCCTTCTTAAAATAATTATGACTTTCCATGAATCTCTTTCTAAATCAAGTCCAGAATGACAAAAGCGTAAGGAAACAAGCTGCAAAAATAACATTTACAATAAGCCCTAGTGGACTTATTTCAGCAGTATATCACATCCTTCAGTGAAAAGTGTACATAATTATTTCACGAAGACATATGTACCTTAATAGCAAAAATAAGTATTTATTGTGCCTGCCACTATGTTTCAAAAACTTGCTTTCTGCTTTGATTGTTGTTACTATAATACTTTCATATGATAGTACTAAATATTGAAGGAGTGAACAGATATGAAGAGAGACACATATAAAAGGGCACTATATGACACAAAATAAAAATAATAGATTGACTACTTTTAGCAGTCATGAAGAAATATTCTCATTTAGAAAAACAGAGTAAGCACCCCTGAAATGAAAGCAGCCCAAAATTTTAAAAAGACGATTGAAGTGAACACTTCCCTGGAAGTGTTCAAGGCCAGGCTGGATGGGGCTTTGAGTACCCTGGTCTAGTGGGAGGTGTCCCTGCCCATGGCAGGGAGGTTGGAACTTGATGATCTTTAAGGTCCCTTCCAACTTAAACCATTTTATGATTCTGATTGCAGCTCTTCATTCAGGTTGCAAGGGACAACTCTGATTTGTCTGATTTACCAGCAGCAGCTACGTGGGCTTATCAATATGAGGGTTAGGTAGCTGCTGTGTGTTCAAGGGTATCAGTGACTTTCCACACTGCCATTTCTGCCTAAGCCTAATATATCTCACTGTAGCAGTACACGCCGCGGAATTAATACCCTTCATTCTTCGTGTTAATTACACAGAATAAAACTGTCCAAGATTAGTTGTTAACTTGTCAAGAAACGGTGGGGACAAAACCACCCTTGTTTTATGGATTGTAAATGCAGAATTTCTCTCTCAGGTGCCCTCTGACGGCCTCTCTGAGCTAACAGTGCCTTGATGGGCTGTACAACCAACCTCACGTCTGGCTGTTCAAGCACATCAGCTCACCCACTCAGCCCCTCACCCTGCTGGAAATGTTTCTCCGCAGCCTTGCAAGCGCTGGGCAACACACACAACCCTCTCCTAACAACAGGGTTATTTAATTTGGCGAACGGCACCCTGCTCGTGAGGTGTCATCAGCAACCTTTTTAATGAGCGGACTTTATTCACAGACATCCTTAACTGACTATTTCCCTCATAGCTGACGTCTCCCTGGCTGTGGGGCTCCACACGGGTAGGTAGGGTGAGTTACCCCATTCTGCTTTGGTTTGTAACCCCAATTTTTCTGACCTTCAAACACCGGCATGGCCTCAAATGCCTTTTGTGGTTTCATGGCATGAACCTGGTCCTTTCATCTTGGAGAGAGATTGCTAAAGCCATTCAGATAGACTCCTGCCATTATGTAGTAATATTTTCAGTTAATATAGTCAGATCCAGTGAAAACCATTAAATGTAGGCGCTAAAAGATGATCTGGACACACAAAATAAGTGAATAAGAACTAGTGATCTAAATGTTTTGTACTATTACATTGCATTAAATGAAAAGATATCAATTTGTGTGATGACTTCAAAGAAAATTATAACATAAATCCAAAAGGTTCATGAACTACAAAGTGTCAGAACTCAAAAGAGAGGGTCTTATAGCAGACATGCATGACAAAGCACTTTAAATAAAAGACCCTGAACAGTAAAATACAAAAGGGTTGGTTTCTGCAAAGAAACAGAAATAACTACTGAAAGAAAATAGTGAATCTAGACCCACTAGGTCTGCTTATTTTGTTTAGCCAAACCTTCCATATTCTGTAAACTTCTGCGCCAGTGGATCTTGGTGGATGTTAAAGCTTTCTAACAGCTTGATTCTTTGAGATAAGGTAATCTTATTCTTTAAAATACAACATTTCTGATGTTTATGTATTTGGAAGACAGGCACCCAAGTAGTTCTTTAAACTGTGTGTAATCTTGCACGTGCAAAGAGTGAAAAAACCCCAAGTTTTTAAATAGCACTTGGTTTGCAAGTGCTACAAATGTTAGCTTTGGTTTCATTTAAGCTAACTAGCTTATGAAGCACTAGTGCCCTATAAATACCAAAATTATTAAGATTCTTTAATCTAAAGAAGACAAAGCAGAGGGAAGGAGCGTGATGGAAAAGAAAAATGCCCCCGTAACAGACTTCAGATACAAATTAGGCCATTAGAAAGACCTGTGAACACATCCCATTTAGCTTAAGGCAGCAATGAAAGTTGTGCTCATCTGATTGTGATGTCGTCACTGCAATACAGCTTCATCTCACTTGCCAGGAGAAGCAAAACATAAGAAATAGCTAGAAATAATCTGAAAAAGTAAAAACTCCTGAATCTGGGGCAAAAAATCCCTAGTAAAAATAATAAATCAGTAATGGTCCTTGTATCCCACAAAAATTTCTCTCTGCAAACAACTGGCCTAAGGTGGTCTTAGACTTAGTGGATCTTCAGTGAACTCACTAACCCACAAGTAGGTATGTTTTTGAAGTTCCAGTACCCTTTACAAAAGACAACCAACCAATGGATTTTGTTTTCTTATTTTTTGATATATAAAGAAAAGCAAACAAATAAATAGAAACGTATGGAAATGTTGTTGTGCAGAAGTATTTAAACTGCAGATGAGAACATTTGATTTATTTTTGTATTTCGTTTTTTTTCAAGACTGCATTTATTTCAAAGTTCACAAAGATCTAGCTTTGTTGTGTTATGTATGGTAATTTTCACTTTCTCTTGGACTTAACCACTACAAAAATTCAATCATGCTCAACAAAATCAAATAAGAAAATGCTTTAATTAACAATATTAACCATCCTTTAACTATTGAAATCTTGCCTATATTTTGACTCTGTTTCTATCAGGCTTGCTGATAAAAGACATATACCAAAAAACTGTAACTGCATATAGCATGAACAAATTATGCTTCTTTTTTTGCTATAATTTATTAATATGCAGCTCTTTATAGAGATGGTTTTTACTGAATGAGCACTGTTAATGACTATCACTTTTCTTTCAGACAAGTTACATGGTAAATTATGAAGTTTCATAGTGAGCTTCCAGACAAGGAGTTAAAATGAACAAGGTTGAATTCGTGTCTGTTTTACTCTCATCGAATTCAGTGAAGATTTGAACTAGAAATATTTTACTCTGTGTTTATTAATACATGTGCATATTTTATATGTATATATAGAGAAGAATGAATAGCATATATATATTATAAGCAGAGTATATATCATTATAAACTATTATATTACATGGAACATATTATTGCTATATATTAGGTATGGATATTTCAGTGGACCAATCTCTAATTTATAATGACAGCAACACGTTCAGTCCTACAGGATCGAAGAAAAGCTCAAGACAAGGTCTTTATATAATTTTTCCACTGCTACCTTTAAGAAGAAAATAATATTCTTTTTTACGTGAGTTCAAACACTGCAGAGGCACTCTTTTAGAGTGTAGGCCTCTGGTACCCCTTTAACACTTTACTGAGAACTACACAATACGTCTTCTCCTGCGCTCCATATTATATTCACAACACATGACGTATGGCTTTTGTGTAATTAAATGTGTTACTCTTGACCCTCAAACAGAAAACATTCACATTTTAATGGGAAGCACTGTATGGATGAAAAAAAAAAAAAAAGAAACTATTTATCATCCTTCATTATATCAATTCACTATAATAAATTAACAGGGAAGAAATATTCTCCGTATTTCCACTGTGCATTCTACAGCTCTTCCCCTTCAGTGTGTTAAGAGACCAATCTCTTTAGGGAAATAGTGCAGGAGTACTTAAAAGCACTTTGCAATCTGGTGACTGAATTACATTCTTATAAACTCTGTTTGGCTGTGGATTAATATCTAATCTTGCCCTGACAAGAATAAGCAAAACTTATGCCTGCTAAAATGCTTATTTAGGCTGAATACGAGAACATTTGTTTCTCTGTGGGAAATATACATATAAAGCTACAAAAGAGAGCCTGAGCTACGGAAAAAACCCACCTCTTCAATACTTGGTAACACTGGCAGTTCATGTAGCTATGTACAAAAGATACGACATACATGAATGTTTTAATAACCCATTGCAAACTCTATGCAATATATATGATCAGTCACAAAAGAAATGCAGATGTATGAATTATGTTGACAGAAAATGTAATGGAAATGAGGAGGAAACAACATATAACCTACATTATATGGAAAGTATGTTCTGAGATGCATAATTAATTGGCAAAAAGATCTTATGGGAACATTGTATAATCACTGCCCACCATAGTAATCCTGCCTACAGGACTTCAGAGAATATGTACGAAATTATTGCATATTATAGATGATTCTTGCTTAGGTCATGACCTACTTCACTGTCTTTTTTATTCATTGTATCACAGTTGCTTTAGAGCTCTTCAAAACAAAACAAAAGTCAATTGGTCTTTTAGTTACATGCCTGGGGAAATTAGTCTTTTCCCCAACTTCTCTCCCTCCTCATATGACAAGAAACCTGGTTTGATTTGGTCATTTTTTCAAAAAGTAACTTACTTATTACTACTAGTTAATCTTGATTCCACTGAAATCAGTGAGAGAATCACCCTGGGATTTTAGTAAAAGACCACGGGTTCACCTAATTCATTGAAATATTCAGCACAAAAGGTAAGTTTCTTGGAAGGCTACAGTTGTCCACAGATAGAGAACTAGAAAGGATCACACTGATTTCATAGAATCCCCCCATATCATTTAGTACTTAACTATTCTAGCCTCAAAATCTTAAGTTCTGTTTCGCTTGAATATCTAAGCAGCCACACATAGGTTTGGTGGGGATATTTTGTTGGCTTTTTTTTTTTTAACAGCTAAAAAAGCATTTTCATTGCAATAAAAACAGTGTGACAACTGCCCCTTCTCCCTTGAAAATGATTACGAGATTTTTCCTTATCCATGTATTTCTTTGACAACGTAACTTTTTTCCCAGACAAGGTAGTGGATTTTTCTATTTAGTCATTGGATAGGTATATTTGATATAGTAGCACTTGGTATACTATTAGCATATCTGGAAAAAAAGGTTAGCATTAATAGAGAAATTGTAAAAAAACAAAGATGCATTTTTAGGGAAAGCAGAACGCAGATGTTTCAGGTGGTAGTATCAAGGTGGTTCCTAGTCAAGTTCCTCAGGATATGATCTTGGAACTCATCTGTTTTGTTGTTTTCAATCTGGCACAGTTTTAGATCTATGATGATAAAGCTTGCTGATGCTATTAATGTGGAAGGCAGGACAGGGGAGATTAAAACAGAATATCAAAAGATCTGGATGAACAGAAATAGGACTAGATTGAAATGCAAAGTCATGCATGTGGAGCTAATAATAAAAAGTTCTCCAGTATGGTGGAGGCTCATCAGCTGGAAGTTATTTGTAGCAAAGAGACGTGATAGTCAATCTCCGAATGAATGAGCTGCCAGTATGATGCAGCATGAAAATGGCAAATGCAAAGTGAAAATCTATTGCAAAAGGTGAATCCATGAGAGATGGGAAAGCACCAGTACCATTATACTAGGCCCTGGTTCAACCTCGCCTGCAGGACAGTGTTGTGTTCCTTCTGGTGAGGAAAGGTAACCTTGAAAGAGAACAGGTGCAGAGAAGGCTACAGAAGAAAACAGCAGTAGAGGCCAAATTTTCAGGTTGAGCCTGAAACTGTTTTCATGGTAGGAAAACACATAGAAAAATGAAGCAGAGAGGGAGGTGACTGAGGTCCACAAATACAACAGTGGATAAATAAAAGAAAGAAGAACGAGCTAATTAAATTACAATGCTGAAACAAAAGACATTCTAGATGGACATCAAGATGTTGAGAAGGAAATGAAAAAAGCCTATAGCCATTACACCAAGCAAACTTTACAGTGGTTTTCCGCTTAGATTAGTCTTTTAAAAAAAGACTAGATTATTCTTTTAAAAGAGATCTTGGTAGATCTAATCCCGTTGTGGATGGGATTATTTGGCATATGCTTCAGTAAGGAGGAAAATTGGATATATGAAACATGTCCCTTCCATTCTCACCAGTAAGACTCCAGGGGCATCAGTGCTTCTAAATTACTCTAAAAGGGTAATATATGGTTCTGTAATACCTAAATGTATAGAGACTGAACCCATGTATTTAGTGATATGTGCCTCTTAAGGGAAAATCAAGCAATACCAAAGATCAGATTCACAAAGTTGGACTTGAGAGATTAATTTGTGCACTGGCTTCTAAGTACAGCATCTAGAAGGACAATGTACACTTTATAGGATGTCACCTGCAGTGCAGGTGCCACTTATCTCTCCCTGTTTCTGCCAGCTACATGTATCGTGAAATGCAAATGTACTAAGCATGTGATGCTGAGTGTTTGGATTTGTTACAAAAAAAACTCTGTTAAATATGGAAGTAAATGTAAACAGTCACACTCACAGGCAGCTCTTGAAAAACATTATTCAACACGTACTTGTATATATTTACTGTTTTTTTTCCATAAACCTAGAGTCTGAGTTAAAGAAATTCAGCTGTTTCCATTGTCCAGAGCTTGTTGTGGATCGACAGTTCAAGGACGAAAACATATCAGCAAGGAGAGAATGCCGAGATGTGCATGATGAATTTTCTGAATTCCACAGAGAAGAGCAGAGGGCCCAGCTCTGCAGCACGTCTCCACTGTGATTGAGATCTGTGGATTCAAGTAGGCACGTGGCTCAGTCAAAGTTTGGAACATCAGTCTGTAGTGTGGCTCAAACGGAACTGGTAAACTTTGAAAACTGCTGGTGGTTACAGAAATTATGAAAAAAAACAATGTCCTGAGTGTTATCCCCCACAGATGTGACCTTAACTAGGCTGTTCTGGGAATATTGCAGATGAATGAGGTGACTGTGTATCTTGGCCTAGCAGAGCAATTCCTGACCAACAAGATCCTCGCCAACAAGAAATCAATTCAGAGGAAATATTTATTTGGTGATTCTTACAAAATTTCCCACAGATAAAAGTCCCCACCTGTGGGTTTTAGCAGAGAAAAAGAAGCCCCCCCCGCCCCGTATATCAATCAGTCCTTGGTAATCTATAGGGTTTTGGTTCTCAGGTTTGGTGGAAAAAAGAATATGAAAATAGCTATAACATTTCTTGTCCTGTTGAAATTCTCTGGAGACATAACTTAGCAAAAGAAGTTTCTTGCTGTGGACAGCAAAGGAAGAAATGGTCATGTTTTACTCTTTCTGCACTGTTTGCTCCAAATCAGAAAACAGGAAAGGTTATCCCGGCATCGCTGCTGTTAGAAAACTTGGAGAGAGAAGTAAAGGCTTCCAAGCCCCAGCAATTCCAAGCGATTTCCCTCTCCTTCAGCTCTGCTTGGATCCTTTCTCCCCTTATAAGTGCAATATTTTAAGTGCTCAAAATAATGCGATGACAGCACCAAAAGTGAAGTGGGCTGTCGACTTCAAAGCTGGAAATTTTCCAGGCGCTTATAGACAGTAGATGAACTTTTCCAGTTCAGCTCCAAAATAAATGTTCAGCAAACTTTTCAGTAGCAGATTATTCTGGGATTTAGACTTTCACTATGCTTGAAGAACTAATACTCAGTTATAATCTAAGTCTAAAGCATATATGGGTTCCAGTTTACCCCATGCATGGATTGTGAAGATATTTTTTGTTTCTACAGGACCTCTCCTCATCACTGCACAGGATGACTTATCCCTGGGGATAAAGTGGGACGTGTCTTAAACAATGCTGCCATCTGTTTTCCCTCTGCCTTTTTTTTTTTTCAGAATGTATACAGTGAAATAAGTTTCAGTATGCATTTCAATGAATACTTCTTTCTTAAACCATTTGAATGGTGACATGAAGAGTGGGATACTCTCCCCTTGCATTGCTGTGAAGTTCCAGCAGGATGCTGGAAAAAAAAACAAAACTGAACTGTTCACATATTTCTCACAAGTTATTGTTTTCTTGCAGTTAGAATCTTAGCCATTTTTGTTAGCATTAAAGTATTTTATTTTTTGATGCCCTACTTAAAAGCCTGGGTGTCATTTGTAGAAGTGCTCACCTCTCAGCTGAAGTGAGCACACAATAACCTTTCAACAACTAAAATACTAATTCCTAGGTAATTTACATTTACACTCAAAATTGGTGGATACTCTCACCCTAATTTATTATGTCTCAGTTCTCATCTCTAGAATGGGGATAATGGAAGCACTGTGAAAGTAAAATAATAATTTGTGAGGTATGCAGATGCCATATTGACTGGTATCAGAGAAAATCCTCTGAAGATGCAAGTAATACTTTTTTTCAGTAGAGTTTGAACAAACTGGTAAAAAGTGTCTGATCTGCCCAAAGGCCAATGAAAATAAAAGGCCTTTGACATGGTTCCCTACAATATCCTTGTAGCCGCATTGGAGATATATGGATTTGACGGGTAGACTGGTGGACGAGGAATTGGTTGGGTGGTGGAATCCAGAGGGTAGTGGTCAACAGCTCAATGTTCACATGAAGATCGGTAACAAGTGCGTCCTTCAGGGGTCCATATTGGCACCAGTACTGTTTAATGTCTTCATCAATGACATAGACAGTGAGATTGAGTGCATGCTTAGAAAGTTTGCAGACAACACCAGGCTGAGTGGTGTGGTTACATGCCTGAGGGACAGGATGCCATCCAGAGAGACCTGGACAAGCTCAAGAAGTGGGCACATATGAACCTCATGAGGTTCAACAGGGCCAAGAGCAGGGTCCTGCACCTGGGACAGGGCATTCCCTGGTATCAATACAGGCTGGGGGATGAAGGGATTGAGAGTAGTCCTGCCGAGAAGGACTTAGTGGTACTGGTGGGTGAAAAGTGGGACATGACCTGGCAATGTGCACTTACAGCCCAGAAAGCCAACCACATCCACATCAAAAGAAGCATGGCCAGCATGTCAAGGGAAGTGATTATGCCCCTCTACTCTCTCTACTCCACCTGGAGTTCTGCGTCCATCTCTGGAGCCCTCAGTGCAGGAAAGACATAGACTTACTGGAGCGGATCCAGAGGATGGCCACAAAAATGATCAGAGGGCTGGAGCACCTCTCCTGTGAGGACAGGCTGAGAGTGTTGGGATTGTTCAGCCTAGAGAAGAGAAGGCTCTGGGGAGAACTCATTGCAGCCTTTCAGTACTTAACAGGGGCTTATAAGAAAGATGGGGACAAAATTTTTAGCAGGGACTGTTACAATAGGGCAAGAGGTAATGGTTTTAAACTAAAAAAGGGTTGATTTAGACTAGATATAAGGAAGACATTTTTTACAATGAGGGTGGTGAAACACTGGTACAGGTTGCCCAGAGAGGTGGTAGATGCCCCATCCCTGGACACATTCAAGGTCAAGTTGGATGGGGCTCTGAGCAACCTGGTCTAGTTGAAGATGTCCCTGCTCATTGCAGGGGGATTGGACTAGATGACCTTTAAAGGTCCCTTCCAACCCAAACCATTCTATGGTTCTATGATTCTATGATAAAAGAAAACATTACACAGCTGCTTAGTCATTGAGCAGGACTCATCTTCTGCAGTCATAGATGTCTTATGCTGATGGAAGAAAAAACATTACATGGTTTTCTAATTTTAAACAGTGTTATAATGTATATCTACAAGATATACAGAAGATGAAAGAAGATGAATAGAGTTAGTAAAGCAAACTTCAGTTCTAATGTTGCCTAATGCATGTCAACAGCATATTGTAGTAACAATTAGAGGCTCCTCTTCTTTCCCTTTCCTTTTCCTTCGTCTCTCTCTTTCCTTTCACTTCCATTTTGCATGCCTTTTCTATTCTTCAAAAAAGCATGAACATAAATACTTCATAAAATGTCCTGGTACCAACAAGATTCATCATTGAGGTCAGAAAGCTAGACCTACAGGATATGTTTCTGCCAGTAGAGCTAACGTCAGGCTTGACAATGGTAACAGATGGTCATCCCTTGTGTAGAGCAGCACCAGAGGAGAGTGAGGAGCACACTTTGCCAAGAGGTTTCACAGATATTTATTGATAACAGCAAAATGCTGAGGTTTGGGATGGTTGGTTCATTTCCAAGATCTGCACGGCAGTATGCTCTAGTATTACAGACTTTTCTGCTTCTTTTTCTGCCTTCATGTCTTATTCCAGTTCTCTCGCTCTCTCCCCCACTTCTGGGACTTCATTCTCATCTTCACATCTTCACTGGCCTGTTTCCACCTGACTTTTTTCACTTAGCCAGCTACGGTCTTCAGTATTCGGATTTCTTCTTTTTCCTTATCAGCATATCCAAAATTATAAACTTCTCACATAGTTTTCCCATCTGACTGCCACACAGCTAGATCTGTTGTCTCTTCCCATGCTCCTTTCCTGCACCTAGCAGCTAGTCATCTGAGTTCAGTCTCTTCCTTACCAGTTCCTCCCAGGTCTCAGATCTTTCTCTCATCGTTTTTACCACTGAAATCCCTGTCACTTCATCTTTGCCAGCTCCCCAGTCCCAAGCAATGCAGGGAAGACTTCTTGCGCTCCTCTGCTCAGCTGAACCAGCCTCCTTCTCAGTGCAGCTTTGGCTCTAACCAAATGAAGAGCAAAGGAAAGACAGACCCTCTTGCTTAAAAACAACAGCACTGGGAGAGACAAAACCAGGCAACATCTGAATACATCTGGCTGGAGAATTGCTAAACACATGCAATTAGCTGCAACTCTAATGAACTGCTATTTAGCATGTGTGAACTGAACTTTCAAGTGTTCATGAACTGGAAAAATTTACATTATTTTTAGGAAGGTTCCAAAGGGTCCTCAACTAAACTAATACTTATCACCCTGCCAACTTACAAGTCTCTTCTCCATTGCCTGCAGGTCCCAGAGTTCTTAAAAGTAAGTTTTACAAGGAATGAATTAGCAAGAAATAAAATAAAGTCCCTCAACATTGTTCTCGGATATAACTGATCCATTTGTCGGGTATGCTAAGAACATGCAGCCTGAGGCAGAGCTACAGCATACTGAATTTCAGGTCAAATCGCTGAAGTTTAGTAAATTTGTAAGAAACTAAAAGCAGTGTAAGATAATGACAATGTCAGGGAGAAACACAAAAGGGGCAGTAAAATAGCTGAGAGTTATTCCTCTTACATGTAAACCTCAGCTATTTTGTCAATGCTTATCTGAATGAAAAACAAGAGCCAGTAGGCCTTGTATGTTAATTTGGAACTGAACAGAACAGTAAAAATATCATAAACCTGTGAAAATGGTGGCGAGTATGGCTGCCCAATGACCAAATAACTCTGCACATATCCACTGATCTTCTATTAAAATTAATGTTAGGTCTCTGCATATCTTTTTTTTTTTTTCCTTCCTAAAGGGAGTCACACACAGACATTGGAAAGCAGAATTTGATTCTAAGCCTAGTATCTTCGGATACTTTTTTTTCCCAACAGGAAAGTCCTTCTTTAACATGCTAGTCACATTTCACTATGATTTTAAATAAGCTGCCTCTCAACCTATTATGGTTTAGTATGTTTTCCTGTATATTTAGAAAAAGTTGTCAAAACTCTCAGGTGCTGCAGATAAGCCTGCAAAGCAGAGCTTCGACAAAATAAAGAAGGAGATGGTATAAATTCTGAAAGATATCGAGGTTAGATTACCTTTGTTGCTTTGTATATCTAAGATTTGAATTGATTTTTCTGGTACGAAAACAATGGGGGGAAGGGACTTCTGATATAATGCTTTGCAGAAAACGGAAAAGTCAATAATATGCAGACAGCTCAAAAATATAGTACTTACTGATTCAGCGAAGCATGTTTTTAGCGGGTTATGATGGCAAGTTCCAACCTAACAGAAGTATACCAGCTAGACTTCTCAAAAATTATATCTATCTTGTAATACATGAGTTTACATAATCCTATAAGATCCTTAAACACCTTAACTTTTTATTACGTTCTTGAAGGGCACAATTTTTTTTCCAAAACATAGGACAATCTGCCACAAATTAATAAAAAGTTGGGGCATGAAACACTTCAGATGGAAAAAAAAAATCAGGTCTGAAAAATTGGGATATGATTAGAGAAAACATACCTTTATGACAGACCAGATGTTTAACAAATAAAGCGATGCTCTAATTCCCATAAATATTACTGAAAGCTGAATTTTAAACTGAAAAAGCAGGCAGAATATATTCCTATTGCCATTAGCTACATTATTTTTTAACAACTGAGACCATGTGTCTATGTGCAACAAAACAGCGTAGCTTTTAATGGTCAGAAGCTGGATTGCGAACTGAATTACATATTTTGTCAAAATACCACCAATTCAAGGTACTGTCGTGGCTCCTTTCCAAGATATAAGGAAGAGCAGCCATACTGTACCATTTCCTACATCATTTTGACTTTCTTAGAAAACCCTCTTAAGTATCAAAAAAGCATTTATTATCAAAGCCTGTTTGTAATAAATGATAAATACTTCTTCAAGTTACAGTACTGAAAATGAATACAATAAAGCTGTTGGATAATATACCTTGTAGTAGAAAAAGAAATTTACAAAGAATTTTATTAAAGAACAGAGGGCTCGACTTTGTATTTCCTTATAATAATGGCAACCAAATATCCGCTGGTTTTGTGCCACATGAAAGGTGGGAAGCCTGGATAGCCAGGAAGTTCACACTTTTGCATCAGGTAATATCAATGTGATGATCCTACACATGTGCAAAGAGGGACAGGTGTGTGATCCCTTATACCTAAGGGATAATATATACCTTGAGGCTACTCTCAAGTAAGAAGAAAAACACTTTGGGCTTAGTGAAGAAAACACAGTGAGAAAGCAACCAGCTAAAATGTACCTACTTTCATTATTTAACAGTAGCGATAAGCACTCATTCCTATTTGAGCTATTAATGACTACTCTTGCCTCAACAGGTTGAAATATAGCCTAAATTTATACAGTGTAGATTTACATCTCTTTTCCATCCCGAACACCTGCTTTTGAAGCCAGGCAGTCTCATGCACTCAAAACATTCTGCTAACGTATCAGTCACTTCTTGATTTTGTCACTGATCTTAATGACAGTGGGATCAAGACTTCTTTTTCTCAGAATAAAACCATAAAATAGCTAGCAAAGAATCTTGGGCCTTTCCCTCTTTGGGCTAAGACAGCATAGTGGCAGCTGACTATGGCTGAGGAGTCCGTTAGGGTGACAAAAAACACTCCTAAAACCTTCCTCCTTGAGGTAAACAAATAAAAAAGATCCTCTAGGAAGTGGGTGAGCTCAATGAACTAGATTTTTTTAGCATTTCCCAGAGTTTCACGTCTGTCATTTTTGGGAGGAATTTTCCTAAGCTACAGAGGGTTTAGAAGCAACGTGTGGAGGTCTTGGGAGGATGTAGGTGTTAAGCTACGCTCCTTATCCCCTAACGAGCAATGGGATACATTTTGCAGCACAGCATGACCATGAGCAAGGAGATGAAGGTCTTCTTTCACGTTGCCTCCTCCACATGAGATGGCATTTTGTTTCCAGGCCCGGTTTCCCCTGTAACATACCAGCTTCTTGCATTCACTGCTGTCACCCAGCTAGCCATACTCCCCATCCCCATCACCTTTGTCATTCCTTTTCCCCAGATCCTCACAGGTTCAGTCGTCTTTTTTGCACATATTATCTTCCACTCCCAGACCAGACAGCTCGATTTAGCAGTGACAGATTCAACTTCTCTGAATGCAGATTTTCCAAAACAAATATTTTGGAACATGGCTATTAGAACCCCAGCCTAATGTCAAACTATCCTGTGCCAAAAAAAAAAAAGACAGAAAACACTGTACTTCCATTTTCCGCAGCTGTATTTCTACTAAGTTGCCTGTGTAAAGGATAAGGTGAGAGGTATAACTTTCATATTTTTTGTGTATCAGTGATTCTGTGACTTCTCCTCCAAGTGGTAGCATTTTTTTATAGCGCTCAGCAGGCGGTTAAGAGCTGTGTTTTTAGCTTTGCTTCTTTTCTATACTCATTTTCTATACTAATTTTTTAAATTATTTTTGAAGTACGTTATTTATATAGTGGGTGTATATATATATATAGCACGTTCACATGCACACATTTATGAATATATAACTTCAGACAGAATGTATTTGGATGAAAGGACATATACATAGATGTCTATATAGACCTATAACATACATGGAAGGAAAAAAGGCCCTGTATATCCTATTTTCATACTCTAATTTTGTTTGTGTTGGGCTTGGTTTCTCTCTGTAAAAGAATTCAAACCAAAACTTTAAATGACACACAGTCTAAATACCACATAATTAAACGGTGAAGGTAAAATTATCCAAAATCCCCGTTATAAAGTAAGAATTTTTCATATGCTGCTGTCCACCTTTGTACATATTACCTTAAGCATAGCACAACGTTTTTACTCATAAAAGGTAGCGAAAAACCCACACGGAATGTTTCTTTCTTATTACTTTTATTGTTGAAGAGACCCTTTTTAATTGCAACATAGGAGAGGGGAGTTTACTTTGAAAAGAAAATAGCTTGTCTTTAAAGTATAAGAATTTGATCGTGCGCTATTGTTGCCTGCCAACAATGAGCTAAAGAGGTTAATGGCTCATAGGTCTGGCAAACAGCCACGCTACCTCCGGCTCGATACATTTCACTGGGTTTGGTGCTATTTTTTTTTCATCAGGGCATGAATCGTTGGTAAATAAAAGTTAGATTTTATCCATTTTTTTTTATCCCCACCTCGAAAACAGCACCACTTATCAATGATCTTGATTTCCACAGCGGGGGAGGGAGGGAGAGCAGCCAGCGGGGTCTCCCGCGCTCCCCGGCGCCCTGCGCCCCTCCGGACTCGGGCGCTGCTCTCCGCGGCAGCGCTGCCCTCCGCGGCCT